>CM024760.1:94270353-94483450 GCA_014218235.1 Colocasia esculenta | reverse complement strand
CACCCCCACCCCGCCCCACCGGCGCCACCTCCTCCCCCCTCCTGCCAGCACCCCCCCCCCCCCCCCGCCCGGCACCCCCCTACGCCCCCCCCCCCCCCCCTCCAATAGGACCTCTTCCCGCCCCCAAACACTTCAACATAAATTTTAAAAATTTTATTATTTTTACCAAATACATAACAACATATTTTATAATTTAAAATTTAAAATTAAAAGAAAACTCAACATCATTTTTTAGTAGAAATAATTTTTTTTAATTGCTCCCGAACACCCCATAATCATATGGAAATATATTTATCATAGTATTTAACTATTTATCCTAGCCAGGAGAAGAAGTAGCAAATTAGTAATTTATGCCCGTGTGGATTATGGGGGTTATATTTGTACCATTGTGGGGGATACAACAGAAATATGCAATCTTTGGAGGGTATATGGTGGCATCACGATTATTCACGAATTCATGATTCGATTCACAGTTTCACACCGGCCTTCCATGGCTTTACCTGGCTTGACAGAGAGGGACTGTGTACTCGACGTCCGCAACTCGGTTCCCGCCCACCGCCAGCGGCTTGTCGGAGGAGAACACGGGATGAAGCGGCGGCTCGCGGAGCTCGGTCCCGCCGTGGCAGTGAGAAGCCCTTCGCAACCGCGGTTAGCCGCCGATTCTGGGGCGCACCTACGCGGGGGCGTCTCCTCCAAGGGCACACGGGGGAAGCCTTTTGCCGACGGGAGCACCGTGATGGCGGGCTGTCCCAGCTCTGGTAATCCTCCGACTCGTCTCCACCCCCGAAGTCAGGGGAAAGCGAAAGCTTGTGAAAGAGGCGTATCTATCTTCATAAAGACGGGCTATTTACCTCTGTCTCTTAAGCACAATCTCGTCTTTCTGATATTATGTGTTCTGTTTTTGTTTTTTGTTTTTTTTGTAGTACTTATGCTTACCTGGTACCTTAGTGTCATCCGTTTCAGTTCTTTTTCATAAAGATAAAGATTTTCTACTAACAGTGTACGCTTAACCAATTAATTGGCTAAAATATGTACTTTGTCACGCAAATTCTAAATATCTTAGGGTCCATTGGTTGCATGTAAAATAATTTTAGATGGAAATAATTTTCCACGGAAAAAACTTTTACGTGAAAATGAAAACGTAATTGTCTATTTAGTTGTTAGGAAAATATAAAGTTGTATGGACGAGTATGAGATCTTATGATCTACTCAAATGAGAGAGAGTCATATACTCCTTGTGTATTAAAATTATTCATAAAAAATTTATTTTTTATTTTATTTTTTATATTTTTAAAAAATAAAAAAAATAAATAACTAATAAAAAAATAAGTACCTTTGACAAATATAATTTAAAGTAGGAGAAATAAAATAAAAACACAATTTGAATGAATAGTATTCTACAGATATTTTAATAAAAAAGTAAAAAAATAAATTAACTAATGAAAAATAATTAAACTTGACAAAGACTACTTAAATGTGTAGAAAAAAATAAAAACACAAGTTACATGAATAGTACCTAAACTGGTTCCTGGGAACCAGAAACTAACCAGAAACTGCAGCCGCGGAAAATGGCATCGCGGTTTTCACGCCACGAGTTTTTTAATCTCTTGGCACATGAACTATCTTGCATTTTCCATAGTGTGCGCATAGCTCTATTTAGCAATGAATCCATGATTTCAAGTTAATGGGTTAGGTGCTTCCAATGCCATCGTGAGACATTTTCTATTATGGAAGTATTCTTTATCATCCAGGTGTCTTTACAGAATTTTACAGTAATATGTATTTTTTATTATAACAGTAATATTTAATTCCCCGTGTCTTAAACAGCCAAACAACTTGTGGACAGTATCTGCGCAATACTTACTGTTCATCGGTGGGAGTCACTAAATCATATGGATTATAAGTTGACTCAACTTCGAAGGGTTCATGGAAGACTGGCTTTGAAGTTTCTGGATTGGGTTCTATGTCAACCGGGTTTTGATCAGGTAGCGGACATCTTCTGCATTACAACCCACTTACTAGCGCGTGCTCGGATGTATGAACCTGCTAAATCGATCTTGAAAGAGCTTACTACGATGGGAATGGGGTGCAATGCTGTTTTTGACAATCTGATTCACACATACCGCCGTTGTAATTCCAACCCTGCAGTCTTTGACATTTTAATTAAGGTCTATGTCCAAGAAGGCTTGCTCAGAGATGCTGTGGAGACTTTCCGGCTCATGGGAGCTAGAGGATTTAAGGCGTCTATTCATACTTGCAACACCATCCTTGCAGCTATAGCAAAAGATGAAAGGATGCCTTCAGTTTGGTTGTTCTTCAAGGAAATGTTGTCAAAGAAAATCTGTCCTGATGTAACTACATTTAATATAGTACTCAATTCGCTTTGCTTGGAAGGAAAGCTCAAGAAAGCTGGTTACCTTCTGAAAAGGATGGCAGAGGTTGGTTGCAGACCAAGTATTATTACTTATAATACACTCCTCAGTTGTTATTTCAGAAAAGGTAAATACAAAGAAGCTCTGATGCTTATAGACTGCATGGAAGTCAAAGGCATTAAGCCAGATGTGTGCACATATAATGTGGTCATCGACAACTTATGTAAAATGAATAGGAGTTCCAAAGCTTATTTATTATTGAAGAAAATGAGGAAGAAGAGAATATCACCTAACGTGGTTACATACAATACCCTGATTAACGGATTCTGTAAGGAACAGAAAACTAGTGTGGCTACTAAGCTTTTGAATGAATTGTTGCAAGAGAATCTTGAACCCAATGCAATTACTTACAACACATTGATTGACGGACATTGCCAGGATGGGAACATAGAGGAAGCTTTAGAGCTTCTACACAACATGGAAGATGTAGGACTCATTCCAAGTGTGGTTACTTATGGCGCTCTCTTGAAGGGGCTTTGCAAGTATTCAGAACTGGAAAGGGCAACAGAGCTATTTGACAATGTCAGGTCAAAGGGATTTGCCAATCATATTATTTACACTACACTGATTGACAGTTTTTGCAGGGAAGGACTGATGTTGAAAGCTCTTCATCTTTTTGGGAGTATGATTGAAGCTGGATTAATCCCTGATGTTGTTACATTTTCCACAATGGTAAATGGTTGTTGCAAAATGGGCAGGACATGCCACACAAAAGGGATGTTAGGAAAGATGCTTAAATATGGTATTCTACCCAATAAAACCTTGTTTACAACATTGATAAACAACTTATGTAATCATGGGAATATCGTGGATGCAATGATGGTGTATGTTAATATGCATCGTGCTGGTCATGATGTTGACTTGATAACTTATAACAAACTGCTAGCTGCTCTTTGTAAAAGTGGTCAGTTGAGAGATGCAGAAGAGTTTTTGCAACACATGACTAGGCTTAACCTGGTTATGGATGTGACCAGTTTTAACCTTATTTTGGATGGATATGCTACTATTGGTGGTGGACAGAAGATTCTGAATATTTTTTATTTAATGTCTAAACTAGGCTGCATTCCAAATGCCTCTACATATGGAAGTTTACTCAAAGGACTATGCAGATGTGGGAATCTGGAGGAGGCCAAGAAACTTTTTCATAAGCTGCTTGATACTCCTTATGGTCGTGACACTGTTCTATATAATAAATTTCTTGTTGAGTTGTGTAAAGAAGGACAATTAGAAGATGCACTGAATTTGTGTGATGTAATGGTTGAAGGTAATGTAAAACCTGATATTTATACCTACACAACAGTCATCAGTGGCTTCTGTAGGAAAGGCCAAATCGCTCCAGCAACATCTTTGTTCCAAAAAATGGTCAAGAAGGCCTTGTTCCCAAATCATGTTGCATACACTTGTTTGATTGAGGGTCTGGTAAAAGAAAGACAAATAAATGCTGCTTCTTATCTACTTGATGAGATGATGATAAAAAGTGATTCCTATGATGTTATGCCATTCAATGTTATGATGGATGGGTACTCAAGGGCTGGACAGATGCAGAAAGTGGATGAGCTTCTTTCAGTGATGTTGAATGTAGGCTTGCATCCAAGTTTAGCGACCTATAATATTCTTATACATGGATATTCCAAGAAACAGGATCTATTCAGATCGTTTGAGCTGTATAAAGTAATGATCTGGAGAGGTTATGTCCCTGACAGTGTAACTTATCATGCTTTACTTCTTGGACTGTGTGAGTGTGGGATGATGGATATTGGAGTGAAGTTTTTGGAAAAGATGGTAAGAAAAGGCATATTTCCTGATTCCTTGTCATTGAACATGCTTATTTGTAAGTGCAGTGATAATGGTTTCATGAGAAATGCCTTAAAGGTAATAAATTGCATGATTAGTCTAGGGTTCACACCCAGTGAAGATGCCTTCAACTCGATCATCAACGAACTAAATAAAAGAGGTGATTTCACAAAATCTTATATGGTATTGCATGATATGATGGAAAAAGGTTACAATCCAAAGCATACACATTATATCACCTTGATCAATGGAAAATGTAGGGTGGGGGACATGCATGGAGCATTCAGACTTAGAGATGAGATGGAAGCACTGGGTGTTGTTCCTTCTGAAGTGGCTGAGAGTGCCATTGTTAGAGGTCTTTGCAAATGTGGTAAACTTGAAGCAGCAATGTTAGTTCTAGATTACATGCTTCATGGGGGTTTGGTGCCAACAATAGCCACCTTTACAAGTCTGATGCATGGGCTTTGCAAAGAAGCCAAGCTTGAAGATGCTCTACATATGCGGGATATCATGGAAAACTGTGGCTTGAAACCTGATGTTGTTGCATACAATGTTCTCCTTACCGGACTGTGTGGCCATGGCCAAGTTGCTTCAGCCTTGCATCTGTATGAGGATATGAAGGAAAGGGATCTCTGGCCCAATATCACTACATATAGTGTGCTAATAGATGCAGTTTTTAAGGACAATAACTCTTATGGAGGGAAAATACTTTTATATGATATGCAGAACAGAGGCCTGATATCTATGAATAGGAATGACCAAACTTTGCATGAGAGATTGATTTCCGCATCAAGGAGGTTAAATTTCTTGAGGCATTGTCCTATAAATACACTGGCATAGAAGAACTATCACTGCCAGTTATATGCTACTGCAGATGATCCTATCAGAACCCCTATTTGCAGCATTATAGACCATGTTTTTCCCAGCTTGAGGTTGGTTGTGCATACATGAGAAAATGTTTCACAATAACTTTTTGAAATAAACCTTTTGCTGATGTCTTCATCCTTCTATGAGGGATTTTTTATGGCTTTGGCATGCTGATATGACGGAGTTGTTATCATCGTCAGGTGCTGGTAATATTCAACAATTTTGATTTACCTAAAGATAATACAGTTAACACATGACCTGATAACTTATACACCTCTACATTTTTTTCCCCTTCAGTTACTAATGATGGCCAGAAAATTAGCAGTTCATTGCAAGCCAGGAACTAATCGAAATGACTTTGTAAGTTTGGATTTCTTGTTTTGCCTCTGAAATATCTTAATGGCAACAATGAACCTTACCGTAACTTTAAGCTTTAACTTCCTAGTGCTTCACTTAATAATTTCTTGCATCTCAGTGCAGCAGTTACATTATGATTTTTATTTTATTTTATTTTTTGGGGGGGTGGGGTGGGGGGGGGGGGGGGGGGGGGGGTGTAACTGAAGTGGTGATAGTTCACCTACCTTAATTTACCAATGGAGGGATAAGGATGTTTCATCGAAAAATGGTTGTGTGGATCTACGTATGCTTTTTTCTCTAAGTTATGGCCTATAAGAAAAGTTATCTTTTATGCATTGCTAAAGTGAAACTGAAATATGATACAAAGCTTCTTGTGTCAACATCTTTTGGGTTACTTACTTGTCTCTTCGATTGTCAGATTAATTCCCTCCTGTGTCAGGTGAAAGGTCCACCAGGTGATCAAGTTCTTGACTTTCGTGACAAAACCAGTGAAAACTGAAATGCTTGAGTTTGCAGCTCATAAGAAAGGGATCGCCACCTCTGTTTCACAAGCAAGTCTACTTATCATGAAACTACTGGCTTTGATGTGCACATTGGTGATTTTTCACATTTTGATGAACTTGCTAAAGATGGTAGGGAGTGTTCATTCGATTATTTAAAATCTTGTGATGGTTTTTTAAAAATTTATAAATATCTCTTCAGAGCATTTTGCACCTCTTTTCAGGCAAATGGCAAAGTTAGAAGAAGTCTGCACGACAGATGATTTGAATATCTTTGTGTGGAGATCCAGACTGTTCATGAACCAGTGGGTATGTGTTTCCTTTAGAACAGCAAAGTGTGTCTTACTAGAATTGTTAATGGTACTCATCCTGTTGCCATTTAAACTGATGTTTTCAGTTTCCTATGTTTTTTTTGCCCCGAGATTAACATGTTAGATCTATGGCAATCAGTTGAAATGTAATTCAGCTGCTTTCTGTTTTTTGAAGCCATATAACATTTTTTATTCATTTTCTTGAGTTAGTCAGCATGCTCAAGCGAACTACTGAAATAGTGAGAAAGTGCAGATTGTTTATTTGTCAGTTTGAGAACCTGAAGAATTGCATGAATCATCCAATGCAGTATGGTGATACACTTGATTTTGATCAGCTCTCTGAGAGGCGAGTACCTGCTAGAGGTGGTTTGTCTGTCTCCCTCTTCATTTAGCATCTTTTAGAAGTGGGGCGCTGTTCAGGGCTTCTCCCCCAAGTCCCTAGTTGCATGATCATACATCTTGCACAATTGAAGTATTTATTTTTCTGATTAGGGCTTGTTTCGTGGGTCTTTGAATGACCCTCCACAATGACATTACCAGCATGGAATTCCGGATCAGATCAGGGTCGGGAAATCGGACCCCGCGGCCATGGCCGATCCTGATCCCGATCCCGATCCCGATCCGGCCAATTCCACCGATCCTGGCCGATTATGCATTCCATGGACATTAGCCAACTCTTCCATGTTATAAATCATTTTTGCTGTACAGGCAGCAGATGGTAAAACTTTGTAAACCACTGGAGCCATCAGTAGGTCTAGCTGACCTCATATTACTAAATATGGCCGGGTGGACCACCACCACCTGACTTTCAAGAAACGGCAGTTTTCTGATTTATCCTATATTTGTCACTGTGCATAGAAAGGACAATGAAAGGAAATTCTGCAATTTCAACCCCCGTAAGTGTTTCTTTTATATCTGAAGTGAGCACAATGTTAAAACAACATCCCAGAAAATGATTTATACAGTAAACAAAGGGCTCTATGTAAAGCTCTTTTTGGGTCAGGCTGTGCTGATTTGAGCGGCGGAACCAGTTCCGTAAATGTCTTAGAGGGGAAGGGTCTAGTTCTTTTTGTGAGTTCCCCCCTTAATAATGGGTTTATATTCTGGGACTTATTTAATACTCTAGATTCAGTAGCACTCCGACATCAAATTTTAGAGCTCTTAAGCTTTCAAATCTCTGCTTGGTTTCATAAACTGGAATAGTATTTACAGTATGGTTTTTTTCACCCACGTTAGTGATGGACAACCAATTTTGAGGATATATTCCAGGAATGTATAAAAAGGAAATGCATCATGCTGATCCTACCTCTTTTATCAACAGGCTTGACGAATGTCTTGCAAACACAAGTCAGCTAAGCGATGATCCCTCACCTGTCTCTCAAATACCTCTCTGCGCTACATTGTTTGGTGTTGTCTGCTTCCCTTCTGGCGTCCATGATGTCACCGAGCTCACCTTCAGGTGGAAACTTTGGGTGGCTCTTCTAATATAAAGCAGACAGAACTCTTTCCAAAGAGGGAGGTTCCTTTAACAAGTGGGAATAAATGAACCCATCAAGAAGCAGAGGGCTCCTCATATCAGGTATCTCCCTGGCAGACTCATTTTCAAGCTTACTGCTTCCGTTCCCCAAACAGGTGATTCTGACTTAATCATTTCTTCCTTTAAAGTTCTACAGAGTGATAGATGTCTTTAATTTAGTGTTCTTGGAGGGAACTCAGAGCCTTGTTCACTCTACTTTCGCACTTTATTGGATATTTCATTATTCATGCGTAGAACTCCCAGTGTAAGTACGTTTCAGCCGTGCCCTACTTCAGTTGTTGGCTCCCAACATTCTTGTTTATATTTATCATCTCATTTTTAATCATATGTTACGATGCTAAGTGATAATATTCTTATGATATGTTAGCTAGCTAATAATTATCATAAAGAACCTTGATAGTGATGAAGCTTTGTAAACTTTTTTCTTAACCAGAAGTTGTTCTATGATTACCATTATTATTATTATTATTATTTTGCAGATGCGTAGAAGAGATCCAGAAGCTACATATAAACTGGTTCCCAATGGCAACTACCCCCTCCCCAAAATGATGGAATCAAAATTTTTTAAAAAAAAAAGTGTGACTGTAGGTTATGCTTATATTGGCTTCTTTGCAGAGTTTACAGTGCACGTACTGCATCATGTTTTCATTATTGTTTTAAATGTGTCCCATCAGAAGAGTCTGTACAATTTGATTGTCGATTGACTAGTCCAGAAAATAAGATGATATATACACTCAAGGTAATCTGCCTGTTACTTGCGTCACTTTGAACTTATTGGAGGATTGTGTTTCTTGTAATTATTATTTTTTTAAATCTGATTGTATGGACATGTCTATTAGATGTGATTTTTTTTTTGAGAAACAAGAAAGATTATAAAGCACTTATCCGACAGTTTGTAGCGCACCAAGTAAAACTCCTTCGCCAATGGCTTCTCCCACCCACCCACTATTTACTAACGAGAAAAGATTACCTCCTGGTCCTGGGATGGGTATACTATAGAGTGGGGGAGGGGCCCGCGCGCGCCGCGGCATGCCGCACCTTATGTCTAGCGTGGCGAAATCAACTCACCACCCTTTGCACCAAGTGGTGCTCTTACTAATACCCTAAACCGTAATGAGAAATGCTGTGTGCAAAGGCAACGGGGACAAATTGTCTCTGCCTATTGGCTGGTGCGCAGGCCCCACCACATGCGCATCAGCCAATCGCATGGCTGCCGTGCAAGTAGCATTGCTCAACCATAAAGAGACTCCCCCGCCGCATGTCATATCTTGTGCCACCTCTCTCTCTCTCTCTCTTCTGGAATGAAGGGCCAGGGACGTAGCTAGGAAGATTTCTACTCAAAAAGACAAAATGCAGGTGAACAGCCCAAAATGGACCCAATATTGTTCAAAAGGAGGTTAATATTGGAGGCCCACTTTCCGTTATTTCGCAACGCAATGCAGGACCAGGTCTGAAATGTGAAAAGAAACTCTACACGTGGAGGTCCTCTACTACGCTCTTTGAAATTAAGATATCGCCCTTGTAGCGTTTGGCATGCCCCGTACGTCTTCGGGGAGAGTCGGAAATAGCAAACCTCGTATAACATTCTTGCTGCAACATATGATAGCCATGTCAGGCCCCACTGTTATTATAGACAAATATTTAGTATAAATGTACATTTATGCTTGAGTTGTAAGTGAGAGTTCTCATTGGTCCACCCTGAATGAACTAGTGGACTCTAACACGTCAATTGTGAACCCAACTTAAAAAAAAAATAAAAATTTTAGCACAACTCTAATATTTAGGAGTCTTAACTTAAAATTTTATGAGTTCACTTGCAACTAAATATAAATATACACATACACTAAATATTTATCGTTATTATATTAACATGCCAGAGCAGAGCACCTGCAGATAGTAAACAAACCAAGATTCACTCATAAAAATTCTGGCAGCCAAAAGTATATTATATCCCCTACATGTTTATTTCGTCACAAAACATCCGAGAGTAAACATACGTAAGAGGGTAGTAAAAATGTCCGTGCTAAATTTATTGCACCTTCCGTGGAATAAAGGTGACAAATGATTTTTAAAGTTAGGGAGAATTAATTGTTGGTTCCTAATAAGAATCTGATATTACTTTCAAATCCCTGTCAAGTTTTTCCTCACCGTCTAGTCCCTCCTTTATGCGGGATTTATTTTCAGGTCCCTACCATTAATCCTCTTTATCTCCCCCATTGACTGTTTCACCTGCGAAAATGTGTAACTGCGTTAAGTATGTACTTACAGAGTTACATAATACTTACGCAGTCACATATGTAACTCTATAGTACTTAATAATTTACATAAATAAATATTTACTTACTTACTCGGAGAATTATCAATCAGTTCCTGATTTTGAGAGATTTGTTTTAGATCCCTCAATTATATAGTTATAGAAGAAGGGACTTGCATAGTTCCAAAATGACTTACCCAGTTATCAAGGCCTTACCTAGTTACAGAAATACATGTGTAATTACACACTTACGCAAATAAGCCCTTCTATAACTCTATAATTATCTAGTTACCAGAGACTTACCTAGTTACAAAGTCCCTTAGTTACATACTATGTAACTCTATAATTACATGTGTAGTTACAGAGTATGTAGTTACAGAGTTACATGTATAGTCACATAATATGTACATGTATAATTACACACTTACATGTAGTTAACTCTATAATTACATACTTACGCAACTACAGAAATTACACATGTAACTCTGTAACTAGATAAGCCTTGGATAAGCCCCGGTAACTAGGTAAGTCCTTCTGAAACTATGTAAGTCTGTAACTAAGTAAGCCCTAGTTACAGACTTACAAAATCTCTATGTAGTTATAGAGTTACATGTGTAACTGCATAAGTATGTAATTACATACTTGCGCAGCTACAAGAATTACATACTTATGCAGTTACACATAACTCTGTAAGTTCATACTTATGCAGTTACGCATTATATAAGTATGTACTTACAAACAGACTTTCGTAGAGTAAAAATAAGTAATTACATACTTACGTAGTTACACATTTAACTGTGTAACTACTTCATACCTTGTTACACAGTTACAAGAAGAAATACTTACAAACTTAAGGTGTAAAAAACTACGTACTTACATACTTACAGAGTTACATGTGTAACTATATAAGTATATATAATTACATACTTACAGAGTTACATGTGTAATTACATAAGTATATATAATTACATACTTACGCAATTACAAGATTTACATGTTTACACAATTACACATATAACTCTGTAAATACATACTTACGCAATTACACACTTTTGCAAGTGAAACAGTTGCTGAAAAAGATGGGGGTAATAGAGGTTAGCAGTAAGAACCTAAAAATAAATCCCACAAAAAATAAGGATTGGATGGCACGGAAAAATTTAATAGGGACTTGAAAATAATAGCAGATCCCTGTCATGGACCAACAATTAATTCTCCCTAAAAATTATAAATAAATCATGGATGAATACTTTCATTATCCGTACAAATAGATAATAAATATTTCTCTTAAACTTAAATATTTGTGTTAAACTTAAACCAGCCGACAACAACCAGGCGTCGGCTTCAACTGGTCCTCCCTCTTTATCCAACTAGGTGTCCTTTGTTTCATAACATGTTTACTCTTAGTTAAAAACGCATAGCACTCCATCTTTCTACCTCCTGATTCCAGAACAGTATCCTCAAGTACCTCAACAACAATGTTCCACCTGCGCACAACAGGCCCTTCTGGCATGTACGTTCTTTGCTACCATTAACTGGTTGGCAATGGGGCACGAAAAGTCAGTAAAGAGAAAATGTTTCTCCATCAAGCACCGTACCTCTCATTCTTCAAATTACAAATTAAAAGAAAATGAAATTTAATGCCATCAGCACAAACTGCAGACATGACTGAAAATTGGTTGACCATTCACTGAACATATGAAAAAATAAAAAATAATAATAAAACAATGTTAACGTACACGCTTTTCCCGTTTATGAAGCCAAGCAGAGATTTGGAAGCTCAACTCTAGCCTTTGATGTTCATGGCACTAATGAATCTAGTATTAAATAAGACTCAGAATGTGAACATAATTAAAGTGGGAAGTCCATAGCGAGAACTAAACTCTCGAAGTACCAAGCTTTCTCTCAAAAAGTCGGCGCAGAAGATAGACTTGAAGAACACTGGCTCCAATCAGTGCTGCTGATTCAAAAAGAGCTTTATGTACTGCCCCTCGACTCATCCCTTCGTTCACTGCACCAATAGGTTTCTTGGATGTTATTTTCACGTGTGCTCAATTTCAGAAATAAAGGAAACGCGTAAGGGACTACTAAATTGCAAAATTCTCATATATAATTAAGCTCTGTGCAACTTCCATGGCCCTATATATATGTGAACTGTGACAAAGATTATAACATACACTAGAACTTCTTGAAAGCCAAGCAGCACACCCAGCCATATCCAGTATCGGCTAGACCCATGAAGGTCCAATGGTTTACGAAGCTCTACTACCGCAACTTTGCTGCCTGTACACCAAGAAGGATCTACACGGTGGATGGCCAATGTTACTGCAGAGGGTCATTCAACTTCCAGTGAAACCATATCCGATCAGGGACAATAAAATTTCACTGGAAGTCTATGCTCACACAACTGCAGAATTGTGGATAAATCCTGAAAAGTAACCCTCGCTTCTAAAGGATGCTAAATTAAGGAGGAGACAGACCAGTCTACCTCCAGAAGGTACTCAGCTCTTGACAAGTACCATCAAAAGTAATTCTAATCACCGAACAACATTGGGTGATTTTTTCAATTCTTTAAGTTCTCAGACTGATAAATAAGCAATTCCAATGGCAACTTTAACCTATTTCAGTAGCTGTTGAAGCACGCAAATCATCTCAAGAAAGTGAACCTAAGAAGCTGTATGACTTAAAAGATCAAGAGGCTGTTGAATTATATTCAATTGCATATATACTATCTCGAAACCATAAAAGTTAGTCTAAATGGCAATAGGATCCAAACCCTCTGAAATTCTAGTAACTCACACATCCTTGTTGGTTACAAGGAAAATACGTACCCACTGCTTGACGATCAGTTTGGGCCTCCAACCAATGCTGTTCAAACTGTACATTGTACAGAGCTTCTTCTAATTTTGCAATTTGCTCGAAGAGAGGTGCGAAATGCTCTGAGGAGACATTGATAAATTTAAAAAGGATTAAACTTTCCATTAAAAGAATTTAAACAATTGAAGAATGAGTACTACGTACCATCTTTAGCATGTTGACCAAAATGTGAAAAATGGCCAACATGGACATCAAAGTCAACAGTTTCATGGTAAGGAGACTTGTTTGTGAAACAAAATCGATGAAGCCCTTTCTTATGAACTGTAAATTCAAATTTTTCACTTGTTTTGTCACGAGAGTCATGAATTTGTTCACCGGATGGACCTTTTACCTGATACGGGAAGGGATTAATGTGACAATTAGAAAAGCAGGTAATTAAGCCAAAAGACAGTGAGATAAGGTACTTCATTTTTATGTTATTCCCTTCTAGCAATGCTCAAAACACAAAGTTTTCTTATATGCCATAACCTGAGAAAAAGACATAGATCCATGCAAAACTTCTATGATGAGACATCCTTATCCCTTCATAGGCAAAAAGAGGCATATGGATTATCACCAATTAGCTCGCAACAGGGAAAAAAGTCCTATCTATTAATGTTCCCTATTTTTCGTTCAATTCATCTTTCACATGACTCATGAACTTACATTGATTTACCATAACGACATATTCAAATGGTTGCATTCCAAAACAATGACATTCTTTTTTTTCATTTTCACTTAACGTTGTCAAACTTGACATTACTGAAGGAGATGGAAAATAGCTGGGAAATAAATTTTGTGATCATACTGGAGACATATTTTCAACCAACCTTTTCAACATGTTAAGGCACTAAGCTCTCTTCTAGATATAAACAACTATTCCTATTCTTGACCTAATCTTACCAGTACTAAGTAGCCCCTTTGATAACCTGATAGCTTATCCATGGATAAGATATCTCAGTTTATGAGATTTTTGATTTGGCAGATAAAGTTACCAAGTCATACTTGAGAGGGTGAGATAGAGTTATCAGGACTTGTCAGCATTTACTGGTAATAAAGTCCTGATAAGCTATCTGGATTACCAAAGCAAGTCTCGATTTATCAGGGCTGATAAACCTCTGTTGTCAGAGGTTAGGTTATCAAAGGTGCCCAGTTGTTATGTATGTGCCCAGTCCATCCTCATGTTCAGTTGCTCTTGGCCTGTAGAAGGCATGTGGAATCATTTTCCAGGCGATTCAATCAGAAGTTTGGGACAACTAAAATGAATCTCAGATGGGATAAACAGAGATGTCTAACGAAACTAAAGTGATTCAAATGGCATTTGCATTCTTGTCAAGATTGATGAATGTGCATCCTCAAGATGCATTTACAAGGACTGCCCGAGACCGTTAAGAAATTACCTTCATAATGAAGAATCTTGCACCTTACTATGTCATATCAAGGTTACTCTTTCCTAAGGAAGACTTGACAATGGATCTCATGGACATGAGGGTGAGCTTCTAGGATTCCCTTACCCATAGACAGCATGAGAAGTCCATGGACAGTTGGACAATTGCATCACCAAGTCAAGCAAGGTAAGGTTTATAAGTAACTGGATAATTCAAGTATCTCCGAGCCATGTACATACTCCATGAGATGCAGAACTGAACATTCCCATGTGGTGTCCAAGATGTAACCTATAGGTCCAAGGATGAAGCTGTGTAATGACCTAGTGATTGCCAGATCCAAAACATGAAGGCTATTTCATCATCAAAGCCATCTTGTCCCAGAAAACATAGAAGATCAACCTAAAACCCAAATATGATCCCTGTGAACATCAACCTAAAACCAAAATAGGACACGTATCAGAGTTTCACCACATAATTACTCCATAGTCCAGACTGCATGTTCAACTACATTAAAAAGCTATAGTTACCTATACAAGTGTAAAATTCAGGGTTTGAAGATTGATTGAAATGAGAAAGGATCGGTCCGGATCGACCTGGATCGGACGATTCTACCACATAATTTTTTATTATATATATATTAATTAATACATGTATTAAATGTACATTAATTTATATATTTATGTATATATACATGCATTAACTATATGCACACATGGTTCGCCGTACAGTCCGAATCGACCGTGCCGCATTCTCCGTGGTACAGTATAGTACCGTACCGTACCGTACCGTTGAGATACGGTAAGAAATAGACTTATTTGATAGGAGAAGACTAACTCATGTATGGACTCTCTCTCTAACTCGAGATTGGACTATCTCTCTCTCTTAAACACATCTTAAGACTCTATAGGATAGGAGAAAGCTACCATCACGTGAAGAGACTCCTGGAGGCTCTGTTCACCAACCCCATCGCCCCAAAGCCAGAGGAGAAGTCATTCTCAACACTGTACTCTTTCTCTCTCCCCTTTCTCTCTCATATCCTCCAGAACCATTAAGAATATCACGCCTTCTACAGCCTGAAAAGTGGTTGATCTGCTCACGAGATTTTCATCAAAGTTGTTCTACTCTTCTTAAGCTTCGTCCTAGAAGTGAAATCACCTCGATTGGTGGTATGTGTCCAAAGTTATAACAGATTATTCTTTACATTCTCTCTCATATCATGATCTACACATTCGAGATTTCTTCGTGAAAATTATTCCCCACCACTTCCTCTACGAACTCCAACTGGAATCACATCCAATAAATGTCTATACTTAAAGATACAGTAGATTATTCTCGATCTTCTCTCTCATATCGTGATCCAGACCAGTAGTGAGTGCGGCCTCTTTACAGCCTGAAGAGGGTGATCTAGTCTTTAAGCTCTTCATGAAAGTAGTTCCTGACATGCTCATCTAACCATATGAATATGAAGCACCATCGATCCGATCTCATAAACGAAACTGTAATGTCTTAAAATTTATAATAAAATATTAATATGACACAAAAATTAAAAGAGATAGTAAATTATACGTAAGACATGACCACTTATATAAAATATAATTATTTTTAATTTTAGAATATTTTCATATTATTAATATAATTCTGGTACTATCTTTGATTGTGCGTACTTCGACGGGACGACATTCGGTTCCAAAAATAAAGTCAAATCTAAAGTCATCATAATTACCAGAAAAATATACTAATTTTAGAAATATAAATATCAGAAATTATTGATGCATAGATGTTGAGATTAAGTTGACCTAATGATTTTTGGAACAATTTTTACTTGACAAAAACTTAATTCAAAAAATTAAACTAAAATTACTATAATTTGTATCATCTCTTAATTAGCTTATGTTTGAAATTTCATCTCAATTAGACACCATTTAGATCCCTTAGATGTTGAGATTAAGTCGATCTAATGATTTTTGGGACAATTTTTACTTGACAAAAAATTAATTTAAAAAATTAAACTAAAATTACAATAATTTATATCATCTCTTAATTAGCTTATGTTTGAAATTTCATCTCAATTAAACATAATTTAGACCCCTTGGATACACCGGATGTGAGAGAGAAAGTTTAAAAATAAATAATAAATAGGCCTGTCACAAACCGGACCGTACCGGTCCGTGGCATACCGCGACGTGCCACTGCGGCACGCCCGGGTCACCCCATTGAGCTATGGCACGGTGCGGTTTGGCCAAACCGCACCGGTACGATGCGGTTTGGACAACCGTATATGCACATATATATGCATTAACCATATATATGTGGATATTGTTATTATACTTACATTAATATATGATTGTATGTACATTAACACACATTAATCTGTGATTGATATATATATTAATTATGTTTATATATTAATATATGTAGCATGTATATTAACTATATATATGTCATATTGTTATTATATTTACATTAATATATGATTGTATGTACATTAACACACATTAATATATGATTGATATACATATTAATTATGTTTAAACATTAATATATGTACATTAATATATGATTGTATGATTGATGTACATATTAATTATGTTTATACATTAATATGATATGTATATCACTATGATTACATATATATTGTGTATGTATATATATTAATGGGTAAATTTATGAGTATGATTACATATATCATAAATATAAACGTAAATATTGAAGACATTTTCCCTTAATTTTCTGATTTTTTTAAATAAAACTATTTTTTAATCTAGCCGATCCTGGATCGACCAAACTTCCTGAGGATCAGTTGGATCATCAGATCGGGATCGGCCGAGGCCGATTCCTAGGCTGATCTGATTCTGCCTCTCTCTCTCTCTCTTTCTCTCCCCGACTGTGACAATGACCTCTCCCTTCTCCAGTTAATATGAAGTATGACTAGCCAGACTAGTGAATCTCTCTCTCTCTCTCTCTCTCTCTCTCTCTCTCTCTCTCTCTCACACACACACACACACAGATAAAGAGAGAGGCACAGGCACACACACTCTCCCAGGTAGTCCTCTATAAGTTCTACTCTCTGTGCATCTCACACTCACATCAGACAAGGGATTAATTTTTGGCAAGTTATAAACTTTTACACAAGTTTCACACATATGAAAGAAAGGAATTACGAAATTACAGCTCATAATTATATATATTAAAAATAAAATATTGTATCAAATGCCTAGACTGTCACCTAGGCATTTGAGGCTAAGGTGACCCTCTGGTCACCTGAATCGCCTTTGACTACATAGTTCCCAGTTGAATGCCCCCCCCCCCCCCCACTTCCTCTTTTGTAGGTATGGGTCTTAAGTAGACTGGAGGAAGAGGTTGAGAGAGTAACAACAGAGGCCGCATGCAGAAATGGCTGGCGGTGAGTCCTCGACAGCAAAGGCTGAAGGCAGCATCATGGGGCATGGCAATGAGTCTGACCCACCCGAGATTGGGGGCTGGACCAGCGGATTCCAGTGTCGGATTGGCCAATCTGTCTTGAACCCGGGCTGATCCATCCAATCAAGCATGTCATCAGTGAGAAGAACGGATAAACAGGTCACACTCAGATCATTTTGGTAAGTGATCGGATTGGCTCATCTATCTGGTTCTTCCTTCTATGGTTGTAACTTGCTGGAAAACCTTTTTTACAAAGAAAAGAAAGAAGACAATTGGAGAGTGAACTTTGGATAGAAATGGTGGATTAGAAGTGTTACAGGACCAAGGCATGGGATACCCCCGTCTTTTCCTAGACAAAAATCTCTTTTCTGCAGTGGGTTTTGCAGGCCTACAATGCTATTCACTATGGCACTTATGTGGCCATTGCCAGTTGTCAGAAGTGTCTCTTCCACAGAGATGTTTGGTGCAGCACAATACCCTTTGACATCTGGCTCTATCAACTCTACAAACTTGCATCTCTTCCTTTAGCTGCCGATGCTTATCTGTTAAAGGTGCATTTTGGGAGCGGATTGTAAGTCATCCTTCATGAGAGATTCGCAAAGTGAAGAAATTAACCAACTGGCAATGCTCACCTACAAAAGAGAAATTACTGAGTCTTGCAAGGCAGAGATTTCTCCATGACAGGTTTAGGCTGGTGCTACAGGATGGACAATTGTGATAGGAATCTCAGAAGAGTCAGTTTACCACTTCATCCATGAGTGAGGAACCCAGTTCCATTTAGGTAAGCATTTTTTAAGCCCGTGGAGCCCTTTGAAGGTACAGTCCTTTCTTTAGAGAGTCTCCTTAGGGAGACTTTCTGTTTGTGACTGACTTGAGTAGTTTGTCAACGGCATCAACCTGCATGGCTAGAGGGTAAAGTAATTCTGAGACGTTTGGAAGCTTCCCTTTAATAAGCTTCACTTTGTGCAGCATACTCCAGCACAGGGCATGACCTATTCTCCTGGTAGAATCATCCTTGGCATTAAAATCGTTTGTTAATAAGATGGGGGATTAAGTTCCTAAGGTCTGGGAATCAAAATCACTTGATAATGAACCATACATGTTTAGTTACGAATTTTATTTCCACATGGAAATAGGATGCCTAGTTGCCTACTTAAGTCCAATTAAAGAAAAGCTCTGGGTATTGGTTTCACAGCTTGGAGGGGTAAGAATTTGATTCCTTTCTCATTTGGACATCCCCCCTTGAAACAAGTTCATGTTCACTGACCAATGAATTTAGCTCGGACAAAACTCTCACTCAAGTCACTAAGCCAAGAATTCAATCCTTAGATAACAACCAACACAATACATTGACAACTGGAAAATAACTCACAAACTGAAGTCAAATTACACATCTCACTAGCACCACCTCAAGGATAACTACAATGTTTGTCTGTCCATGCTACTTATGGGCCTTTCAGAGTGACCTGAGTGCTAGAATCTTCCGAAGGGAGACAACAACCCTGGAAACAATACTCCTTTGAAGGGATAAAGCCTTATCATATTAATGTAGATGCTGAAGCCAAGCTATTGTAGTTATAAAGAAGAATCTAGCTTATTCTCAATTTCCCATTTTAATGATGTTGAACACTAATGTAATCCTGCACACCCTGAATAGGAATATAAACAACAATCAAATCTGAAACAAATTTGTGGATCACTATGTAGGAGAAGAGGGTTACAGGCAGGTATTTTTTTGGAAGTGAAGAGCTACATAGGTATGGGGTTGAGAACATATCCCTGGGAAGCCACCACAGGGTGGAACTACCATTGGGTATGGGGGACAGATTCTTTTAACGTCAAGAAAAGGGTTATATTTGTTTTAGTTTGTCAAGTATCATTGACCATTTCCAATAAATAAGATGAAAAACTGCAAATTTACTTCTAAAACGGTAGCAAGGACATTTTTTTTTAAAGTGAACAGTCGCGAGGACATGCAGTTACAAAGATACAGATTGTCGTTGATTTATAGAACGAAATAACATACCAGGAGGTCCACACCATCATCTCCATAGTGCCAAGAATTCTCGGCTTTTATTACAACGAAGGACACATGAACAATGTCTCCTTCATACGGGACTTGATGGGAGAAGCATTCTTCCCTGTCTATCACGAACCTAATGCCAGAAGCAGACTGTGAGATCCACAAGAGGCTCAAGGCAACGATTGTTAGGAATCTTATCTCCATCTGTGCCAAAGAAAGCAATGGGGAAAAACAAAGAGAAAAGGAATAGGTTAGATTAAGCACCGTACGGAAAGAAAAAGGAAATAAGTTGGATTTAAACAAGGCTTAGAAGAGAACTTCAGGGACGGTTCTACCATGTTTCAAAGCAAAATGAAACATCAATATATGTCATTCGTCAGAATTCGATCCCTTGCACTCTAAAACAATGGAAACACAAATTCGTCACATTTCACACATGCGTACGAATTCATGGTCAAAACTCGATCTTTCTTCGATTTGAGTCGCAACATCAATCCATTCCATCTATGAAATGTCTCAAGAACATTAAGGACGCGATCAGACTATTTCCGACTCACCAAAACCTTCCCCCCTCCAAACAAGAGGTCAAAAACTAGGGCAACAGTCACCGATATAGTCTAAAGGCGCAGAATCGCAATCAACATGGGAGCCGATAACAACAGGAAATCCGTGAACCGGAAACAAATACCCAGCACTAAGCAAGAGAGAATTCGATCAAGAAGGAGCGGGTTCTGTTTACCTTGGAGTTCTCGTCCACCAGCTAATCCGTGTGTTGATCGCAGCGCAGCAGACGAGAGGGAGCTGGCGTTCCTGATCCCTATCTCCGAGATGGAGCGCAAAGCTTCAGATAGAGGAGATCGAAGAAGAGAGGAGGGAAACGAGAAGGGTTCGGATCCCGGCCACCCGGGCGGTGGGATGTCAGGTGTGGAGGTGTTTGGGGGAGGTGACGTGCGAACCGGAGAATTGCGCGATGTGATTGGTCCTTTCTGGTGGAACCAAGTAAGCGTAGGAAATAATGTGAGAATATAAATAAGTGATTTTATTTTTTCAAAAGTTAAAATTATCTAAAAAATTTATAAAAATTATTTTTGAGACTCCAAATTAATATTATTACCTCTCTTCTATTTATCTCTCTCTATTTTTTCTCTATTTTTTTAAAATCTATTTTTAGAGAATCTATAATCACTTTTCTCATTTGAGAATTAGAATGAGAAAGAGTGAGATTCTAATAATTAGATTTTTAAATCTCATTTTCTCACAATATTTCTAAACGGTGCCTTAGAACACGACAGACTACGCCAGGTCGTCGGCGATTGGACTTGGGTTCGACGCAACGAGCCATTACTTGAGCAAAAAAGTTAGGATTTTTTAGTTTATAGTATCTTTAATATATTAGGATTATTTTTTATCCCTAACAGAAACACTTACAACTATTGGAAAATGCTTCAATTGGCTAGTCGGGTGTCTAGCAATGCTCTTGCCTGTTAATTGAGCATTGGGATACTGGATCTACCTTTTTAGAAATAAGTCTCTCCGATTGTAGAAATAGGCCCCCATGTTGTAAACCAAAGGACATATTTCTAAAAAGTTTAAAATTTGTGGACATAGTTGGTAAAAACATATTTTACTTTAGCTTCTCATGAACAAAAAAATACTTTAGTCTATACTTCAAAGGCAATTTAGTGGCTATTTGGTATGGGATTAAATAGGGGATAAGAGATAAGTTAACCCATTCCATGTTTGGTGCTTCAAAAAAAATGGGGATAAATCTAGTTTAAATATTTTGGGGATATCCTCAAAAAATAAGAGTAAATTAGGGATAACTCATCCCACCTTTTTGATGAGATAGTTTATCTCCATTTTCTAATCTTAAAAATATCAAACAAGAGGCAAATTAAGGATGGGGATAATGTATCCCCAAATAAATTTATCCCTATCCCCATTTGTTTTAAAAGATTATGAACAAATACAAATTTACAAAGACAGAAAAAATAAAAGATCCTATCTAGTGTACTTTTTTTACATCTAATTGTACATAGAAAATTGAACCCTAAAATATAAAAAAGAACAAAAAAACACTGTAATCGCCATCAGAATAATTGCAGAAGGAAAAAAGAGAAATTAAAGCTAATTGCTCTAGAAATTGAAAGAAACAACAAAAGGCTAAGGTGGTATTTGATAACAGGTAAGTCTAAAATTTGAAATCTTATTTTTCATCTATTCTCTAAATTTAAAATTTAAAAAATACTTAATATATATAAGACATTCATTAAGAATTATTTGATAACTAACTTAAGTAATATGTGAACTAATATCTAACCAACAAAATTTGTGGCACAGTTAATATGTCACCTTTCTATTCGTAGGCCTTGTGTTCAAATTTTTGAATACTCTAAAAAATTATTTTTTAGACCAAGTCACCGAAATTCAATCAATCGACGATGGCCATTGTCAGAATTTGGCGATCGTCGATGGCTGGTAGTCGCTATATTTGTATCAACTATCTCCTAAGAATATCAAAACGAAAGAGAAGCCAATTTGAAATTTATGTCTGTATAGCATCCATCGGTAAATAAGAATAACTATGAAAAATAATATATAGAGGAAACTTACTAGGGAGGTTTTAAACCCTTTTTAGGGAAAGACTAGCTCTATATCAGTGCAATGTACTAAAAATGTCATAGAATTTGAATAAATTGATATTAAAATAATATAAATTAAATTATTACCTATTGAGCATAAAAAATCAGAATAATTTGAAATAGAGTATCTCTAAGAAAATGCTAGAATAACTATTAAATGATTTTGACAAAAGAAGTAGTGTAAGGAAATATCACAGAACTTGAATAAATAGATTTTGTAATTAATATAAGTTAAATTAATATTTGTTGAGAAAAAAGAAAGTTGAAATAACTTTAGATAGAGTTATCTTATAAAATATTAGAATAAATATTAAATGATTTTATTTCTATTAAGAATAAGATAAATTTTAAATATAAAAAAGGTAAATTAATTAATAGTCTCTGATTGTAACAGAAGAGGTCATCGTTGTAACAGGACTTAACGTATACTGTAACAGAAGATAATATTTATTGTAATGAGTTACAACTCTGTCAGAGACTAAAAAATAAGTCAAATATTTGATAGAGACTTCTAATTAATTTATCCATATAAAAATAATTTTGACAAAAGTGGGTGTAGTGTAGTTTTCCTCCTTGCTCCGCGCCGAAATTGTGTCTGTTCTGGCATATGTCTAGCGATCCCCGTATACAATGATTTGCAAGTTTTTCTGTTTCTAAACTTTTCATATTTTCGGGTCCTGATGCCATGCTGAAATACCTTGTCAATATCCATTTTGACTGCTATTGTAACACCCCGGAAATTTAGTGATTTTAAAATTTTAGAAATAAAAGGGAATAAATAAAATAAACAGATTGGAGAGACTTCCAACACCATGTATTAATGATCCATTAACAAGATTTGGGCCAATGGAGCACATTTGACCCAAGGATGAAAACTAGGACAGGAAATCACCCAGAAATTCGTGTATGTAATTATGCAGTAATTAGGGAGGGTAATTTAGGGTTAAAATATGGGTGATTAGTCATGTAAGGTAAGCCAAAACCGAACCCAACCCCAATTGGTGGTTTCCTAAACCTTTGCTCCCTCCTTTGGAGGAAAGAGTCCCAGATTTCTTGGAAACTAGGAAACAGAACTCGTAGCCCCTTTCCTAGTCTCGTTAGGACTTGTAATTACAATCTAAATCTATAAGAACTCGTCCTTAAACTCTTGGGGAAGGTTTAACAACGAGTTGGGGTCGTTTGGAGGCAGACTAGAGCTTCAGAGGAGAAGGAGAAAGGCTGGGAACCCGGAGCTTCATCCCCCTTCATCCTCTGCTGCGTCCAGAACGTCGACTGGTCTTAGATCTTCATAAAGGTAGGTGTTCTCGGGCCGAGATTAAAGAAAACCTATACCATCATGTAGATCATCGAGTCTATGTTCATTTGCACTTGATTGCCCAATTTCATAGAGTATGCATGGAGTATTGGTCGTTTTCCCTAAGTCGTGCCCGTTAGGGCTTTTCCCGTTCTTCTTATTATGCATGCAATTCAAGACCGAATTTGACTAAACTTCCTTTATGAAAGTTCTTCTATTTGTAGTCATGATCATCTTTTATGTTGGACATTTTGTCCAAAAATCTTTCGTTAGAGAGTTACAAGCATAGTAAGAGAGTCATTGCATGATACTGCGATTTTGGGCTACACTTAGTTTTCTGTTCTTCATATGTTTTCTCAGGATTCGAGACCGAATTTGATCAAACATCAAAGTCTTCTACTAGTTGTCCCCGTCATCTTTCGTGTTGAACGTTTTGTCTAAATGTCATTCGTTAGAGAGTTATAAGTGGGGTAAGTAAACCACTGCATGAGATGTGTTTTCGGGTTCCACATGACTTATAAGTTTGTTCTTGAATGGCACTAGTGTCGACACTACATGACTGGTGTCGACACACACTGCCAAATAGCCCAGAAGGTGTTCTGGGAAGCCTCTAGTGTCGACACTACTTGAGCTAGTGTCGACACACTGTCCCAGATTGGCCAGAAGGTGTTCTGGAAGCTGTCTCTAGTGTCGACACCACCTGAACTAGTGTCGACACTACTTGACCTTTTTGCCTTGTATTTGAAGCACTGTGTCAACACTACCTGAACTAGTGTCGACACTACTTGACCAGTTCTGCATTATTTTGCCTTGTGTCTGAGGCATGTGTCGACACCAGTGAGGGGTGTGTCGACACTACCCTTACAAAAATTACATATTTTGGGTCTGATCATTACATGATGTCTACTAGCATGTGCATGATGTTATATAGTGTGCATGACCTAAAAATAAATCACCCATTGAAAATAGTAATGATATGAACGATTCTAATGTGAAATTGTGATTGATCTTATGTCCATTGGGTTATCTTGTGATCTTGCTTATTGTCAATTGATAAGATAAGAATATGATATGAATGTGGGGATGAACATGTTAGTATGGACTTGTTAGTGGTGTTATGTCATGATTTACATATGAGTTTCAATAGTTACATGCTTTCCGGTGTTCAATTAATTATTTGTCATGTGCATACATGCTAGGGAAGATCCGTGACTCGTCACTTACACTTTTGCACGAATAGGCACACCCTTCTTGGGGAAAATTGAGAGTACAGGTTCTGCATATGATCTGTCTTTATAAACATTCTTATGTCAAGACATTAATGAATTATGAAACATAAGATACGTCGTTATCCTGCCTTGTTCTTTTGAGTTGTTGTCATTCCTTGACTATATGAATGATCATGTTCTTTTTACTATGAGCTTGTCATTGAAACTCTGTGGCCATAATATGAATGTGTTTGTTCGGCACAACGTGGGACTCCGGTCCAAAATTTGATCCAATGCCTGTGCAATAGGGGCCATGTCTGGTCCTGGGGAGGAGCGCCCCAATGTACTTGTTAACCGCGAGAGTATGGACTCTTGGTGCTTGGCATAGCACAACAAACATGCAAGATTGTGAAAATGTGTCTTTGTTTGATATGATAAGTTTGACTTGATTTGATATGATACGTCTGATCATGTGAACGCATGATATCCGTCTAAATATGGCCAATCTTTTGATACGATTCTATTCTTGAAATATCTGTCCATTGTATATGCAATTCGACATTGGCTGATATGATATCCGTTCTACTCTGCTATTCATCTGTTAGTATTGCATGCATTGTCATCATATTCATGTGCATATCTGTCTATTTAAAATGCTAATCATGTATATTAGTGCCCGCACAATATTGAGATGTAAATCCTACTGAGCTAGTTCGCTCACCCCTATCATCCTGCCCTTTTCAGTGTAGTGATGAGGAACCAGTGGAGTCAGATGGACAGGGCAAGAGTGACGAGCACCTGTCATATGAATTGTCAGCTTAGAAATAGAAATTTGAGTAGTCGATGTATTAGAGAAACGTTGTTATTTGATTAATAAACCTTTTCAGTCAATTCTTCTTATGTGAGTTGTATCTAGTTGAATGGAATGAAATAAAGTATACTTTTGGTGACCATATTATAGTCTCGAATGTGTTATTATATTCAATTATGACTCTGCGCTATTCAACTGTGATACGTCTGTTTGTATCGTTCACGTCCCTCGGTATTTATTCCGCTGCTAAATATCAGGGCGTGACAGCTATAGTTGATTAAGATGATCTCTTATCGGGTGTGTCCTTTTGTGTCTTTAGAATAGGCGCATCATGTGGGTGGAAGTGCGGATTAGTAGATGTTGTATCTAGTCGTGATGTCTTGCAGGCGACTGCCATACAATGTAGAGTTGGCTAATTGGGACTATAAGTTGGCTAATTCACATTGGAAGTGGCAGCTGAGGATCCAAGTCAAGGGTAAAACATGAGCTTAAAGACCTTATTTTGAAGGGAAATGCTTAATGCCTGGCCGCCCGGGCAAATCGCGCACCCGAGCGGCCGGGCGCGCAGCATCTCTCTCTTTTGAATAGCTATTCCTCTATTTTGGCCGTGTTTGTGCATCTGCCTCGTCCGTGAGATGGGAAGGGGCCAAGTATGATCAAGGGCGACCCGTCAGTGAGAAAACAAATATCCATGGAGTTGTCTCTTTAGGTAGTAGAGAGTGTTCAAAGGACTCCAATATAATCTTGGGACAGAGAGCCATCCGAAAAATATCTGCAGGGGTTAATGACGGTGTTTATATTTGCACCGGTTTTGTCTATTCGAATTAAGCTGGACATCTGTCGAATATTCTTTACACTATTATCTGTTAAAACATTCTGTTCTGGTACTGTCAATTTATATTTGTTGAACTGCATCATCTACGATCTGATAATTCTTGTGACGGTCCTCATCGTTCAAACATGTTAACCCAATAATGAGCTTGACCCGACTCCGTCTTCCGCGAACCGGCCAATGCCTCGCAAGGGATATCAACACACATGTCTGTTAAAACATAAAAGAACACACTAAACATATATAAGATTTCACATCTTACACATATTTATATGAAATATACATAGTCAGTTCTGTACTAAAGTCAAAGTACAAAGTACAGCAATCTGGGGCACAAATAATAGAACTATCTACGCATGTTGTTACAACCATAAATAAATAACCATTTCTGAACTACTAATATGCATTGCTCAATAATAAATAAACGGCAAACCACGCGCCAGAGTATAAGCTAAAGAAGGGTGACGCCACACTCCGGTCACGAGGCCTGGTTCGCGACACCAACCACTAACCCGGACAAACCACATAGGTCTACCTCTCAGTCTCGTAACCACGAACGAAATGTCCAACTACTGTTCCACCAGTACAAAACTAACAAACTATGGAGACCAACCAACACCACACCTATAGACCACACAACTGCAGACCCATGTCTGACACCTTTAAGGACTCTAGTCCGAGCTCCTTAAAGTGAGGCACTGGAAAACAGGACTAGTTGGGGCCCCGTACGTCTACTGGTGTCTGTCTCCTAACCACGAGCATACTACAAGCAACTGAACAGAAAGCCAACACCACAAGTCGTTTCCCCCACTGTCGTCTTTCCCTCATCAGATGGGCTACTCAACAAACACATGAGTGAGGGTGTCCAGGAAGATGACACAGATCTCGATAGTACATACAGTACTGGGACAAACCTTGAGCACAACGTGCCTGGCTCACACAGAACCTGAGGTAACTGACTCGAGAGGCAACCACGGAGGGCGTTGTACTACCCAACTTGTCACGTACGCACCACCAAGCAAACACATCGATCTTTATTCTCAACACATGCCCTAGGCACCGCTTACATAATTAAAGTACATAAAATGACAGTCGCACGGTCCCATAGCATGATATAACTCACCTCCCTGGAAGGCAAGGGCAAGGGTCAGGTGACTTCCTTTAAAATGCGACGTACACAGACGATGCTATTTAAAAGCTAAATCGCGATGGGAAAAACCGTCACCTTGTCAGCCAAAGTCCCCAACCCGACCTTCAACTCCAGAAACCTCACAAACCACCCTGTTACAGTTATAAAATCCACATGTATGCATTCAAATAAATACCTACACATGCTTGCTATCCACTATAACCATTTCCATGCATTAAAAACCTCAACCCTGATCCAAACAATCCAAAATGAGAAGAATTCCCCTACCATACGAAGAACATAAAGAGTACATTGTCCTGGCGTTCCCAGTGCTCCGAACAACCTCCTCGAGATGGAAGCACACCAAACCACTCGCCACAACCTTCAAATCGCCCGGAAGACCCCACATCAACCCCTCCCTCAGCCGAACAGTGTTTCATGCACTGTTTGGCCAAGGCTCGGGCAAAATACACTAACAGGCTAAATCGCGATGTATCGGGCCGTCGCGTTTAAAACGCAACGTACCCCGCCGTTGCAATTAGGCCACGACGTCCCTGCATGCGCCACATGGCACGCACCCACTAATAGCGGTGACGAAATCGCGATGTAGCAGGTGGTCGCGTTCTCTTCAAAATGCGACAACTGTGTTGGTCGCGTTCTCAAAAAGAGAACCAGAGGTATATTGGGCTTAGATTTTCCAACCCTCAACCCCATACAACCTGCTACAAACACACAAACACCACCAATAGGCTACACATTGGCCACCAAACCCTTTAAACTACGTCCCGAAAGGTCACGATGTTCCATTACTATCACCTAAAAAGAATTTCGTCCTCAAAATTCAGAAAGAAACCTGAACACACAATTCACAACTATTCATGCATGGTACTATCACCTAAAAAGAATTAAAAGCTTACTCAAACAAGTATGGATACGCTCTTTGCATTTCTTCTGCCAACTCCCATGTGTCTTCTCCTCCCTGTCTGTTTTTCCATCTGATTTTTACTAGCTCAATATCTTTATTTCTCAACTTTTGTGTTCTTCTGCATGTGATATGTACTGGATATTCTAGCATCAACATATCTGGCATCAAATCATCTCGAGTGTAGCTAACAATCTGGGAAGGGTCTCGGATATATTTTCTCAACATGGAAACATGAAACACATCATGTGCATTTGTGAAGTCTACTGGGAGATCTATTCTGTAAGCTATTTTACCAATTCTTTCTAAAATCTGGAATGGGCCTACATACCTTGGACTCAATTTGCCTTTCCTGTTGAACCTTAGAACATCTTTTGTGGGAGAAACTCTCAAAAATACATAGTCGCCAACCTCAAACTACAATGGTATGTGTCTTGTATCCGCATAGCTTTTCTGTCGACTTTGAGTTGTTTGAAGCTTTTCCTTGATAAACTTAAGCATTTCTGTACACTGTTGAATCAACTATGGTTCCATAACCCGCATTTCTCCTACCTCATGCCAATTTAAGGGTGTTCTGCACGGTCTTCCATATAGAGCTTCATATGGTGCCATTCTGATACTTGTGTGGTAACTATTGTTGTATGCAAATTCTACCATGCCTAAGTGATGCTCCCAATTGCCTCCCCATACTAAACAACAAGCTCTCAACATGTCTTCTAGAGTCTGAATTGTTCTTTCTATTTGTCCATCTGTATGTGGATGATAAGCTGAACTATATCTTAACTCTGTACTAATCACTCTCTGCAAACTCATCCAGAAACCTAATGTGAACCTTGGATCTCTATCTGAGACGATAGTTACTGGAATGCCATGTAATGGTACTATTCTGTCCACATATAGTCTTGCCAATCTGTCCACTATCCATGACATGTTCACAGCTAACAACCTGTACACCTTCGTTAATCGATCCACAAAAACCCAAATTCCATTATGACCTGACGCTGTCCTGGGCAATCCCACCACAAAATCCATGGATATATCATCCCACTTCCATTGTGGAATCGGTAATGGCTGCAATAAGCCTCTTGGCCTTTGGTGTTCTACTTTAACCTGTTGACATATCAAACATCTTGCTTTGAATTCCGCTATTTCCTTCTTCATGCTTGGACACCAAAAGTGCTTTTTCAAATCTTGGTACATTTGTGTGCTGCCTGGATGAATAGTATACGTGGACTTGTGTGCCTCTTCCAATACTTTCTGCTTCACTTCTGCTTCTGCTGGGACATACAATCGGCCTTTGAATCTGATTACACAATCATCATCAATAGTGACATCTTCCATCTTCACAATCTCAGTCAGATTCTCATCTACCATCTGAGCTTCTGCTATCTGCCAATATAATCTACTGCACTGTTGGCTAACACTGCTCGCTGTTGATTATTTGGAACAAATAGAGAATTCTCTGGTACATCTTCATATAATTTCCATTCTCTTATCATCATCTAGCTCAACACTGCCTTTCTGCTCAAAGCATTTGCAATAACATTGGCCTTATCCGGGTGGTATGCTAAACTGAAATCATAATCTTTCAAATACTCCATCCATCTACGTTGTCTAAGATTCAAATCTCTCTGTGAGAAAATGTACGTTAAGCTCTTGTGATCTGTAATGATTTCAAACCTCTCTCCATACAAATAGTGCCTCCACAACTTCATTGCAAATACCACTGCGGCTAGTTCCAAGTCATGTGTTGGGTAGTTCTCTTCATGCCGCTTCAACTGCCTGGATGTGTATGCCACCACTTTTCCTTGCTGCATTAGTATCGCTCCAAGTCCTCTCATGGAAGCATTTGTATACAACACAAAACCTCCACTGCCTGATGGTATCTCTAATATGGGTGCTGTAGTGAGTCTCTTCTTCAATTCCATAAAGCTCTGTCGACAATCTAATGACCACACAAAAGGCACTCCTTTCCTGGTTAACCCTGTCATGGGTGCTGCAATATTCTTTGAGAAATCCTAGATGAATCATTTGTAGTATCCTTCCAAACCAAGAAAGCTTCTGATTTCTGATATTGTTTTTGGCTCTTCCCACTTCATAACAGCTTCAACTTTAGCTGGATCCACTACTACACCTTCTCTTGAAATCACATGACCCAAGAACTAAATCTCCCTTAACTAGAACTCACATTTACTAAACTTAGCATACAACTGATGATCCCACAAGATCTGCAAAGTAATCCTCAAATGTGCTGCATGCTCTTCCTCTATCGCTGAGTACACCAATATGTCATCTATGAATACCACAATAAACTGATCCAAGTAGGGGTGAAATATTTTGTTCATCAAGTTCATGAATGTTGTTGGTGCATTGGTCAACCCAAATGGCATAACCACAAACTCATAAAGTCCATATCTTGTTTTGAAAGTTGTCTTATCAATATCATCTTCTCTGATCCTCAGCTGATGATACCCAGATCTCAAGTCAACCTTAGAAAATACCCTGAATGACTGTAACTGATCAAACAAATCATCAATTCTAGGAAGTGGATACTTCTTCTTGATGGTAACCTTGTTCAATTGACGATAATCTATACACATTCTGAGGTTGCCATCCTTCTTTCGGACAAATAACACTAGAGCTCTCCATGGTGAATGACTAGGCTTGATGAAACCTTTCTCTAACAACTCTTGCAACTACTTTTTCAATTCCTTCAACTCTGCTGGTGCCATCCTGTAGGGTGCTTTTGAAATTGGCATACTGCTCGATTGCAATTCCAATGTAAAGTCCAACTCTCTGTGTGGAGCTAATCCTGGCAATTCCTCTGAGAACACATCTGTAAATTCCTTAAACACTGGTACCATCTCTACATACTTGCCTGACTCAACCAAACTGACTGAGGCTAAATAAGTTACACACCCAGCATTGATCAACTTTTTAGTCATAAGTGCAGAAATAATAAACTTAGGAGTATAGAACGACATACCTTGGAGTTCAAACACAGCTCCACTAGGATGACCGAATCTAATCTTCTTCTTTCTACAGTCCACCACGGCCTCATAAGCTTCCAACCAATCCATACTCAAATCATATCATATTCCTTTAACTGTAATGCATACAATCTAGCCGGCAACTGATTCCCCTGTACCACTATCGGGACCTCATCTAAATAATAAGAAGTAAGCATAAAACCACCTGAAGGAACCTCCACAACTAGCTCACACTACCTCTCCTCTAAAGGGTAAACCATGTTATCCGTGAAATCCTCGAAAATGAAAGAATGCGATGCACCCGGATCAATCAACACTCTTGCAGAAAATTCAAAGAGAGGTAATATACCTTCAATTAGATTAGATGCCTCCGCTTGTGCTCTAGTGATAGCCATGACCCCTCCTCGTCCTCTCTGGAAAGGTAGACATCTCCCTCGCTCTATGGTGGCTCCTGGAAAGACTGCTGCTACTGTGGTGCCCCTCTGCCATAGTTGTACTCTCGAAGGTAAGGGAAATTCCTAGCTAGATGTCCTGGCTGACCACAATTATAGCATATATATCCTGAAAAACCCATGAACTTCCTGGTTGTGCTCTGCTGAGACTCCTCTGCCTCTGGCCTGAAGCCTCGTCCCTGCTGAAAACCCAGTTGTTTACCTCCTCCTCATCCTCTGAATACTTTCTTCAACTTGGAACCCCACTTGATGAATCCAAACGAAGATGGTCCTACTGGCGCCTTGCCTTTGCTAATACCTGGGGAATGTTGTGGAAGCTGGAAGCTACCTGTCTCTCCTGATTGCCTAGCCCGCACAGTTCTCTCTAGAATAGCTGCTCTTTGGGCTACTTCCTCCATCGTCCTACACATAAGGGAAATTACCGCATCTCTCGGATGAAGTCCTCCACCATCATAGCATTATCAGTAACTACATACAGTGCATATCTACTCAATGCCATAAACCTCATCTGTTACTCTAAGACTGACAAATTCCCCTACTGTAATGTCCCGAACTTCTCCCTCTTTACCTGCTGAATCTGGACCGGAAAGAATGTATCATTGAATACCCCCAAGAACTCTTGCCAAGTAATAGAGTCTTCTGTCCTGCCTGCAAACACTGTCTGCATCTTTAGCCTCCACCATTCCTGTGCAAATCCACGCAACTTGTACATAGCCAAGATCACCTTATCAGTATGCAAACACCTCATAGTGACGAAAACTATCTCAATCTCATGTGCTGAGTGCTCTATCATATCCAGGTTCGAGCCTCCCGAATACGTAGGTGGCTGTAACCGCAAAAACCTTTCTATTAGAACTGTGGGCTCCTCTACACTGGCTGGTCGTGCTGGTACTATTGGGGGTACAGGTACAACAGGTGGTACCTCAACTCCTCGTGGTGGTGGGGGTGGTGCCACTGGTACTGATGTTGCCCCCTCTGCAACCTGAGGTGTTGCAACTGCTAGCTGAACAGGTGCCTGCTGGTCTAGCCTCGTCCGAATCTCTGTGATGCTCTCCCATAATCTCTCAATCAACTGGTGTGTAGACTCCTTGGGCTCATTTCCACCACCTCCCCAATCTCTTCTATGGGCCATTTCCAATCCTACACATGCATCATTCCAACCACATAACACACAAACGAATCAATACAAACCAGAGCCAACTACCAGTAGTGGACTAAAGTAGAGACCAGACTATGTAAATCTCCTATTCCTTTATATTCACACGGACCTACTTTGATACCAACTGTGACAGTCCTCGTAGTTCAAACCCATTAACTCAATAATGAGCTTGACCTGACTTCGTCTCCCATGAACCGGCCAATGCCTCGCAAGGGATATCAACACACATGTTCGTGAAAACATAAAAGAACACACTAAACATATATAAAATTTCACATCTCACACATATTTACATGAAGTATACATAGTCAGTTCCGTACTAAAGTCAAAGTACAAAGTACAACAACCTAGGGTATACTCCGAGGTGAGACAGAAAGAAGAATCACACTGCTGGAGGTGCAGGCTCAACTCCGCTACGATGAGGCTTCAAACTAGATGAGGGACGAGCCTGAAAGGAGTAGGGGTGAGCCTCGCAAGTCACTGGCTCAGTAAGGAAACTCTCTCAAAAGCCGAAACAACCACAATCTCACGAGAAGCAGGAGTAAAGAACTAAATTAAACAAATAGTAGAACTATCTACGCATGCTGCTACTGCTGAGCAACTATTCCTATCTATTTTTCTAAATAGTTAATTATGATAGTTTTGCTATGACAAAAACTTTTAATATCTTCGCCCTTACCATTTATGAAAATAATAATTCAAAAGGCTCTTATGTATACAAACATATTTCTGCCAAAGTTCATGGTTACACAGAACCTAAGTATCAACAAAACGAAATTTCTCAGCGTACACTATATATCATACTAACATCGATTTCATTCAAACATCGATTTTACTTGAATATCGATTTCACTCAAACATCGACTCCATTCAAACATCGACTTCAGTTGAACATCGATTTCATTCAAACATCGATTTCACTTAAACATCGACTCCATTCAAACATTGACTTTAGTTGAACATCTATTTCATTCAAACATCGATTTCACTCAAACATCGACTTCATTCAAACATCGATTTCAGTTCAACAACGATTACATTCGAACATCGATTTCACTCAAACATCGACTTCATTCAAACATCGATTTCAGTTCAACAACGATTTCATCTAGAACATCGATTTTATTCAAACATCGACTTCATTTCAACATCGATTACACTTATACATGGATTATGTTCACATCGACTTCATTTCAACATCGATTATATTCATACATGGATTACATTTAAACAACGATTACATTCAAACAATGATTACATTCAAACATCAATTATACTCAAACATCGATTACCTATATGAAACATTAATTGCATCTGAAAGTCAAAGTTTCTCATATCAACCTCTGTATACCTATACTTAGATGATCTTTTATGTTTCTATCAGTGAGCACAACTTAATGTAATCATTACATGAGTTTTTACATTGAAATATCTTTTACATAAATATAGTTTCTCTAAGTCTTATAAATCATGTTTCCTTCAGTTAATATAAAATTCAATTACCTTTTTGGCGGGAAAAATTATTTTATTCAATATTAGTCATCTGTGAAATATCCTTTGTTGAGATCTGTAAAAGATTTAGATATATTTTGCTATCCCTTCCACTAACAGGAAGATAAGATGATCAACAGATGGTCAAGAAATTAAATGCTTGACAGGTATAAGCTATATGGGCTATATGTCAGAACCTACCTACCACTGTCAGAAACCCCATGACTTTCAGAAAGAGATCGTGTGCAACTGTCTATTCATTCTTAAATGCTCTAAACTTCTGTCTGAACTTCCTCATACTTTATATTCTTTTATCTCACCAACCTCCAAGGTATGGAGGTATCTATGTCTTTTTATAATGTTTTCAGATGCGTAGCTACCCACTGAAGTGCTTGCTCAAGCTTTCAGTCGTGGGTATGGAGCTTGCAGAACTTTAATGAAGATATCTATCTTGAAGATTTTGAGACTCTCTAAACTGAAGACTGAAGGTCATCTCAAGCAGTCTCAAGATGTCAAAAGTTCAACGGCTATCTCCTTCAAACGACTAGTTTCCAATGACCAAATTCAAAATGGGAAGATGAAGTTTTTGAAGCTCCATATATAGAAGCAGAAGCTTGAAACCACAATAATAACGAACACACAAGGCTTCATACATAGAAGAAGTTAGAAGCTCACATTCCACTCCAATCAGAAAGCTAGAAGAGCCACTGAAAAGAGAAAGAGAGCCACACTTCAATCCTCGACTTGCATGCTCTCCATTGGTGTTGAGAAGTCTTCTTCCTTGGTGGCCCACTGCATTGCAGATTTTCTCAATCCACCTTATTGTTTTCAAAAAGAGCTTGAGATCCACTTTCATTAGTTTCTCTTTCTGAATTTCTGTGTTTGCTTATTGCTGTTGAGCAGACACACAAGCTTTCACACTTCTGTGTAAGATAACCCGCAGGGGGGTTTGTACCCTGCAGTGCCCCTTTTGAGAAGAGAAGATCTACATGTGTAGATAGTCTTTGTACCCCTTGGTAAAGGGAAGACTTGCTGGTCTGCAAGTGGTTGTATTACCTCTCAGTTGAGAGAAGACCAAGTGCTCTTGGCAGTTCGTGAAATCCCAAGTGGTTGCTTGGGGACTGGACGTAGGACTTCCATGTGGGAAGGGCCGAACCATGATAAATTCTCTTGTGCTTTTGTGTGATTGTTTCCGCCAAGTCTTCACTTGTTTCACACACACCACACTAAGTACTAACTACTCTATTTAGTGTTGTTTATCTTTTAGATAAATTTTTTAAAGCGTAAGAAGTCCTATTCACCCCCCTCTAGGACAATTATAGTGCCATCTCGATCCAACAGTTACAACCATAAATAAATAACAATTTTTAAACTGCTAATATGCATTGCTTAATAATAAATAAATGGAAAACCACACACCGGAGTACGAGCTAAAGGAGGGTGACGCCACACTCGGGTCACGAGGCCTGGTTCACGACACCAACCACTGACCCGGACAAACCATACATGTCTACCTCTCAGTCTCGCAGCCACGAACGAAAGGTCCAGCTGCTGCTCCACCAGTACAAAACCAACAAACTGTGGAGACCAACCAACACCACACATGTAGACCACACAACTGCATACCCATGCCTGACATCTTTAAGGACTCTGGCCTGAGATCCTTAAAATGAGGCACTGGAAAATGGGACTAGCTGGGGCCCAATACGTTTACTGGTGTCTGTCCCCCAACCAGGAGCGCGCTACAAGCGACTGAACAGAAAGCCAACACTACAAGTCGCTGCCCCCACTATCATCTTTCCCTCAGCCAGACGGACTACTCAACAAACACACGAGTGAGGGTGTCCAAGAAGATGACACAGACCTCGACAATACACACAGTACCGGGACAAACCTCGAGCATAACGTGCCTGACTCACACATAACCTGGGGTAACCGACTCGAGAGGCAACCACGGAGGGCGTCGTACTACCCAACTTGCCACATACACACCACCAAGCAAACACATCGATCTTTATTCTCAACACGTGCCCTAGGCAACGCTTACATAATTAAAGTACATAAAATGACAGTCACACGGTCCCATAGCATGATATAACTCATCGCCCTGGAAGGCAACGACAAGGGTCAAGTGATTGCCTTTAAAACACGATGTACACATACGACGCTATTTAAAAGCCAAATCGCGACGGGGAAAATAGTCGCCTTTTCAGCCAAAGTCCCCAACTCGACCTTCACCTTTGGAAACCTCACAAACTACCCTGTTACAATTATAAAATCCACATGTATGCATTCAAATAAAATACCTACACATGCTTGCTATCCACTATAACCATTTCCATGCATTAAAAGCCTCAACCCCGATCAAAACAATCCAAAATGAGAATAATTCCCCTACCACACGAAGAACGCAAAGAAGTACAATGTCCTAGCATTTCCTGCGCTCCGAACAACCTCCTCGTGACAGGAGCACGCCAAACCGCTCGCCACAACCTTCAAATCGCCCGGAAGACTGCACATCAGCCCCTCCCTCGGCCGAACAATGTTTCCTGCACTATTTGGCCAAGGCTCGAGCAAAACACACTAACAAGCTAAATCGTGACGTATCGAGCCGTCGCGTTTAAAACACGACGTATCCCGCCGTCACAATTAGGCCACGACGTTCCTGCATGTGCTACGCGGCGCATATGCAGCGGCGCCCACTAATAGCGGTGACGAAATTGCGACATAGCAGGTGGTCGTGTTCTCTTCAAAACGCGATGACTGTGCTAATCGCGTTCTCAAGAAGAGAACCAGAGGTATATTGGGCTCGGATTTTCCAACCTTCAACCCTACACAACCTGCTACAAACACACAAACACCACCAATAGGCCACACATTGGACACCAAACCCATTAAACTACGTTTTGAAAGGTCACGATGTTACAATTCTGTTACTCTGCTTCGACTTGACATTACTACAAACCCACAATGTACATTTGGACTAAAATAAAGTACATGCTCGGCTCGTGAAAAGCACATTCTCGATTCATATTTGATATGATTAATCAATGTTCTTGGATTACTAGTTACACGTTAACATTTTGGATCTATTGTCTTGGTACATTTTTGACTTCATGATATCATGCTAGCACTTGGACATCGATTTTATCGTACTTGTGATTTAACTTATTATGCTCATATTTTTTTGAGTAAAATGTTAATCACTTATATTATTGTCCACACATTGAGATTTAAATTCTACTAGGCGAGTGTGCTCATACCTACTTTTCCTAACATTTTTAGGTAGCGATGATGAGGAATAAAACTTAATGATGAGACTTGTGTACCGAGCATAGAGTACACTTTAAAGATTCATTATTAATTCTAGCTAATTAGTGAGAGAATGGTCATCATTGTAATTTTTACCTTTCTTTTGAAAGAGATAGATTAATAGTAGAGAGTTTTCTTTGTATTTTGACATTGGAGATTATAATATTCGTTTTATGATGAATAAATGAAGAGATTTTGATTATTCAATTGTGGGACTTACTTGTATTAGTCATTTGTCTATGACTTCTGAATATTTACTCGTCATATTTTTGATTAATTTTGCTACTAAAATCGGGGGTGTGACATATCAGAATCACACTACAGCTCACCCAAGTCCTCTTTCTGGAGTCCTAATGGGAAACGATACAGGATCTTGACGGCAATATAGACTATCGTAAGGACGGATAATATATCCTGCCGTCAGGTTAAACCTCATGGCATTCAACCTTGCCGTCAAAAAGCATATTGACGGTAGTTGGGATTGCTGTCAATATCTTCCGACCAGAGAACACACAAAACATCAAAACATGGTTTTAAATAAGAAAACTCAAAACAATATGCTCAACTAGAAAACAAAAATGCAGGGCATCACAATCGAGCCCTAGACCTAACTTGACGATGGCTAGCTATAATGGCGAGGGCCCCAGGCAAGACCCACCTCTATTGTCGCTAGAGGTGTCAACGGGTTGGGCTAACCCATAAACCCGCTGGGTTGACAGGTCGAAAAACCCATCTAAAATCTGAACTTGCAGCCCGAGCCCATGATAAGACCAAAAAATTAGGTTCTTATTTAACTGGGCTTAGATGTGTTGGCCCATCGGGCCAGCCTATGGGTAGGGTACCCACCGACTTGACTCTCTCGATCCCTCCCCGGCCCCATGCCTAGCCTTCGTGTCCTCCTCCCCATCGCTGTCCTGCGTGCCGCCCTCTCCTCGTAAGCTTGTGGAGGAGCATCCGGAACAGAAGGCGCCGCTTCCTGCCTCTGCACCTTGTCCGTCGCCCCGACCTCCTCGGCTTCCCCGTGGATGCCACCCGCGTTCTCTCGCTCTTCTCCTCCTGCCGCCCGCCAGACGTTGCCGCTTCCTGATCCCTCTGTAATGGTCAGTACAGAAACTGCCGCCTTCTTCTCCATCCTTCCTCGCGCTTTCCGACCTCTGCCGCCTCCCCTTCTTCTTTTGGAGCCGTTTTCCTTGTCCCGCCAAGACTAACGTCGTTGAAGCAGGAGAATCGCGCGGCACGCTCGATGAAGGCGGAGTCGGCGGGGAACTGGGACTGCAGGCTGGGAGGGAGCATCCCGCCAAGACTAACGTCGTTGAAGCAGAAGAATCGCGCGGCACGCTCGATGAAGGCGGAGTCGGTGGGGAACTGGGACTGCAGGCTGGGAGGGACCACGGCGGGGCTCGCCCCGCTCGGGACGGCGGCGTCGCAGAAGGGTGATCCTTGGGAATTGGCGGGAAGCCCCCAGTGGCGATGGCCAAAGGAATCCACGATGGACGCCGACGTGCATGAGGACGAGCCGCCCATCTGATCCCCCTGGCAAACTGCGTCGACGGAAGCGTCGTGGCCGACCAATCCCATCTGTGGGTCGCCCAGCCGCCACTCGGAGGACATGCTGGAACCGTGGAAGCTCAGATGGTCCTCGCTCCTCTTCTCCATCCAAACTTGTCCTTCCTTCCCAATCCATCACCACCCCACGACAGCTCGAACCCAGAACAGGAAGAAGCAGAGGAGGAGCAGTGAGAGAAGATAGAGAGTGATCGGGGGTCGACCTCTCTGCTACGTCAGTTTTCATTATAATGTGATTAATTCTATTCCTATTGTTTTCAAAGTTTAGTTAGATAATAGAAAGTATTTTAAAAATTTAGAGTAGAATAAAATACTTTACTGTTACATCAAAAGTTTTATCATAGGCTGATTAAAAATAGAATAATCAAAACCAATTAAAGCTTTTCAAAGTTGAATATTTACGGGTCCTCTAATTTTACCGGGTTATTAATCACAAAACTCGTAGTTTCATTATTAAAAGCATAATCATGGTCTAAATAAAAATTTATTACATGATATTAGATATTTTATTTTATAATTTTTTCTTGTCAGAATAAAATTTGACAAAATTTAAATTTTATTTACAGAAGATAATAACATATTTTTAAACTAAAAATTTGATTTAAAAAATAAGTATTTTTAGTTATTTGATGCTAATAAAAGATTTAAATGATTAATAATAAATTATGATTCTGTGAAAGAGCTGTTGGGCTAGAATGGGCCCCAACGGATCAATATGGAATTTAGTTACTTTGATTTATTGGATTTGGTTTGGACTTGGGTTGGGCCATCTTGGCCTTGGGTTGGGTTGGACTTAACTTATGTCAGCCCAAGCCCGCCCATTTACACTCCTAATTGTCGCCACTGCTCTGTGGGTGCAACCTCGGGATGGTAGTTGTTAGCATGATGAGGACCATGCCCTGCCGCGGTACCATTAATAGTGATTGCTCAGTGGCCATGGTAGAGAAATATATGCATAGTTACCCACTCAAACACCCATAGATAGATAGATAGATAGAAAAGGAGAGAGTATGTGTATAAAGAAGGCAACTAGATAGGGTGGTGAAGTAGCCGAATTAGGAGTTGAAGAGGAAGCCCTCTCTGATGGTGGCGATGTTGATGGTGCCACTCTAAGAAGCTAACGAAGGTGGTGACACCGACAGTACTCTTCATGTTGAAGACGGTAGTGAAATGCTGATGAGGGTGGCAGCGATGATGCTCTTCATGTTGAAGATGGTAGTGAGATAGGCCAACAGGTTCAACTTTATGCTAGTAGCCTCAACATCTCGAATTAGAAACCCTATCTTTGTGTAGTGTTCTTTCCCACTCCCTCACACTCTGTCTAACCCCTTTTATTGCACAGGTGAGGGTAAGAGTCACTTCCCTCTGGCTATCACTCTTTTCTCTCACTTTTTTTTATATATTATTTGAATAAGCATAGTATTATCATGTGGCATACGTGGACTATATAAGTTAAGAAATAAAAAAAAACAGTTCGAAAATTTGAAATCTGAGAGAAAAAAATGTGTACGAGTGAACCAGAATGAACTATCACGATATAATATAGAATGACGATCCGTGTCATATCTTAAGAAGGCCTGCCCACTTTGATTGAACAATTTGGGCCACAGTGCTACCTGACAAGCGGGCAACAGTACTACCTCAGTGGTGCGCGCATGACGCCGCCCGCACCCCGCTGCCCCGCGGCGGCTGATCCAAAGATCCCCGGGGCAGTATTCACACACACCATCGTTCCAGATCGGCGGCGGCTTCCAACTCCAAAAGACCTGCCTTTGTTGTCGACAATTTAAATAAAAATATTAAGTCTTTGGGCCCGCCACCTCCCTCCCCCGCTGGTGAGTGGTGACAACTAAAATAAGTCAGTCAAAGAAATAGTAAAATTATCAATAATTTAAACGAAAATGGAAGTTTGATTCCTTTTCCACGTACGTTTGATAAGACAAATGAAATCGCAACATTTTTTAGCTTACAGAAAACAAGGTGCGGTTTAGCAAAGTTGTATAAAGTTGGGTAAACAAAATATCTGAACTGTAGTAGTATTTTAAGTATGCATAAATTGTGTAGTCCACAGAAAATATGTAACATTTTGAAAATGCGTATGGTAGACAAAAGAATGTGCAAAATAGAAAGATTTGGTGAACATGGGGAAATCTTGTAGGTTAGACCAACTTGCGTAATTATATTATTATAGTCAGTTTTCTATTTGAATTGACGGGAAATAGATAACCAACAAAATCTCTCTTTCCTTTTTTTTTTTTTTAGGAAAATATCCTTGTTTGATCCGACTCCAGAAAAAATGGTGTTAAAGAGGCTTGGATGGTGGGAGGGACGCAGCAGGGTACAAATATAGCGAGTAGCAGGGGACGGGGACGGAAGCAAGAGAGAAGATGGGAGCTCATGGAGATGGCCCGCTGTTCGAGACCACGGCGGTCAAGGGTCGGCTGGCGTACAAGCTCTTCGCAGGCTCCGTGTTCCTGGGCGTATGCCTGATTTGGGTTTACAGGACCACCCACGTCCCCGGAGAGGGAAGGAGGAGGTGGTCTTGGCTGGGCCTGCTCGCCGCCGACGTCTGGTTCGGCCTCTACTGGGTCCTCACCCAGTCCGTACGATGGAATCCCACCCACCGCCGCAGCTTCCCGGACAGGCTCTCCCGCCGGTAACGGTCACAACACCAACTCTCTCACTCTCTCTCTCTCTCTCTCTCTCTTATAGATGTCGTTTAACAGGTATAAGGAGGAGGAGCTGCCGGGGGCGGACGTGTTCGTGTGCACGGCGGACCCGACGATAGAGCCGCCGGTGATGGTGGTTAACACGGTGCTGTCGGTCATGGCCTACGACTACCCGGCGAAGAAGCTGGCCGTGTACCTGTCCGACGACGGGGGGTCCGACCTCACCTTCTATGCGCTGCTGGAGGCGTCTCGCTTCGCGAGGGTGTGGATCCCCTTCTGCAACAGGCTCCAGCTGGAGCCCAGGTCACCGGCTGCTTACTTCCGGGAAGTCCCCGCACCGCCGCGCGGCAGCGGCTGCGTCCCCGACGAGTGGTGGGCAGTCCAGGTACTCAGAGCCGTAGTGATAGTAGTATTTTTTTGGGGAAAATTAATTAGAAATTTTTGGTCTTTATTGTAATAAATTACAATTCTGTCGAGACTAAAAAATAAATTAAATATCTATTAAAAATTTCTAATTAATTTGCCCCTTTTTTTTGTTGAGAGATGGTTGAAACATTGCTCGGCAGATTCAAATATTTATATCTATATCCTTCTTATTTGGACCGTTCGATGTCCCCGAGGGAGTGGACTTGCAACAGTCGGTGAGGGAGTTTTATCTCCTGCTCCTAGTGGATTAAGGTGAATGGAGAGAAGGGAGTTCCGGGAGAGCTCCCGGAGGTCACCCCCCTCCCCATGGTTTTGTCGGGTCTCTTCCTGGATTGCGTCGTCTTTCCCCGCATTGGAGGAGGCCAGTCTTTCGTCTCGAGGGTCTCGCCCCAACCTACCGTCCTGTTTCGGTTGCTTCCTTTTCCGAGCTTCCTGTCTCTTTCCCGCCTCTCCTGGCTCCCTTTATGGAGGTTGATCCCCTCAATCTCGAAGAGGAAGCCCTCCTCCAAAGCTTCAGAAGTCTGGTGGTGGTCAACCCAGCGTCTATTCCCACAGTTCCATCTGAATCGGAAGAAAATGACAGATGGAAGAACAGTCTGGTTATTTTGACCCCTAAACCTGTTGGACTGAATGAATGGTTGGGTAAGGTTTGGAGCCCGTCAGGCAGCTGGGAGTTTCTGGACTATCTTCCAAATAAATTTCTAAAAAAGAAAAGAGCTAGAAGATGTCTGCACCAGAACCCGCCTGATCTTCAACAATGATATGGTTTTAATCCCGAGGGGTAGATAGCAAACAGCACCATCACAGTATATCCTAGATAGGGGGGAAATTTGGATTGATTCGTTTCTATCATCTCCCAAATTAGCTTGCCAGTCGTCAAAAGATGTGTCCTTCAGGTTGGTTGCCCATTGGAGTCCCCCGGGAACTCAGTAGATGGAGCAGTTATGCCAGAATAAAAGTAAATTTCGATGTCACTAAGCCATTACTGACTAAGGTTGCTGCTGCCACTTTTCCCAATGGTGTGATCAGACTCTTTGAGGTCAGATACAAGAGGCTTCCCCGTTTTTGCAATTTTCTGTGGCTGCCTTATGCATCAGTTCTCCAAATGCCCTGCCCTTGTGGAAGGTAGAGCCCTCATCAAGGACACTTACTCCCTCACCTTGAAGAAAAGAATGGAAGATTCCCTAATTCTGTCCTTTGGAGATTGGCTTAAAGTAACTGGCCCGGAGTTAAGCCCCAGGGGTTCCACCACTGCCATCCCCACAACTCCAGCCCATCGTAGAAATCCCAACAACCTCCCATAGTCTGATGCTCCCCTTAATCCTGCTAGGAGAGAATCGTTTAAGGAAAATCTTCCCACCCAAAGTTCCACCATCGCCACCTTCCTTGACATCTCTCCCCCTACCTGTTGCACCGGATTTTACCCGGCTTCCCAAAGAAAAGAAAAGAAAGGAAAAAGGAGGGGGGGACCTCACCTCTGCCCACTGCCGCTGGTGGAAGAGGAGGGCCGCTACCTCCTTTGGCCGCTGCTGCTTGCTCCGGCCGCTGCTGCCTTGTTTGCCTTCTCCCAGGGTCGCCATCGTGCCCTTCTTCTCCAGCTGCCGGCACCTCCACCTGCTGCTGCTGCTACCGCCGCCGCCGCCGCCGCCGCTGGTGGCTTGCTCAGATGCCGCCGCCGCTGTCGCTAGAGGGCCAGGCCACCGCCGCTACCATTGCTCTGCCCGCCGTCGCCGCAGGAGGAAGACGTCGCCACCGCTGCTCTGCCCACCGTCGCTGCAGGAGGAAGCCGCAGTCACCCCTCTCTCTCTCGCGCTATCTCTGTCTCTCTCCCGATGCTTTAAAGGGCACAAACACGAAAGGAAAAAAGGAGGGGTAAAAAGAAAAAAAGAAATAAGGGGGAATATGCAAAAAGTCAAATGCTAATGATCGGGACACTACAAATGACTGGGATGGTGACTAGGATGGGGCCTTCAAATGATCATGATGGGGTCTCCCCCACTCCTTATAAAAGCAAGGGGGGCGCCTCCAGGGAAGGGGAGGATTTTTGGGTTAGCTCCAAAGAAGCAAGGCTTCTAGACTGCAAGGCAGTCCAAGGAGTAGGGCCGTTCATTATTCGGTTCAAACCGAAAATCGAACCAAACCGACCGGTTCGGGTCGGGTCGGTTCAGTTTGGGTTGAGTGAGCCCTTGGTTTGGTTCGGTTTGTTGTGGTAAACCCGAATATATATTTTATATGTGTAACTATTCACCAAATACTTCATAGCACAGTTGGTTAACTTTGTTTCCTCACATGGACCACGTGGTTGTGCCCTCGAATCTCGCCTATGACTTTTGTGTATACATTTTAATAAAAAAATTTGTCAAAATTGAAACAACAATGGTGAATTTCGAACCCAGGATCACTGGGTTGAGAAGCCGGCACCTCACCACTGGGCTATCGAAGCGGCTACGCTTAAAAGAAGATTCCTTTTTGGTTTAAACCGAACCGAACCGGTTCGGTTCGATTCAGGTTCGCTTTGGAGTTCGGTTCAGTTCGGGTTGACCAAAAATTGGGCCAACCGGGACCGAACCGACCTGTGTTCAGTCCTACCAAGGAGAAAGATCTGCAAGGCAGCCCTAAGGAATATTGTGTAAAGCACAATATGAATTTTCTCAAGTCTCTAAAAAGGTCCATTGGGCTTCCTTATTGGGCCTAAATTCTTTATTGGGCCGGATTTGTATCCTTTGTGCCATGTTTTATTGAATGACCACGTTCATAATGTTTAGTGGGCCTAATGATGCTTATTGGGCCGACATTTGATGTATCCTCATATGTGATCATGTTAATGGGCCTATTGGGCTAATTTTACAACCTTAATCATGTTCAATATGTGTAATTGTATGTTATGTCACGTTTATTTCGTACTCTTTACCAATTGATTTCTTAGTTAAAATCAACCAAGTTGTCGACAAACCTTAACAAAATATTTCACAAACATTGTTGTTTAATTTACCATAACTTAAAAATAACAAACATGTCATGTTTCATATTATTTTTGACCCACCCTAAGTTAATCTCCATTTAAATCAAATAAATAAATAAAAATATTAATCTAATTCACATAATCATATTTTAAATAAATAAATGAAATCAATGATTTTAAAATAGCCAAAAATAAGAAAAATGAATTTTAAAAACAACAAAAATGAAACAAATATAAAAAAATCCAAAAAAAATAGATTGCATGCTTGTAATTTTATTTTCTTTCATGTACAATTCATTTCATTCAATTGTGAGTCACACTCTTCTATTTCAAAGGGGTTGTCTGATGGTTAATCAATGGTGTTCAACCTTTGTGTTGATATAATTAACACTAACCGAGGTTAGTGGGGGAGGTCAAACGAACTAAATAAAACCATGTCTATGTAAATAAATAAAAGTCAATAAATCAATTAAAATATAAAAATTTAAAAGTTAAAAAATGATTCTCACAGAGATGGCGACTCCACTAGGGACCTCCCTTCCCTTCATCTCTCCATCAGACAACACCCTAACAATAAGATGTACTCACATTATAATTATTGTGCAGGTCAAAGCTCTGCGATGGCGGCTGCAACCCACACTCCGGGTGTGTTCTTCGGCCCACTTGTGGTCTAGGACCACATAAGGAACGACTACCCCACTACACCAACCAGGTTTGGAGATTTCCTTCCAGTGGTGGAGTCTCCATACTTCCTTGACGTGATACCAGCTGTGGAATCTATTGTTGCTAAGACTCAATCTACTGCTGCCAAGACTCACAAAGCAAAACAAGCAAAAGAAGAGCCTCAAGCTCATGAGGTAGTTAACTTGATACAGATGTTCACAACCTATGCTATCAACTTCACCAACACTTCAACTGCTGGAAAGAACAAAAGATGCAAGCCTAAGAGAAAGCCCACGACACGTGGCATTTTAAGTTTTGGCAAGACTGTCCTAGTTGGCGATCTCCAGATCCGCCTAGACGGGAGTGAGACCATGATGGTACCGGAGCGGCATGTAGTTGCTGTACCGGTAAAGAACAATTTTGACATACTGCCTAAAATGCGGCAAGACAAGCCAAGTTTCAAAGTGAAAAATGTGAAGAAGCAATGGACGAAAGCTGAAACCAAGAACAATCAATTTGATAAAGCTAGCTTCAAAAAATACAAAGCCAATGTTGAAAAAGATGAGATATATATCCCGCCTCGTGTTAAACGGGTGTGGGTCACTAAAGAAAAAGCCCAAGAACTCCGAAGGACAGGGCCCTAGAATCTCTTGTAGGGCGGAAAAATGCAAGAGTGGTCATGAAGCAAGACCCAACAAAGTGGCAAACTTATAGAAGAAGAAATGCCCCAGACAGATAAAGGGACCTTCCCAAGAGTCTCGAACTAAATAATGCACTCCTTCTTTACCGGTTGATCTGCAAAGAGGGTCTAAAAGGAAAGGGATATATCAAGAAAGAAGACAAGCCAAACCCGGAGACAGGGCAAAATTTCAAGTCAGAAGAACATAAGGGAGATGATGATATCCCTAGAAAATTAGTTTTCCAACGCTTGGGTGGCACTGTACGTCCTAGGTAGAAGAAAAGAAGAACAGTACAGATCACTGAAGAAGGCATGCGGATATACACATGCTATGTCTCTAACATCAACCTGTTTACAATAGCTGACCAGGCAGAAACCTCAATATGGAGCAGCATCCCAAAATATCTAATCGCAGAAGGGAGCAAGCTCGAGCCTGGCTTGACTGGGTAAATGTGGAGGTGGACTTACCACCCCAGAATGAAGGAGGCATGGGGGCTGTCGACATTGCCACCACATCAAATCACCCTCAGGATCAGGGTCGACCTGCTGAAAACCCTAATATCAGGGTACCCTCATCGCCAAATCTAGAAATGGTAATGTAAGAAAATCAGAAGCTAAAGGCTATGTTAGAAAACCTTATGCAACAATTGGGAATAGTGGTGCCACCACCACCGCCACCACAACCATCACCACCAATACAACCTTCACAGCCGACACAACAGCTGTTGCAGTCTCAGCAACCTCAACAAGCAAGCCAGCCGACATTGCCTACAGCGGCACCCCAGGTTGGAAATGTGTTACCAAGCACACCCCGTGTAGAATTTACGGCTAGGTAATCAATTGAAAATTCAAATTTAAGCCATGAGGAAACTCAAGAGGTGCATGTTACAAAACAAAGGCATGACACACCACAATTAAATACTTCATTTGAAGGAACAATGGTCTCTCAGAGGGCCATGATTGAACAAATAATTGAAGCAAAGATGGCTGAGCAGAACGAGGGGTCTGCCACCTATGACTTGTATAGGGTACCATACCCTGTACACCATCTCTTTAAAAAGCTCCCAGCAGAACACCCTAAGGTCTCTAAATTCTCAAAATTCAATGGGGATGGGTCACCTCATGAACATATAGCTCATTACATGAGCATCATGGGAGAACTGGCAACTGAAGAGTCATACCTCTTGAGGTATTTTTCAACATCCCTTATAGGGCCAACCTTTCAATGGTATGCCCGACTGAAGCCCAACTCAATAGTTGGTTGGGAAGATATGCAAATAAAGTTCTTTGAACGCTTTCGAGTGACAGAAAGAAGAGTCACCCTAGCAGAGCTCATATCTCTAAAGCAAAATAAAAATGAGTCTGCTCTAGACTTCATTAAAAGATGACGTGATATGAGCATGAAATGTGAACAACTACCGACACATGAAGATGCGGTGAAATTATGCCAAAGAAGCCTGAAGCCAGAAATTAAGGAAAAGCTCCTAGGGGCTAATATCCGGACATTTGAACACCTCAATAACATAGTGGCAGAGATTGAAATCTTCTTTGCAGAAAATCCAACCACGGTGTTTGGAAAAGGCAAACCGCCAAAAGATAAAGGCTCGAGATTGCGAGAAGTGAATGTTGTAGACTTCTCATCAGCTCTTGGCAAAAAAGGGGGCTAGGGTGAGGCGCTCCCTCAAATACTAAGAAAGATGAAAAAAGATCAACACTTCGTTGGCTGAGAGGCTTAGTGCTCCTTATTCATTTACTAGAGAGCACACCAAAGAATTGTGGACATATGTCTCTAAGAGAATCTAATTACTCTCCCGGAGCCTAAGCACCCAGAAGAAGCAACCATGGTGGACAAGCCCAATTATTGTGTGTACCATCGTATGCTGGGCCATACTCTGGAAACTTGTTACCTGTTTAAGGATCGGACATAAAACTGATTCAAGCGGGAATCATTGACATGGCTGAGCACTTAGTAAATCCACCTCAACCACATCAACAACCAAAGCTCACATTCACGGCAAATGTAATCCATGCTACAACTCAAACAGAAGTGGCACAAGTCGAGCAGCCGACAAAGCTCCCTAGATTTGCCGCATATCAACAGCTCCCAAGTGATATTGTGGAAAAGGCCATTAATGCGACATTCCATAACCACCAGGAACAAGCTGGCTGGACCCAGGTAAATACAAGCAAGAGGTCAGTGTAGATGCGGAATTTTCCTCGCTCCCTTTTGAAGGGGGGGGGGGTTGGAAAACACGAGGCCCACACAAAAAGATGCAGATGCAGATGCACGGGATGGATAAATACAGAAAATGACAAAAAATAAAGAAACCGTGATCGCCAGGTACGCGAGGGTACCGAATGTAACGGGTGAGAAAAGGGGGTACCTTTCACCCGTAGAAGCGCGGCATGTGGGCGTGGGTTCACCCTCCTCCTTCCACCGGCCGGCCGGCAAAGGAGATTTAGCTCGGTTACCTGTCACAAGAAGACAACAAAAGAGACAACGGGATTAGCCCGGAATGTACAGTAAATGAATCTAGACAACTAAAATAACAAAGATGAAAAAAGGGAAGAACACACATTTTGGGTGGTCTTTAAAACCCCTAACTAAAAGGTATGATGTGTGTGCATGCATGTAACGTGTAAAATGGAAAAGGGGCAACGTAGGGCCCAAACGAAAATGGAAAGGAACACGTGGGGTCCGGAGGAAAGAAAAATTGGGGTGCTTCCCCGAGGAGGCCGGACGGCGTAACGGCACTGTGGAGGGCAAACGAGAGGAGGAAGACGACGATGGCGTGGCCTCCGTTGGATGTGCGCGATGGCGAGGAAGACGGCGACGTCGGGCCGGAGACGAGGACGGGGATGGCAAGGAAGACGGCGACGAGGCAAGGCTCCGCCGCGAAGAACCCCCCTCTCTCTCTCTCTCTCTAGAATCCTCACTCTCTCTCTCTCTCTCTAAAAACCTCCTCTCTCTCTCTCTCTCTCTCTCTAAAAACCTCTCCTCCGAACCCAAATGAAGCCCCCCTTTGGAAAAGAAGCGCTATTGCGCTTTTAGAGTTCTGGATGAAAATCGCGTCAGGAATAGCCGCCGCAATTAAAGAGATAAATCGCGTCGACTCGGTTGGTCGCGAATCAAGAAGGTCAGTTTGATGAAACACTGGCATGGTTATGCCGCCTTAAAGACGCGTCGACTCTGGATGACGCGGATAGAAAGCAGTGAAATCGTGACGGCCCAACCGGACGCGAATATGCTAAACCGACTCAGCCATGCGCTGGCTCATGTGATGGGACACCTCTGAAACGCGACGACTTAGACCGACGCGAATATAAGGCGACATAATGATTGCAAGCCTGCGCGCGGAGACTTTCCGGGCCGCTGTCGGAGCCTGAATCGCGGCGGGGATGCCGGACGCGATTTGGAAGGCGGTTATGAATCGCGGCGGTAATGTTGGACGCGAATTGAAAGGCGGTTCTAAGAAACGCGTCCACTATAGTGGACGCGAATTGAATTTTGCTTCCAGGGGCGCTGCCTCTGGAGACCCCCACCGGGACGCTGCCCCCGGACCCCCGCGACCTGACCGCGCAGGTCGATCCCGACCGGACCCCCTGGGAAGCACCAAGAAAGAAGGGCGATATCTAGAAAGATTGGGAAAACACTCTTTTTGGGGTCATTTTAGGCTTTACAGCGCAACTCGAAAATTTGCCCGCGGTGGGAAAATTCGCGTCTACAGTCAGCCCCTAAGAAACATCAAAGAAAGCAACAACCTAGGAAATTATATCCCGGTGGCGCCGCCCCACCCAAGGAGATAGCAAAAGAAAAGACTCTTCAAGAATTGGCAGTCTTGCGGAGGAGAATCAAGAATAAAAAAAGGAATGAGAAAAGGAAAATGAAAAGGGAAGCTACAGTCTGTGAGACTTCCACAACAAATGAAGTCAATGGCCCTCTCAAAAGGCTCCAGGGGTTGATTGATGAACTCGATGAATATCAAAAACATCACCAACCAAGACAACCCCCTTGGAAAAATACATACCATGGGAAGAACTGGAGCGTAAAATGCGCCTGAAGAAATGGCTTATGAAGCTGCGAGAGCGTATGCAAAAAGACGAGGAAGTTCTTTCCTCTATTAGTGAAACTGGAATGTTCTGGGAAACTGATTGCACCGTTGAAGACTTAATCGACAAAGTGTCGACATTCTCATATTCTTCCTATTTCTGAGTGTGTAGTTGTGATTCAAGCGACCCATGTGCTTGATTCACGTGGCTTTCGTTGTTCTGATCGTGTGTTTGCATCAGACAACGTGTGTGTGTGAGTTGTAGAGTGGAACTCGCTAATAAGCAGGTGTTTCTGCGCGCGTGTGTGGTGTGGACGGTGGACGTAGGACACACAAGTTGTGTACTCCGAACCACCTTAAATTCTTGTGTCATGTGGTTTGAACGTTTTCACGATAGATGTTTAGTAGGCACGGTGATTTCTCACACGTTAGATAGGTTGTTCCTGTTTTACTTACAGCAAGCATACACATAACAGTTCGAATCTAAATTAGTTATGTTTGAGATCTTGATAAACCTGTGTTTCCATCGAAAAGAAGGTCATAGTGCTTTAATTGGAAGTAATTTATTCAACCCCCCTTCTAGATTACCATAATAGATAATTCCGCACATCTTTCAATTTTTGTATTGCTCCCGTTGTGAGGGGACAACAACTATAACTTTGGAGGAGATTACCTGAACGGAGTAACTCCGCATTTGAGTTGGGTAGGGTTGGCCCCTTTGGCAGCATCATCTCTTGAGGGCATTTGGGTGCCCTTGTTGACAGTAGCAGGACGAGCTTCAATATTGGCACAGATCCTGCCGGCCTTCTTTGTTGATTTGTTGGAGGGAGATTTTTGAGCAACACCCTCCTCTTGTTGGGTCGGAACCACCCCTAAGAAGTAAGGGGACCCGACGATGGCTGGGAAGTCTCCGAACACGATCGGAGTCGCCAGGTAGCCGAACCACGCGTGGTTGTTGACGACGAGTGGTCCATAGGTGACGACCATCTTCAACAGTTTGAAGTTTGTTTTTTTTTTGTCCGAGTACCTTCAAGGAAAAACACCAGTATTAGAATTTTCATAAGAAAATCATATATCTCGACCTTTTTGCTATGGATGGTGAGAAGGGGTCCCACCAGGCGTGCCAGCTGTGGTACGCGGAAAATTTTCGTATGCTTTTGTTTTGTATTTGGTTTGAGTTTGAGTTGATTTTTATTTATTTCTTTTGCCTTGCGGGGCGTGCCAGCCTGTCTAACAGACAAAAGATTAAAATCCGCGCAGTGTAGAGAGAATATTTGATGTCCATGGAATGGACAAGTACGCCACTTTTATCTTTGAACTTTATTGGTTCCGCGATTTTTATTCATCAGGCGAATAGGGTAGCGTGTGTTGGACCCCTGTCTCCATCGATCGGAATCGATGTTTTGTTTACATCAGGTTAAAAGCCTTTGATGTTATTTTTACATCAGTTTTAACCCGAATACCATTGATAGCAAAGTCAAGATTATGCATTTTCTAGAAAATTGTAACACAATGTTTTCCCTTTTTTTATATCGGACAAAATAGATTTTGATTTGAAAGAAAGGATTTGTTCCTTTCAAGAAGGTATTTTATTTTGAAAAGAAGATATTTACTTTGAGAAAAGATTTCATTTTGAAAAGGAGTATGAATTTCTTTTGGGTTTTGAAATATAATTGGGAAATGTGCGGGTGTATACCCGTGATTTCATTTGGTATTGATTTACTTTAGAGATAAAAGGAATTTATTTTGAAAAGGAGTATGAGTTCCTTTTGAGGATTTGACATATGATTTGGAAATGAGCGGGTGTATACCCGTGAATTATTTGGTGTTTGAGTGTATTGTGAATTTGGGCAGCGCTCGCGCATAGGTAGAGTTATCGCGCGAATATATGAGTATGAACTTGATGGACATATGATTGTATTGACTTTTAGGGAAGAGTCCCTGTATGGACAGGGTGTCCCTATGAAATACGCACATATGTACATATACATTTATGGACATATGGATATGCTTTTGGGCAGAATCCCCGCTTGGGCAGAGTTTCTTTTAAAAGACATATTCACATGAACATATTTTTGTGAACATATGGATATATTTCCGGGCAGAACCTCCGCTTGGGCAGAGTTTCCTTTAGAAAATATATACATATGAGCACAGAGTTGTGAACATATGAGTATGTTTTCGGGCAGAACCTCTGCTTGGGCAGAGTTTCCTTTAGAAAACATATACATATGAGCACGAAGTTGTGAACATATGAGTATGTTTTCGGGCAGAACCTCCACTTGGGTAGAGTTTCCTTTAGAAAACATATACATATGAGCACAAACACTCGCCCATCCCAGAGTCTTGCTCGACGGGCGGGGAGAACATATGCATCTAAATGCCCATACCCATAGAGTCTTGCTCAATATGGAGGCATTTAGAGCACGAGAATAAGGGTATTTAAATACCGTATATCCATAGAGTCTTGCTCTATATGGAAGGTATTTAAACCCCGAAGAACACGCCTTGATTATTACCCCCACAGAGTCTTGCTCGATGTGGGGGTGTGGATTGTATTATAATATATATTTTTGAGAAACCCTCCATGGAGACTAGCTCGGCATGGAGGGGGATTGAGGAGATGTTGATGCCGTATAGAGACGATCTCCCTTTCTTTTGCGCTTGCCGAGGGCAGATGCTTTACGTCGAGTGGAGGGAGGGCAGATACCTTCACACTGAGCGGAAGAGCCTTTTGAGAGCAAGCTAGGATTTTGGGGAAAGAGCTTTTTGCTTTTCTTCTTTTTTTTTTTTCAGAATTTCCTTCCAAAAGAAGGATCCTCTCCCTTTTTTTTTAGGGGGGAGAAGCCCTTTGCCCCTGGGGGGCTACATGGCATTTTATAGGGGTTTCAACCCCTTTACATTTACGTGGGATGGGCATGAGAGCCCCCCCCCTCCCCTTTAACCGATGGAAGGTCCATCGGTTAGGGGGGGTTCCCCTCCCAACCGATGGAAGGTCCACGGTTGGGGGGGAGTCCCCTTCCAATCGACGGAAGGTCCCGATGGAAGGTCCATCGGTTGGGGAGAGATGTCCCTCCAACCGATGGACTGTCCATCGGTTGGGGGGGAAAAGCCCCTCCAACCGATGGAGGTTCCATCGGTTGGGGCCTTGAGCTTAGGGGGTTTTGCCTATAAATAGGCCCCTATATGCCCCATTATAGGGGTGCTTTTGGGATTTCTGGAAATGGGGGTTTTGACAATTTTTTTATGCCAACAGTGGCTAACACAGATGACGAACAAGACTTCGTCGACTTGGAGCCTGCACCCCTAGAACTAAAAGATGGTGGACATGCCACTGTTGATGAACTGTTGGAAATAAATCTAGGGGCACTAGACGATCCTCGTCCTGTGTTCATAATGCATTGTTAAATGATGAAGGAAGACAAGCATATAAACAACTACTCTCAGAGTTCAAAGATTGCTTCGCTTGGTCCTATAAAGAAATGCCAGGTTTAGATCCGTCAGTGGCTGAACATGAATTGGCCATTCTGCCAGAGGCTAGGCTTGTGAAACAAACTCAAAGAAGAATGCACCCTGAACTAGAAAAGAAGGTGGTGGATGAAGTCAACATAATTCTGGATGTCGATTTCATCGAAACCTGCATGTACCCAATATGGCTAGCCAGTATAGTGTCAGTAAAGAAGAAAAATTGACAAGTTCGGGTCTGTATTGACTTTCGAGATTTAAACAAAGCATGCCCAAGGGTTGACTTTCCTTTGCCTATAACTGAAACAATGGAGGATGTTACCACTGGGCATGAAATCTTGTCCTTTATGGATGGAAGCTCAGGGTATAACCAAATTCGAATGGCCGACAAAGACAAAAATCACATGGCCTTCCGATCACCAAAGGGGATATTCAATTACAAAAGAATGTCTTTTGGCTTGAAGAATGCAGGCGCCACCTACCAAAGGGCTATGACCAAGATATTTGATGAAATGCTCCACAACTTGGTCGAATGCTATGTAGACGACCTAGTTGTCAAGACAGAGAAAAAGGAAAATCTTGTCGAAGACTTACGCAAGGTCTTCGAAAGGCTATGCCAATATAAGCTTAAAATGAACCCCATGAAATGTGCCTTCGGCATGTCAAGTGAAAAGTTTCTTGGATTCATTGTTCGCTACCAGGGAATTGAAATAGACCCCGACAAGATCAAAGCCATTAGAGAATTACCTCCCCCTAAGACACTTACTGAGCTACGCTCCCTCCAAAGTCGTTTGGCTTACACCAGTCGATTTATATCCAACTTGTCAGGAAGATGCCAACCTTTCTGCAAATTGACAAAGAAAGGAGTCCCGTTCATTTGGGATGAAGAATGTCAAGAGGCCTTGAACAAAATCAAAGAATTCTGCTCAATCCGCCCGTACTGGGGGCACCCATTAAAGGGAAACCTTTAATTCTATATATTGCCGCCATGGATGCTTCACTGGGAGCATTGCTTGCTCAGGAAAATGAAGAGGGCAAAGAACATCCTCTCTATTATCTCAGTCGGATGCTAGTCGGGCCAGAACACCGATACGCACCAATGGAAAAATTATGCTTGACATTGGTTTTTGACGTTAAGAAACTTAGGCATTATTTGCTGGCACATGAGGTTCAACTCATCTCGCGATGTGACCCTCTTAAATTCCTACTCAAGCAACCAGTCCTGTCAGGGAGGCTGGAAAAATGGGCACTACTTCTCATGGAGTTTGATATCTCTTATGTGCCGCAAAAAGCAATTAAAGGACAGGGTATGGCGGAGTTCTTAGCAGCATATCCAGTGCCAGAAGACTCCCCTCTGAATACCGAATTGATTGACTAGGAAGTGCTCCCCGTCCAAGAAACCTATGAAGTACAAGAAACCCAACTTAAATATTGGCAATTATATTTGATGGGGCGGCACGGGCTTCTTTGAAGGCTGATGGCACATCAACAAATACGGCAGGGGCAAGAATTGTCTTTGTGACCCCAGAAAAAAAGGATATTGCATTATTCACGTGCTCTCATGGAATCCCCACAAATAATGAAGCAGAATATGAAGCCCTTATTGTCGACTTGGAAATCGCCCTAGAAATGGGCATAAGATGTATTGAAGTATTTGGCGACTCATTGCTGTTGAACCACTCTTTTGTTTATCTCATGTTTTGGTGATAACTAAAACTCACGACTAAATAAATCTTATGTTTATGTCATATCATGTTCTGATATTAATCTGAAAACTCATGCATTCTATGTATAAGTTTGAACATTCAATGAGTGCATAACTATCTGCGTAAATAATCCTCAAATGCACTATATTAATATCACAGAAAAACATATGTTATAAACACTATGTTTGAATGGCGCATTTTCTGATTGCTCAGATTTTTTCTAAGTCCATAACATATACTGATATCATACTAACTACGACTTTGAACAGTCGAAGTCTGGTGGAACTCCGACTTCTGAACAGTCGAAGTGTGGTAGCGACTGAGTTACACTCCGACTCCCGGAAAGTTGAAGTGGCACTTTGACTTCGAGAAAGTTGAAGTCACACTCCGACTTCTATAGAGTTGAAGTCTACAGACCGCTAACAAATTCTAAGTCCACATTAGTATGTATATCACCAACTCCGAGTCTTGTAAAGTCGAAGTGGCAACTCCGACTTATGAAGAGTTGAAGTTTGAAGTTGACCAACTCCAACTTCTGAAAAGTTGAAGTGTGATACATACTCTAACTTCTTTACAGTCGAAGTTTCTATACTTAAACTTTGATTGCCTCTATATTTTAAATGTTTCAAAATGTTTGTGGCGGCAACTGAAAATTCATATGTACTTCACATGTTATATTATTATTTCTCTGTCTAACTGGAGATTTTTTTGCTGTCTATCCTTCAAGGTAGGTGAGATGTTGTCAGCAGAAAATAATGACTCATTCCTTACTGCTAGACAAAAAGGGTCGTACCTAACATATCTGGATGTCAGCAAAAAACATGGAAGTAAGGCAAGGTATGAGACTGTTGTCAGAAGATCTTTTTAGTTTGACTCTACCTTATGTGCCTGCAGATATCTAGACTTCCCTCTACACCAAGTGTCTGTTAGACAGAAGAAGAAGAAGAGTAGATGAAGAAGAAGATAAGCAACGGCTAGAAGAGTTCCAACGGATCTCTTCAATAGATCTGTTCAAAGCTGCTCTATAAAAAGATGAAGCAAGGTTGAAGAATAATAAGAGACCTTTCCGGAAGATTATTCAAAGAGTGTACATCGAGTGAGAAACCTCAACTCCACATACACTCAAAAGAAAGAGACAAAGAGCTCGAGCCCAAGAAGAAGTGTGCAAGCAGCCATCTGAAGTCTTCAAGCTTCAAGCTCTTTTCTTCTCTTCACTCTCTCTGTGCTACATTGTAATTTTGGGGAGAGTCTTTCGACTGAAAGTTTTTTTGAGTTTGTGTCCATTTTGTACAGCTCTCAGTCTGTTCTTTCTTTTCTAAGAAAGATTTCTGTCCAGCTGTAGGACTATATACAGTGTTCCTCTTCCTGTGTGAAGAGAAGGCCAGTGGGGTTGCTGGCGGTTTCTGTCCAGCTAAGGGACTGTTCTTAACACTTCCTTTTAGTTAAGGGAAGAACCTAGCTGAAGTTGGTGTCAGTAGAACCTAGTTGGAGTTTGTTCCAACAGTACCGCACTGGGGTTTGTTTCAGGAGGGTAGCTTCTTGACCTATAATAGAAGTGAGTTTCCTTCCTACTCGATAAGGAAGAGGACCAGCGGGGAGCTGGGGGTTTGTATATCCTTGGGGGGATTGTACCCTAGTTAGTGAAATCTCAAGATTTGCTTGGGGACTAGACGTAGGTCTTCCATTTGAGAAGTATCGAACCAGGATAAAATTTCTGTGTTCTTGTGTGATTGTTTAAATTTGCTTCTGCACTGCTACTCTATCTCCTCACACAACTACATTCACTAACCAAAGTTTTCAAGTGGAGATTTTTGTGTTTTAGTTTCAATATTTCTACAACTATTCTATTTACCCCCCCTCTAGAAAGCTTACTGCCATATCATTTGCGGCCAACAATTGCTGGTCGTCAGACAAATGTTGGACATTTTTGAAGTCCGAAAAGAAGAATTGAAAGCCTATTTTGAGGCAGCTATAAGACTCAGTGACAGGTTCTACCACTTCAAAATAGAACATGTCAGAAGAAGTCAAAACTCGCAGGCTGATGCATTGGCCAAACTCGCATCTGCCCTTAAACTTCCCTCAGAAGGTTAATTGGGAATTACCATAAAAAATAGAAGATTGCTTCCAAGCATCTTAAATCGCCATGATGGTTTGACAACCTTCGAGGAAAATGCACTGGAAAAATGAAAGTCAAGAAGAAGATGATTGGCATGTTCATTCATCAAAATAAAAATGGTTGGCTACCACAAAAGGGGGGAGCGAGTGCAATTATTGTGAAGAGCTGCTTCCTACAAGTTGATAAATGACACATTATATAAGTTCACACCTGAAAGGACAAGTCAGTACTGTTGAGATGCCTGTCCCTAAAAGAGGCCAAGATGGTCATGCAGGAGGTATATGCAGGACTGTGGGAGCCCTCAATCTGGCTCGAAAATGAAAATCAACATAAAAGGCAAAGGCTTCTATTGACCAACAATGTTTGCAGATTGTGAGCGGTGTGCTCGAACCTGCCCTCAATGCCAGGCTTATAGGCCTGTGCCAAGAAAACCTCTAAACAAACTCCATCCAACAACGCCGATATGACCATTTGTTGAATGGGGAATGGACATAGTGGGTCCCCTCCCAACATCATCCAAGGGATACAAATACATACTTGCTGCCACATATTATTCTCAAGATGGGCTGAGGCCATACCTTTGAAAGAAACTACTGGAGAAGCGGTGGCTCGCTTTGTCCGACATCACATTATATATCGATTCGGTGTTCTGAGTCGAATCATATCTGATAATGGCACTCCATTCAAAAATCAGACAATATACAAATTGATAGTAAAATTCCATATTGAGTGGAGGACATGAACGGTTTATTACTCCCAAGCCAATGGGTTAGCCGAAGCCTTCAACAAAACTTTATGCAAACTCATGGTCCAATTGGTAAATGGCCGAAAGCGTGATTGGGATGAAAAGATGCATGAAGCTCTGTGGGCCTATCGCACCATTTACAAAACTCTTACAGGATGCTCTACCTTTTCCCTGGTCTATGGGACCGAAGCAGTCATTCTTGTTGAAATAGAACTCTCATCTTATAGGGTAGCTCTCCACTATGGGCTCCCTACTGAAGAAAGAAGTGAAATTGAAAGAGGACTTGAAGAGTTGTCAAATTTGGAAGAAAAGCGCCTAGTCGCGTATCAATGCCTGCAGAATTATCAAGCACGGATGTCCTGCGCTTTTGATAAGTTGGTGAAAGAAAGGGCATTCAAAAAGGGGGATCTTGTCATGGTCAAGCAAAAAGACGTCATGGCCTCTCGACCCAAAAGCAAATTCATAGCCAATTGGCTTGGCCCATTTGTGGTCGACAAAGTTTTCAAAGGTGGTGCCTACACAGTAGTCGAACACAGTAGTCGATCAAGAAGGAAATGTTGTGTTTCCGCCATTAAACGACAGGCACATGAAGCTGTACCATCTTCAGGATTGTCAGCACATCTAAGCAATACAACAGCTGAAGCCATATCCAGTACACACCGGAGATATAGAAGTGATCTCATTGTGAGATTTTTTTAAATAAAAAAATAAAGGGGCTTAAAAAAATGAGATGCCCCGGCAGACTTGGTCTATCACTTCATAATGGTAGACTAAGGGCAAAAAGACCTAAAGCCCGGCTGAGCTGAAAACCCGAAATGACACCTCAAGCAAAAATGGGAAACCCCGCTGCATGAAAACCCAAAAGGGCATGCAGGCAAAAGCAAGAAAGGGCTAGTTGTGGCGAAAACCCAAAAAGGACGTCACAATTGGTGTAAAAAAAAAAAGAGTGGGTACTCTCTCGACCTTTTTAGAGTGAGATTGAGATATCCCACATTCCTTATAAAAGAAAAGACACAAGAGTTGTCAATGACGAAACAACTCCCAAGTTCATTCGAACGAATAATTAAATTCAGGGGCTACGACCGAGACAACGATGATTGTGTCCTTCCGCCTTTATAAGAAGTGTGAGAAACTCGAACTTTGCTTGAAGAAAGAGAGAGAAGGAGAACCCAAACAAAAGAGAACGCTCTCGTTCCAAAAAAAAAAGTAAGTCAAACGCATGTCTTTTGGCTAACAAGCCGTTAAGGCCAGCCAAAAGTTAAATTCCAGGCTTCTTTGGCTAACAAGCTGTCAAGGCCGGTCAAAAAGTTAAATCCACGACCTCTTGGCTAACAAGCCGTCAAGGCTAGTCAAAGGTCGAAACCCATGTCTTTTGGCTAACAAGCCGTTAAGGCTAGTCAAAAGTCAAATAACAGGCTTCTTTGGCTAACAAGTCATCAAGGCAAAAAGCTCAAAATCCGGACCTCTTGGCTAACAAGCCATCAATGCCAGTCAAAAGTCGAAACCCATGTCTTTTGGCTAACAAGCCGTCAAGGCCAGTCAAAAGTCAAATTTTAGTCTTCTTTGGCTAACAAGCCATCAAGGCCAGCCAAAAAAGTCAAACCCATGTCTTTTGGCTAACAAGTCGTCAAGGCCAGTCAAAGGTCAAAACACATGTATCTTGGCTATCAAACCGTTAAGGTCAGTCAAGAGTCAAATTCCAGTCTTCTTTGGCTAACAAGCCGTCAAGGCCAGTCAAAAGTCAAATCTATGACCTCTTGGCTAACAAACCGTCAAGGCCAGTCAAAGGTCGAAACTCATGTCTTTTGGCTAACAAGTCGTCAAGGCCAACCAAAAAGTCAAACTCATGTCTTTTGACTAACAAGTCGTCATGGCCAGTCAAAAGTCAAATCCATGACCTCTTGGCTAACAAGCCGTCAAGGTCAGTCAAAGGTCGAAACTCGTGTCTTTTGGCTAACAAGTCGTAAGGCCAGCCAAAAAGTCAAACTCATGTCTTTTGGCTAACAAGTCGTTAAGACCAGTTAAAAGTCAAATCACAAGCCCTAGAGGAGCCTCAATCCTCTAAACATATTTAAGGCTCTCAGGGAGGCCACTAATTCTCTACCATACATAAATCCAAATTCTCAATCCATGGCTCTCAGGGAAGCCTCTAATTCCCTACCATACATAAATCTAAATCCTCAATCCATGGCTCTCAGGGAAGCCTCTAATTCCCTACCAAACATAAATCCAAACTCTAAATCTATGGCCCTCAAGGAAGCCTTTAATTCCTTACCGACTATAAACCCAAGCTTCTGGCCAACACACCGTCAAGGTCGACCAACCCAATTAAAATCCAAATCCCACGGCTCTTAAGGAAGCCTTTAATTCCTTATCGTATTCAAAGCCTCATGGCCCTCAGGGAAGCCTTTGATTCTCTAAAAAAAAGAATAAATAAAATAAATAAAATAAATAGGGGCTTAAAAAAGAGGTGTCCCGACGGACTTGGTCTATCATTTCATTATGGCGGACCAAGGGTAAAAAAGTCTAAAACTTTGCTGAGGTGTAAACCCGAAAGGGCATCTCAGGTAAAAATGGGTAAACCCCTCAACGTGAAAACCTACAAGGGCGCATTGGAAAAAGCTAGAGGGGGCCAATCTTGGCGAAAACCTGAAATGGCGCTGAGATTGGTAATGTGAACAAAAAAAAGGGGGGGGGGGGGGGGAAAAAAAGAAGAAAAAAAAAGAAAGAGCAAAATCTACCAGCTGTACTGTTATGGACATTCCCTGTTCATGATGGCCGGCCAAGTCAAAATTTACGTCTTTTGGCTAACAAGTCGTCAAGACCAGGCAAAATTCAAATCACGAGCCCGAGGGAGTCTCAATCCTCTTACCCAAAATCACGTGCCCGAGGGAGCCTCAATCCTCTCACCCAAAAATCACGAGCCCGAGGGAGCTTTAATCCTCTCACCCAAAAGTCACGAGCCCGAGGGAGCCATAATCCTCTCACCCAAAAATCACGAGCCCGAGGGAGCCTCATTCCTCTCACCCAAAAATCACGAGCCCGAGAGAGCCTCAATCCTCTCACCCAAATCACGAGCCCGAGGGAGCCTCAATCCTCTCACCCAAAACCACGTGCCCGAGGGAGCCTCAATCCTCTCACCCAAATCACGAGCCCAAGGGAGCCTCAATCCTCCCCCTCAGAATCACGTGCCTGAGGGAGCCCCAATCCTCTCATCCAAATCACGACCCGAGGGAGTCTCAATCCTCTCACCCAAATCACGTGCCTGAGGAAGCCTCATCCTCTCACCTGAAATCATGAGCCCGAGGGAACCTCAATCTCCTCATCCAATTATGGCCCTGGAGAAGCCTTATTCTCTAACAACAAATATGCTATGGACCCAGAGGAGCCCTAATTCTCTAATTGAAATAGCTCATGGCTTTTGGGGAAGCCTTAAAACCTTGTCATCAGTAAAGATCACATGCTGATGGTAAGACTCAAAAGTGCAATGTATATTTGATAAAAGTCATCATCTCAAGACAGGCCCTTGGAATAGCCCAAAAAGGAGAAGTCAAAATGAATGTATAGTATGTACTGATGCTAAAAACAACATCGCCACCCAAAGTTCCACCATCGCCACCTTCCCTGACATCTCTCCCCCTACCCCATCAACTCCCCACAATAAGGGACCCCTTACCCTCCACATCCCAAATCCGCCACTCCCCCTCACCATACCTCTGTCAGCTCCTTTCCACCTAAACCCCAGTCCCACCAGCCCATTACCACCTTACAACAGCAGGCCCCTGCTGCCATACCAAGTACCAACCCATCCCATCTATGAGGTTACCCACCCAAATAACTCCCCCATCCCTCCCCATGCATATAATAAAAATCTGTCACCCTCCATTCCCCCCTCCTTTGCCACCCAATCCCCTCTCAGCTAAGCACAAACCTGAAGACTGGGCCCTCATTCTTGCTAAGGAAAAGAACCCATCCAGTCCCCCCCACCAAAGCTTGCATACATTCCAGAAATCTAGCCTCAAACACCCTCCCCCCCCTCTTCTAGAACCTAGACCTAAGAGAAGAAATCTTAAATAAGAAGCCAGGACCTCCATTTAACTCCACAGCTCTGTTACCTTGCTCAAGTCCTGAGCAAGTTGACCCCAGTGAGTCTCTAATGAAGACAAAGGTGGTAGTGGCCGACCTTAACAGGCCACCAGGGGACAAATGAAGATCATATCGTGGAACTGCCGAGGTTTATGTGGGTCAGCGACAGTTTCCACTCTAAACTATCTGACTCACCAATGCAAAGCTGAAATCTCCATTTTGTCTGAGACTAAGACCTCTAAGGTGAAGGATATCAACTTTTTTCGTAAGAATAATGTTAAAGATCACTACTTTGTTATAGATGCTTGCAGTAGATCTGGAGGCCTTTGGCTTTGTTGGAAGATGGATGTCTCCTTCACAGTTATCCATGCCGACGCAAAGCACATAGTAGAAGAAATTAAAGATTACCCAGCATGCGATTCTTTGTTCCTCTTTTGCATTTATGCTCCCCCCCAACCCAAGGGACAAGGCCAAGCTTTCTTATGAACTCAGTTTCATCTCCAAGCCTTGTATCATACCGGGATATGAATGCCATTCTCTCTCAACAAGACAAAGTGGGTAGCGTTGCATTTAATTACAGGCAGTCGAAGTCTTTCATAAACACAATCCTGGATAATGGTCTCTTAGATATGGGTTTCGAAGGCCCAACTTGCACTAAGCTATCATCAAAGAGAGACCTGATAGAGCTTTTGCCACTGCTAGCTGCAGATTACAGTACCCAAAAACTGTCGTTTTCCATCTCCCTAGACTCCACAATGATCATTGTCCTATTCTACTCAATACTGATGGTTCGTCGAGGAGACACACTCCATTCAGATTTGAATTCAATTGGCTCCTTAATCAAAATTTTGCATCTCAGTTGAACAAGATCTGGAAGGAGAGTCCCCCCCTAGCAGAAAATTTTAGTGCAAAGGTTAATGTGCTCCAAGGAAAATTAAAGCCATGGAGAAGGAAAAACTTCAGAAACCCAGCTAATAGAAAGTCAGAAATTGAGGAAGTAGTGGAGCATATCAACGAGACCCCCTATCACTGAAGCTTCACTGAAGACAGAATTGCCTTTGGAAAGGAATATGAGGAGGTCATAAAGCGAGAAAGGGAGTATTGGCAGCAAAGAGCTAAAGAACATTAGCTGACGGATGGTGACAGAAATACTAATTTCTTCCACTCAAGTGTTCTTATCAGGAGGTCTTCCAATAGGATTAGCTGGATCAAACTCCATAATGGCAAGTTGATTGGGGATAAGACCAAGATTCGAGACATTTTCATCTATCGGCTCTCTACTACTTATCAAGCCTCAACTTGCATTCAACCTGATTAGCCCCCGCCCTGATGGTTTCCCCCTCAATCTTCTGTCAGTCTTGCTGGGACACTGTTGGTTCTCTGGTCATTCTCTTATTGAACTCCTTTCTCAGAACTGGTCATCTCCCCTTAGACCTTAAACCACACCCTCATTTCCTTAATTCCCCAAAAATACCCCCACTTCCCCGGACCACTTCAAGCCCATATCTCCCTGTAATGTTCTCTATAAAACCATAACCAAGATCCTGGCAGACTGACTCAAACCCTTCCTTCCTAACCTCATCTCCAAGAACTAAGGGGCTTTTGTTCCAGGGAGGCTCATCACTGATAATTGTGTTCTCGTCCATGAGCTTATCCTTTCTTTGAAGACTAGAAAGGGGAAGAAAGAATTCTTCGGGCTCAAAGTGACATCTCTAAAGCCTATGACAAGTTGGAGTGGCATTTCATCAAGTTTATGCTGTCAAGATTCTATTTTCCTGCTAGATTCGTCAACCTTATATGGGAATGCATCTCCACTGCGACTTATTCTATCTTATTCAATGGGGAGGTCAAAGATAGGATACTTCCTAGCAGAGGCCTGAGACAAGGCTGCCCTCTCTCCCCCTATCTCTACATTCTATGCGCAGAGGGTCTCACAGCTTTGGCCAACTGGAAATGTGAAGGGCTTACCAAAAGTTTGAAGATCAATCATGTGGCACCATCAGTCACAAATGTCCTTTATGCAGATGATGTTTTTACATTTGGCAAACTAGATCAGGCTGAGATCTAAGAATATTCCAAGTTTTTGATATTTATGGGAAATGGACAGGTCAAACAATCAACAAGGGAAAGTTTGGTTTCTACTTCAGTTGATACACATCAAAAGATAATCAAAATATGTTCTCCAAGTTGATGGGTATCAAGAGCATCTCTGAAGGGGATCTATATTTGGGTCTTCCTTTCCTCTGGAAAGGCAGTAAAGCATCACAACTTAAGTTCATAGAAGATATGCTGATCAAAGTATTGATAATTGGAAAATGGGTACTCTCTCTCAAGCAGGAAGAACTGTGCTCCTCAAATCTACCTTATCTACTATTCCACAACACATTATGAGCTCAGTCCTGTTCCCCAAGGGAAGCCTCAGAAGATTAATCAGCATAAGTCTCTTGGCGGTCTAGGCATAAAAGATCTTGAGAAGCAGAATAAGGCTTTCCTGATGAAACTTGCGTGGAGATTCTTGGAGGACGGCTATTCCCCCTGGGCTCTATCCTTAAAGCTAAGTACCTCAGCAAATCTAATTTCTGGGAGGTAAAGAAGTTTAGAAACATCTCTGTAGTCTGGTCCTCTTTGCTTTTCATTAGAGAAGACATTAAAGAAGTAACAACATGGGTGGTTAAAAATGGAAGGGAGATCAACATCTGGAATAATTTTTGGCTGCCAGGTCAGCTAACTAAGCTTAACCCTAAAGTAAATTTTCAGGGCTGACCTCCACTGAAGGTCTCTGAATTGTTATCCAATGGGGCATGGAACTTGGCTCTTATTCAGAAGCTTTTTGATGGCAGCACAGCTAATCAGATTTCAAACATCCACATACCGACCAATTATTGGTCCTTGGAAGATAAGCAGGTGTGGAAACGGAAGCAGGATGGCTCCTTTACTACTAAATCAGCCTATAAGCTACTGGATGATCAGGATAGACTAACCTCCTCAACCCATCAATCCTCAGTCTGGTCAATCATCTGGAGCTCGAAGCTATCAAAATTTACCTCTCCCGGAGTTCAACTCTTTGCTTGGAAATGCCTCAAAGGGGCCCTCCCTCTCAATGGCACTATCTCCAGGATAATTCATGGAATTCACAGTAACTGTCCAATTTGCCATAAAGAAACTGAAACCATTGAACATCTTCTCTTTAGATGTGAATTATTCAGATCCACCTGGTTTTGCTCCCATTGGGCTACCACTTGGATTCATCTGAAATATCTCTAGAAGATGGGGGGGGGGGCATATTTATTCAATTAATTTCTCATTTTATTTAAATTTAATATTATTTATCGAAAAATAAAAAATCAAAATTTCTTCTCTTGTTCTCCCCCTCAATTTACCTATGGCAATTGAAGCTCATGGCATTTTCATGGTGATCCAATGGGCCCGTCTCCTTCCGGGCAATATCCTCATTGAAAGTGACGCTCAGATTGTAGTCAACGCCACTCCTCATGTCAAGTGTTCCCCTGGATTGAGGACTGTCAACTCCTCATTAAGGACTTAGACATTGCTGTTTCTTTTGTTCCCAGACTTTGTAATACTGTGGCCCATTCAGTGGCTAGATTTGTCTTTACCCAATTCAGCCGATTGAGATTTATCCTGCCTTCCCTCTACTCTGCTTGATGTAACTTCTGCTGACTTTCCCACTTAATGAATTTTCTCATGATATCCCCCCCCCCCCCCCCCCCCAAAAAAAAAAAAAAAAGAAAAAAAAAAAAAAGAAAAAGAAAAAGAAAAAAAAGAAGACTTTAGCCATTGGACTACTAGCCAACAAATATATTTGATATCATGCCTGATCAGTACATACTACCAAGTAAATTTGCCATTTGAGGTAGATATATGTCATTTCGTTAAATTTCTTGTTGATTTTATCTAGGGTCATAGGCATCATCTGACAAAGATCATCATAGCTGACTAAAATATCTGTTCATTGTAGTGTGTAATAATCTAATATACATTTATAGGTATCCTTTCATACATTCTATGTATGTGGTGAACATTTAGTTTTCTTCTTAATCTGGTAAACATTAGTCACAATTATCCCTTTACAACGGGAAAGGGGTGTATAGCTTTTAGACAGGGCTGCAAGCCAATGAACACTTCCACTTTCAAAGAGGGGTGCACCTTTTTCTTGTTCATGATTTGTATAGAAAGCGTATAAGGAGATGGAGAACAAGATAGACACAGCCACTAAGCTGGGAAGGATACCAGAGAATGTTCGGAAAGAGCATAAAGGATTCTCAGAGTGGAAGCCAGGGACAACTTCTCGTGATCACCAACCCATTGTTCAGGTACTTGGTTTTTGCGATGGAATGAAGCCATTTTTTCACTCTTTTGTTTTATAAATAGATAGACGGACTCTAAGGGTTGTGTAGAAAAAGGGTAATGATTCTTTTGCAGTTTATTAACAACCCATTGAAGGTTTAAAATGTCATTTAGAGCATTTATTGAATCAAAACTGTTTTGTTGGAAACTTCATCTCTATGCAGATACTAATCGATGGAAGAGATCTAAATGCATTGCCCACCCTTGTTTACATGGCTCGTGAGAAGAGGCCTCACCGGCACCATAACTTCAAAGCAGGAGCAATGAACTCATTGGTAATAAAATCTTCCAAGTCTCATACATGTATATTACCCCTGGCTGGCTGTGACGTACTGTGCTGGGATCTTCTGGTCCCTGACACAGTTTGGCATGATCACTGTTCATTTCTTTTTTATTTTATTTTTTATAATCAAGATTTAGGGGTTTTTTTGGCCGAACCTGACCTGTAGGGTACGGTATACCTCAGTATCGTACCATCCTATGAAAATCCTGTTTAGTCCTGTAAACTAGTTTGGCCAACCATGATATATCATATAACCATCACTACTACATTTTCTTTTTACTAGGTAAGAAATTTTCATGAGAAAGTTAGAAGGACCCAAGTAGGTCTTCTGATCTTCAAATTTTTCATCATCCCTTTTGCTTTTGCAAATTGCAGATAAGGGTCTCATCTGAGATAAGCAATGGCCCCATCATTCTCAATGTGGACTGTGATATGTACTCAAACAACTCAAAATCAGTGAGAGATGCATTATGCTTCCTCATGGATGAGAAGAAGGGCCATGAGATTGGCTATGTCCAGTTCCCACAGAAGTTCAACAACTTAACAAAGAATGACATCTATGCCAACTCCTTGAGAATGTTCAATGAGGTATGAATTCAAACATAGAATGCCATTAAACAAATGGACCGCTCTGATCTCTTTTCTTTTATATGTTATGTGCATTCCTTCTGTGCAACGTGTCCTATAGATATGGAATCCTAATAATACCTACTTTCCTATAAGGGTAGATAATTGATTTTGTTCTCACTATATTCCAACCAATCAGATGAAATATTTGCAAACACAGTGTGGGGAGTTGGCCATGATATATTATTTATGTAAACAGAAAAGGAAAAAAAATTGCTACACGCATGTTTTGACTCTCTTGTACAAAATCTGAAAACCATACGATTGATGATTGTGAAGGTACACTTCCATGGCCTCGATAGTCTAGGAGGACCATTATACGTAGGTTCAGGATGCTTCCATAGGAGATGGAGTCTAATTGGAAATAGATATAAAGAGGTCCCCGAGGAAGATTTGAAGATATGTAAAAGTAACACTGTTGAAGAAAGCACGTTTGTTTTGGAAGAGAAGGCAAAGGTTCTTGCTACTTGCACATATGAAGATAATACTCAGTGGGGACATGAGGTATACCCCCCTCTCTCTCTCTCCAGAGTTTTTATATACATACATGGTCTGCTTGGTATTGCTAACTTAGATAAAGAACATGGACTGCAGGTTGGTTTGAAATATGGCTGCCCAGTAGAGGATGTCATAACTGGCTTAACGATCCAATGTAGGGGTTGGAAATCTATTTATTTCAATCCTGCAAGAGCGGGCTTCCTAGGTGTTGCTCCTGTGACACTAGAGCAAACACTCGTGCAGCACAAGAGATGGTCAGAAGGAGATTGCCAGATATTCTTCTCGAAATACTGTCCCTTTTTATATGGATATGGAACCATACAACTTGGCCTTCAAATGGGTTACAGCATATATTGCTTGTGGGCTCTGAACTCTGTGCCAACGCTGTACTATGTCATTGTCCCATCTCTATCTATGCTTAACGACACACTCTTATTTCCAAAGGTGCGTACCTGAGATTACACATTAAACAAACTCAAACACAATTCTCAACTGACTAAGAAATCATCTTTTGATTGACAGGTCTCCAGTATTTGGTTCATACCATTCGCGTATGTGATTGTTGCTGCATTTGCATATAACATTTGGGAATGTCGTCGGATTGGGTTTACATTTAAGGGGTGGTTGAATGATAAAAGGATGTGGTTGTTCAAGAGACAAACTTCCTACCTCTTTGCCTTGATGGATACTCTCCTCAAGTTATTGGGTATCAACCGGTCCGCGTTTGTCGTCACTGCAAAGGTCACCGACAAGGACGTCGCCAGTAGATATGAGAAAGAGGTCATGGAATTTGGCTCATCATCCTTGCTGTTCATCATCTTGGCAACACTCGCATTGCTGAACCTTCTTTGCCTGGTAGCTGGTGCAAAAAAGCTGTTGATGGATGCCAGGGGATTTGAAGAGTTCTTCTTGCAGTTCCTCATTTGTAGTCTTTTGGTCATTGTGAATGCACCCGTTTACCAAGGTTTGTTCTTTAGGAAGGACAATGCACGGATGCCCACCTTAGTCACAGTTATCTCAGTTATTCTAGCCATGTTGACTTGTTTCGTAACTTTGTTGTAGGTCACCCATATATATATATATATAAATCTCCTCCACATGTATTGATTGGAGGGCCATAAAAAGTTAGAGAATAAGACAGAACTAGTAAGTATCATTGTAATCCACTCTCATCTCTCACTTATTTGTATGATGAATTAAGAGTTAGCTTGACATTTTACTTTTTTGCCAGAAAAGATATTACTATATCTTTTATTACATTGCTATCATATTACGTGGCTACTTAATGTTTTACCATACTCTATGGTTGTTTCGTAATTAACTTTGATTGGTCATCAACTGCCAAAATTTGTTAGACATTTGGAATTAAAGATTGATTGATTGATGAAAATTTGGAATAGATCTTTGGGTCAAACATTAATTTGTTTTTTTCAAAAGTCTGCCTTAAATTTGGGTCAGTAGAAGGTCATTTTATTTAACAAAAAATCATTAAAGAGGGAAATAAAAGTCTTCAAAATATCAGATAGGGAACCCTCAATTTAAAAGAATTGAAAGGGACGCCTCCTAAGTTTCTAATAGGCCCGTCCTAATGAAATGATGGGACGATTTTAGCCACACTTGAAACCCTCAATTTCTAATACTGGAACCTCTTTCGTTACTCTTGGTGCTTTTGGGTTTGAGCCCAGATTTATTGGATCGGACCTATCATGAACCTGCTACCTTGGATGTTCAGAGTGATAGGTCACCAAGCCAAGGAAACCCTTCAACGTCAGCCTTCATGGTCTCACCCTCTCAAATCTTCATAGAGATTAGGGAAAAACTCTACTGAAAAGTGGCTTGAGAAGATGAGGGGAAACCCACATCAATGCGACAAGACCAAATATTATATAAATGGTGGTGATAATGGTTATGGGTGGATTGGTAGGAGAAAGCTCTGGAAATAAACAACATGAAGGCCCATGTGCATGGAGTCTTATCAGATAAACAACATGAAGTGCCCCTCGATATCGACGTGAAGACCAAAATATAATTTCTTTTTCTTCTGTCAACCTCTAGAAGATATTTGGTACCTTAACGACGATAATGTGCTAGTCATCTAGGCCGCCACCATGAATTAGTATTATGTAAAAAAAAAAAGTCTTAACAAATAATAGAAGTATTTCGAATGTCTTGTTAATTTTATGATTGACTAATTCACACCCCCATCTAATATCTATGGCTTCAATGGGGCCAGATCGACGTGAAAGGAGTGGTCATCCTTTTGATCTCACTAGGGGTAGAGTTATGCTGCATTAATTACCACCAAGGTTGACTTTGCAGACTATGAGTCACCTTAGTGCACACTGCCATCACATCATTAACTGAGGTATATATCCTATCCTAGATCGTTGGTATACCTTCCACAGTGCACCATAAACCAACGTTCATGACAAAGGCTAACGTGGGAGAAGATCAAGCCAAGTCCCGAAAAGTACTACATCAAATCCCTTTGACCTTAACACCTACCTAAAGACCATGATTGTATTGGGAAGGCCGGAGGTCGAGAGCTCGTCCCAAATATATAGAGCCAACAGCTGACCTCATAGTTGTCTATCTCTGTAAGATCGAGGTGGTGCCCCTCTATGAGGAAGCATGTTGTGTGACGACCTTAGGATCTGTGTCTTAGAGGGGACTAGAAACCAACATCGCTACCTACAGAGTTTGAAGACCCAAAAAAGTACACAAGTGATCTAGAGAGATAAACAAGTAGCAAAAGTAATTATAATGAGAAATAAAGTTTCGCTATTAATGGTACAATGTCCCAATTTACAATACCAAGTATAGAATTAAAGTACATCTTAAGGGCATATTCTATGATAGTACAAAAGAAAGAAACTATCTACTGATATACAGAACACCACTACAACAACGACTAGGGCCAAGGTCAATGTTATCTCCATAAACTCACACTTAAAAAAGTAGGGGATGAGCTTCAAGAAGTCACTATCTTAGTAGAGATCCTTCGATCTCACGTTCGGCCAAACCGCGACAAACTACAATTATAGATATAACAAAAAGCAGTGTAAATTGCTATAGCTAAAGTTAGAAAAGAATACAAGCAACACTGCTACACTCACAGTAACCAAGAAAGTACCAAAGATATGTGAGATCACCATCAACTAATAAAATGTGCTAACTAAACAAAACCCGAAGTAGAAACCGCCACAGTCGCCATGTCTGGCTACCACTTGTTGACAAGGTGTGGGGGCATAAACAAAGCTCACAAGAGACTAACAACACAAGGCCACACACATTGACTTCCAGTACAAGTCAACCTACTCACATTGACTTCCAGTAGCAGACACAACACACATAAACATCAGTGACAAATTGTTGTTAAAACAGTGGGATAATGGCATAATGCATGGCGATTCATCAACATATAAATCAGTGCAAACCACATGGTAAACAAAATAAAAAGTAACATGTACATAGGCGCATCCCACAAATACCAATATAACATGAGATTACGGATAATAAGCATGGCGATTACAACAAAAGGAAAGCGCGAAAGACGACTGTGGAGGCGTTCCATAATGGAACTCGCCTTAGAGAAAGTATCGCCCCCACTATACGGTGCGATGGGGTCCGGCGACCTTCTCCCAGGGTACAACCACGAGACACGGAATCGGTCTCGCACAAGAACGATTCCGTAAAGCGAAAGCTATATATGAACCAAATCCTCCACTACGAAAAAGCTAGGGCAGGAAGCATGCACCGAACACCGGAGAGAGCGTTCGACAATGACCGCGACGGCCTGAACACTGGAGAGCGACGACGAAGACGCACCCGGACAGGAAGGCGACGACGGAGCGCGGAGACCTCGCCGGTACGGGAAGGGGCGAGAGAGAGAGCAGCAGGGTCGCGAGTGGTTCCTCCAGACGAAGAGTCAACAGGCGTTTCTGATTTTCGGTAACCACGATTAGGGAGACTCTAATCACTATATGAGACGCCTCACGCCCGCAGAACCCAAGACAATGGGCCGGTTCAGGGAACCGGTCTAAACAGGCCCAATCTCTCCAAGAAAAGGGGAAAAACGCAAAAATAAGAAGCAAAAAGGTACCAAGGCAAGCCGGCTGGACCACGTCATCACACGCGCGCGCCCGCCCAGCCCAGCCCGGCCCGGCGGCGCGCGTGTGTGATATGGTCTAGCATAACTCCACCCTTGTCTATAAGACATAGTCCCATGGACATTAGGGGTTATGAAGCCCTTAACTCCTTAGGGGTATCCCATGTGGGACTAAAGACCCCTCACATAAGGACAACATAACACAACTTTTGAGGTACCTTTTACTTTATCAAACTTTTGTGTTTCTTTTCTCCCCTTCTTAAAATTGCCCCTCATATAACCCCTTTTTACCCAACATTCCCCCACAAACACAAGGTTTGATAATGAGGAACAAACATCAGAGGATAAACATACCATGCTTTCAATAAAGGTACCTTTCGGGTTTGAACCTTTACCTAAGTATTCCAAATCTGACTCCCACAGAATCGAAGTGAACTAAGTCTTGAACTTGATTCTTTAGGGTGAGAGTTGTCAAAGGAAACAACATGATATAGGTTAAGATAGCAATCGTAAAGGTGGCGCATTATGGCCATACGCCCTTTCCTGTATCATAAGTACATTCAGGAATAACCCAATTCCTTAACTGCGGCCTCACAGTAGTACTTATTTAGGTGGGCTTCTCCAAGGATGCACTGCTGACATCCTGCCTTACCAGGCTTGAACCCATTAAGAGTATACAACTCATCCTAATCTTGCAGTTATAGACACTAGCTTTAGAATTTAGGGGAGGAACTCAGATATGAGATATCTAATAATATGAGTGCCTACCAGTTCTCTCAATCAGCTTGTTATTACCACATTGAACCTTCTTTGTAGGATCTCTACTCAGATAGGTTGGGTTGCTACTGAAGGAGAACATCTGATGGGTTTCAGTCTCATCCCCATCCTAAATTTCTGGACTTGAATTTTATTCAGTCCCTTAGTCAGAGGATCAGCTGTGTTGTCCTTGGTACCAACAAAATCCACAACCATCACTCCCTAAGACACTAACTCCCTTACCATTTCAATCTGAGTTGGATGTGTCTCCTTTCTTTCTGATTATACTTTGAACTTTTGATCTTGGCAATTGTAGTCATATTATCACAATGCACAGAGATCGCAAGTATATGCTTACTCATCAAGGGAAGTTCAGAAAGAAGACCCCTGATCCATTCAGCCTCCATACCAGTGGTGTTCAAAGCACACAACTCAGCCTCAAAAGTAGACCGAGACAAGATGGTTTGCTTAGTCGACCTCCAGGCGACAGCACCACCTCCTAGGGTAAAGACATACCCTGTAACACCATTGCTCCCTGAGTTTTCAGCTATCCAGCTTGCATCACTATATCCTTCAAGGACAGCAGGGAATTTCCCAAAATGCAAGCCTAGAGTCATAGTACCTTTCAGGTACCTCACACTCTATCCAAGCCTTCCCAGTGAGTATGGTCAGGACAGCTAGTGTATCTACTGAGTTTAGACACTGCATATGAAATGTCAGGTCTAGTATAGTTTGCAAGATACATTAAGCTTCCTATTACTTGGAATACCGCAATTGAGACACAGGAATCCCATTCTTATTCTTGCAGAAAACTCTAGAAGGATCATAGAGTGTACAGACAGCTTTGCAATTCTCATAGCCAATTTCTCTAACACTTTCTCAATATAATGAGACTGAGAAATAGCTATCCCTTCAGCTGATCTGGTCAGCTTTAGTCCCAGAATTACACTAGCTTCACCCATATCCTTCATTTCAAAGTTTCCACTCAAGAATGATTTAGTCTCAATTATCATTCTCAAATTGTTGCCAAACAACAAAATATCATCTACATACAGACGTAGGACAACACAATCATCACCATTTATCTTGTAGTAAACACATTTATCAGATTCATTGACTTTAAAGCCAAATGACATGATAGTCATGTCAAATTTTTCATGCCATTGCTTAGGGGCTTGTTTCAATCCATATAAGGATTTAACAAGTCTACAAACTTTGTTCCCACTACCAGGTGCTGTAAACCCTTCAGGCTGATCCATATAGATCTCTTCATCAAGATCACCATTAAGGAAGGCAGTCTTCACATCCATTTGATGGATGGTCAGATCATATATGGAAGCCAAAGCAATCAGTACCCGAATTGTGGTAATTCTGGTTACAGGGGAATAGGTATCAAAATAGTCTATCCCCTCCATCTGTTTGAACCCCTTAGCAACTAACCTAGCTTTAAACTTGTCAATGATCCCATCAGGATTTAACTTCTTCTTGAAGACCCATTTGCATCCAATGGTCTTAGAACCAGGAGGAGGATCGACCAACTCCCAAGTTCCATTAGCGATTATGGAATCCATTTCGCTCTTTATGGCTTCCTTCCAATGCCGTGCCTCAGGAGAGGCCATGGCATCCTTGAAGGTAGGAGGATCACCCTCGATTTGGAAAGCAATAAAATCACTTCCAAAATCCTTGGCAATCTTTTGTCTTTTACTCCTTCTAGGTTCTACTTCCTCTTCCTGACTATCAGAATCAGGATGAGAGTTGGATGCACTTGCCCCCACATTTGTCATCCTTTCCACATGATCTGGAATGGATGAAGATGTGGATGGCCCAGTCTCAGAAGACACAGATTGAGGTAAACCAGTCTTTATGGGAAACACATTCTCAAAGAATGTAGCATCACGAAACTCAACTATGGTGTTGACATCTATGCCAGGAATCTCAGATTTAATCACTAGAAACCTGTATGCATAGCTGTTTTCAGCATAGCCTAGAAAGACCGTGTCAACTGTTTTAGGTCCTAGCTTTTTCCTCTTGTGTTCAGGGACAAGTGCCTTAGCTAGGCACCCCCACACTTTAAGGTATTTCAAGCTAGACTTTTTATTTCTCCAAAGTTCATATGGACTACTATCTTTATGTTTCAGGGGAACATAATTCAGAATACGGCAAGCCATATTCAATGCTTCCCCCCACATATAGTTAGGCAGTCCTGAACTCTACAGGAGAGAGTTGACCATGTCTATGAATACACGATTCTTTCGTTCAGCTATCCCATTAGACTGAGGTGAATAGGGGGCAGTTGTCTCATGAACAATGCCATTATCTTGGCAATATTCACTAAACTGGTTGGAGGTATATTCTCCACCCCTATCAGACCTCAACCTCTTAAGCGCCCGACCTGTTTGTGTTTCTGCTTCTTTCTTAAAGATGATAAACTTCTGTAAAGCCTCATCCTTAGACTTAAGCAAATACACATAGTAATATCTACTACAGTCATCTATAAAGGTAATGAAATACTTTCTATGATCCCTAGTCAATATGCCATTAAATTCACAGATATCAGAATGCACAAGATCCAGAATTTCTGAATCTCTCACTACAGACTTAAACGGCTTTTTGGGCTGTTTAGCCTGTACACAGATATCACACCTTTTAGAATTATCAATAGCATAATTAGGAATCAATTTCAGGTTCATCATTCGTTTCAAAGAATTGAAATTAATATGTCCTAGACGTCCATGCCATAAATTAGATGAATCAACGACATTATATGCCACAGAAACAGATGTAGAAACAACATCAACATCTAAACTTTTATTCATCACATGGTTCACATACACTTTAAACAACCCATCAGATAAATAACCTTTACCAATAAAAGTTTTCTGACACAAAATAACAACTTTATTACATTTAAAGTTCAACTCATAACCCTCCCTAACCAACCTAGAACCTGATAAAATATTCCTCCTAACATTAGGAACATGGTGCACACTGTGAAGAGACAGCACACGTCCTGAAGTAAACTTCAGATCCACATGCCCAATTCCCATCACGGTAGCAGTGCTGCCATTACCCATCGTCACGGAGCACTGGTGGCCTGATAAGACACAAAGTTAGCCCTGTCAGCACATAAATGCACATTGGCTCCAGTGTCTACTAACCACTCATTAGGTTCATAAATAGTAAATAGCTGAGGGTTTAGAGAGACATACGTGTCACCAGAAGAGTCTCCACCGGTCACTACATTGACCTGAGCTGGATTTTCAGCAGTCTTATGGGTCAACTTTTCTTTCCGTTTAGGGCAATCCCCACGGAAGTGACCCTTTTGACCACACACCCAGCATTCTCCAGACTTCTTCTTCTTCTGTATCTTCCCTTTGGGTTTCATTTGTGTAGTGGAACCTGCCTTGGGTTTGCCTTTAACATCTTTATTTTTATACTTTACCATAAAATTTGCACTAGCCTCTACAGGCATTCCTGGTTTCTCCTTTCTATGCTCCTCTTCAATGGCAATGGCTCTCATCAAGTCATCAAGAGAAATAGATCCCTTTCTATGTTTGAGAGCCATTCCAAAGTCCTGCCAGGTCTTTGGAAATTTCTCAATTATGCACATGACTTGAAATTTTTCAGGGAGTTTCATATCACCCTCTGCCAAGCCGTGGATCATAAGGAGAAACTCATGTGCCTGTTCGGCTACAGATCTGTCCTCCAACATGTGAAACTTGAGGAACTTACCGACGGAATACTTTTCCAGACCTTGGTCCTCGGTATTGTATTTCCGGTCAAGTTCATCCCACAGTGCCTTCGAGGTTAGAAATGTAGAAGAACTATAGACATCAAACAGGACATCTGACAGTGCAGTCAGTATGCACCCATGTCCAAGTCTATCTTTCTCCTTCCATTCCTCAGCCTTTGCTGCACTTGCAGAATCGCCCTCAATCACTTTAGGGGGATCAGACTCTATAACCGAGATCAACCCGATCATTGTGAACCAAATCTTCATCCGTTGTTGCCAACGTTTGAAGTGTTGCCCTGCAAATTTTGCAGGCATACCAGACATGTCCACTTTCGGGCTAAATGATGAGGATGAAGCCATGATCGATACTTTCTCTAAGACTGTTGTTAAAACAGTGGGATAATGGCATAATGCATGGCGATTCATCAACATATAAATCAGTGCAAACCACATGGTAAACAAAATAAAAAGTAACATGTACATAGGCGCATCCCACAAATACCAATATAACATGAGATTACGGATAATAAGCATGGCGATTACAACAAAATGAAAGCGCAAAAGACGACTGTGGAGGCGTTCCATAATGGAACTCGCCTTAGAGAAAGTATCGCCCCCACTATACGGTGCGATGGGGTCCGGCGACCTTCTCCCAGGGTACAACCACGAGACACGGAATCAGTCTCGCACAAGAACGATTCCGTAAAGCGAAAGCTATATATGAACCAAATCCTCCACTATGAAAAAGCTAGGGCAGGAAGCATGCACCGAACACCGGAGAGAGCGTCCGACAATGACCGCGACGGCCTGAACACCGGAGAGCGACGGCGAAGACGCACCCGCACAGGAAGGCGACGACGGAGCGCGGAGACCTCGCCGGTACGGGAAGGGGCGAGAGAGAGAGCAGCAGGGTCGCGAGCGGTTCCTCCAGACGAAGAGTCAACAGGCGTTTCTGATTTTCGGTGACCACGATTAGGGAGACCCTAATCACTATATGAGACGCCTCACGCCCGCAGAACCCAAGACAATGGGCCGGTTCAGGGAACCGGTCTAAATAGGCCCAATCTCTCCAAGAAAAGGGGAAAAACGTAAAAATAAGAAGCAAAAAGGTACCAAGGCAAGCCGGCTGGACCACGTCATCACACGCGCGCGCGCGCCCAGCCCAGCCCGGCCTGGCGGCGCGCGTGTGTGATATGGTCTAGCATAACTCCACCCTTGTCTATAAGACATAGTCCCATGGACATTAGGGGTTATGAAGCCCTTAACTCCTTAGGGGTATCCCATGTGGGACTAAAGACCCCTCACATAAGGACAACATAACACAACTTTTGAGGTACCTTTTACTTTATCAAACTTTTGTGTTTCTTTTCTCCCTTTCTTAAAATTGCCCCTCATATAACCCCTTTTTACCCAACACAAATAACCCACGCCATCATGGTCTTGCGGGCTCCCAAGGTTGTGCTTGGGGGGCTTAGCTATGTTGTCCATTTCACGGGCAACATGCATTTTTCCATGAGTGCATTGCCCACCCTTGTTTACATGGCTCGTGTCGTGAGAGGCCTCATGGACACCATATATAACTTCAAATCAGGGGCAATGAACTCATTGGTAGTGAAATATCCAAGTCTCGTAAATATATGTCGTTAGATTATACAGAAATTTGCATGAGAAAGAAGGAACCAAGTACGTCCCACGACCTTCAAATTGTCATCACCTCTTCTACCTCATTTGAGAGAAGCACCAGCCCCATCGATCTCAATGTGGACTGTGATATATATGTGTACGACGACGACTCAAAATCTGTGAGAGATGCATTATGCTTCTTCATGGATAAGAAGAAGGGCCATGAGATTGGTTATGTTCAATTCCCACAAAAGTTCAACAATATAACAAAGAACGATATCTATGGCAATGCATTGAGATTGCTTGTTAAGGTACGTATTTGAGCACATAATGCCACCACAATCATCACCCATTTTAACATCATTCCTTTTTAACTCACATGTTTACTCCCTATGTTTAGTGTTTACATATTCTTGGAGGTTTCCCTCCCAAGTTCCAATGTGACCTCACAAATGAATGCACTCATGACGAAACTCCTTTCTTTGTGCTTGTATATCATTCTACATAAACAAGTTCGAACATTTTTAAAAGCGATGTATAGATGATAACAAACATTGGAGATCATACAGGAAGAACAGCAGGATATCATGCATGTGATTTAAGCTCTTTTTACCATTAAAAGACATAAAAGCCAATCTGCCTGTCTCTTTCTGTGGTGAAGGTGGACTTCGACAGTCTTGGAGGGCCATTATATTATATATTGGGTCAAGATGCTTTCACAGGAGATGCGGAGTCTACTTGGCAATAAATATGGGGACATTCATGAAAAAGGTTTGAAGAGAGGTACAAGTAGGAATACTAGGGATTCAGCAAACTTTGTGTTAGAAGAGAAGGCAAATATTCTTGCAGCCTCCACATATTTGGAGACAACACCCATTGGGGTAAAAGAGGTCTCTCCACCCTCCTCCCATCCTCAAAACACACACTCCTTACATTACATGCATAAACCCACATTTACTTTTCATGGGTATTGGTAACTTAGATAAATGAATATGGACTGCAGGTGGGTCTAAACTGCGGACGCCCAGTGGAGGATGTCATCAGTGGCTTGCCAATCCGGTGTAGAAGATGGAAATCCATTTACTTTAATCCTACAAGTGAAGCCTTCCAAGGAGTTGCTCCTATGAGACTAGAAGAAAACGCTTGTGCAACACAAGAGATGGGCAGAAGAAGACACTCACATATTCTTCTCAAAGTACTGCTCTTTTGTTCATGGTTATGGAACCATACAACTTGGCCTCCGAATGGCTTACAACATGTATGGCATGTGGGCTCCAAACTCTGTGCCAACACTATACGTACTATGCATGTCATTGTCTCACCTGTTGTTTTAGACACGCGGAAATATCCTTTACAAAATCTTTTTATCTTTTGAAGAAAAAGATATATTATGATGTTTATCAATTTCGCGGGCGTGCCAGTCTGTTGAAACAGACGAATTTCGTTTATCAGGCGATTTGGGTATCGCGTACTGGACCTTTCCCCGTCGATAATTCGACATTTTATTTACATCGAGAAGAACTCGAATACCTCTGATACATAGCTAGACATTGATTATAAAAATATCATGAAAAATCCCATTCATATGGGGTTCATTTTTTTACGTGGAGTTATGCCCGTTTCATCATTGCATTTATCCACATCGGGGACTGTTTTAGAAACATTTGTCAAAACGGGGACAACTTTATCATGTTTTCCCATTTTTAAGACCGTTTCACAAAGGTCCCCTTTATAATGGGGACTGATTTGTCATTCCCCGCATTTCTAGGGATTAATTTATAATTTCATCCCAACAATGGGGACTGATTCATCCTTCCCTGTGCTTCTAGGGACTGATTGGCAATTTTTCCCCAAAATAGGGGCTGGTTTGCAAAATCCCCCTTTAAAACATGGACTAATTCACAGTTTTCTCCATATTTAGGGACTGATTTGTAATTTTCCATGTCTTTTAGGACTGATTTACAAAATTTCCTTCAGAATAAGGATCGGTTTGTCGAATATCCCTTATAATGGGGACTGGTTCACAAAAAGACCTTTTATTTAAGGACTGATTTATAATTCTTTGGTCATGTGAGGGTTATTTTGTAAATTTCTCATGCAGAAAATAATGCTATTTCTAGGCACATTGCGTGAATCATCTCATACATTTGTTTCCTTTTTAGAACAGTCCATAGAATTCTCTTTCTAAACATGTATGGACTGATTCAAATCTCACATAGCATGTATAACTTTACATATCATGCACTTGCCTTGAACAGAACAAGGCAAGTTTCCAGTCTTCAGCCTTGTGTGAAACAGGGCAAGGCAGCACAGGGCACTTCAAATCCCAGCAGGAGAGCCTTGGGTGATTTCTGAAAGCTTCAAGGCGTGGTGGCCATTTCAGTCCTCCTTTGTCCCGAGGGTTTCTCTCCTTTTATAGGAGTTTTGAGGGGGAGGTGGACACTCCACCGGAGGATTCTTCATCAGCACACCGGGGGGATCTCCACCAGGTATGTCATTCAAATTTTTTTGCTTTGGAGGGAGAGAAGGGGGGCCGGTGGGAGGCCCACCAGTACATGGTACCGGTGGGACCCCCACCGGTGCGCTTGGCACCCCCGGTGGGGCCCATAGGGCGCGCAGCCCCAGTGGGCAGCCCACCGGGCATGCGGCCCTGGTGGGAGCCCCACCGGGCGCGCACGCGGGCGGCCCGGTGGGCGCCCTACCGGGCACGCGCGCGCACGCCGGTGGGCCACCCACCGGGCGCCCGCGCGCGCGCTGGTGGGCACCCCACCGGACGCGCGCGGGCGTCTCGGTGGGCGCCCCACCGGACGCGCGCGCACCGGTGGGCTTCCCACCGGGCGCGTGCGGGCGCCTTGGTGGGCTCCCCACCGGACTGCTCATCCCCTTATATATATATAATATAAATAGTCTGTCCCTTGTCCTTTTCTTGTACGGCATTCTTTTTCAGTCACGCTCATCAGTCCTTTTCTGCAGACATGGGTACTTTGACTATTTTTGCACATGTAGGACTTTGGACATTCCATTGCGGCTGTACCGGGAACAAGGATTTTTAATTCCGGACAACCCGAAAAAACATGGGATGTAATTCCGAACATTCTGGAAATATTGGATTTAATTCCGTATATCTCGGCGATGCGAGATTTAATTCCGTATATCCCAGAATTATGAGATTTATTTTCTTGGGGGCATAGAAATATTTCTTTTTCTTTTCTGTACTAAATTTATTTCAGAATAATCAGAAACAAGTGATTTTATTAATTCACTTATTCCGAAAATCCTGAAACAAATGTTCAGGGGATATCTTTTGTCCGGGCCACGAACAAATATTTTTCCCTTTCGCGCATTCATTCCGAACACTTGAAATGATCGATCGGTGGAGATTTTAGTCCGAACATACTGAGGTTTTTATGATTTCAGCCCCCATTTTTATTCGGTATGACTCTCGTCCGAAATTCGACCGTATACAGAAGTTTATTTCTGTTTTCTGCTGCTTTATCCACTTGAACATTCAGAGGAACGATTTTTCTATCTTTCACTCATTCCGAAGTTTCTGAATCAATGGATTCGGGGGCCAAGCCTTTTCTTTCTCCTCATATACTTGCTCTATTTATTTTAAAACAAGTAATTTCTTTATGAGGAAAATTTTGTTCAACAAATGTCCCCCACGGGCTGCTTGTCGGGCATGACGGCGAGCGGCCCGTGCCTTTCCTTTCTTCATTTATAAGAAGGCGTTGTTCCATTTGGTCATAAGAATGACAATTTCTATGCTTGCAATTTTTTTTTCTCTCTCCCATGAAATTATTCTAATCATCTCCACCTCTTTGGTTCACTTTTCTTCATGCAGATTGCGAAATGCCTCGAGGTCGCAGAGCCGTTGATCAAGGGCGTAGTCAGGTCGGCACTTCTATGCTTACCCAGGTTCGGATGCCCCAGCTGGCTCCACGGATGATTACGCATGAGAACTTATCTTCTGTCGATAGGGGCTTTCTATCTTGTACAAGGGGTCCTCTGGAGACCCAGGCACCTGAGGAGGGCCAAGTTGATTTGAACTTGATTATCAAGCGTGGCGGTTACTATCAGTATCTGAGGGATAACGGCTATCCAAAGCATTTCCCTCTGGATGAGCACCTTTTCCCGTTCATACAGCGGTTCACCCTGAATGATCCGGATGCAGATAACGCTGCAGTGATTTTAGAAAGAGAGCAGCTGGAGCGGGCCATTCTGTCGGGCCGCGATAGCATGATGGGTACTTGCACTTTTTCATATCTCAGTTTTCCCCCAGATTATCCTGCCTCCATTCAGTTTCCAGACATTGAGCAGTTGGGCTTTTTCGGTTCAGTTACGGATTCTGTCACAAAGACGTTGGCGATTGTACCTGCTTTCTGGGAAGTACATGGACTGTCGAAATCAGGCTTTTCTTTTCCAGGGCTGAGTCTGCTACCTTCCGGCTCTGCTTATGCTTCAGATGATTATTCCCAGTTTTATCTCCTTGGTCAGATTTTAAAGGAGTCAATACCGAGTTGGTACGACAGATGGTCAGTGGTTTCATCACATTGATTCCGCCTTGGGGCCACTGAATGGCTCATGGGGGTTCTACATCATTATCATGATTTGCTGGATCATGTTGGGATTCGTCACGCTATGACCGCCGCTTTATACAGCTATCCTTGTCATGCTGGCCTTTTGCAAGCTCTGGCAGAGAGGTTCAACAGACGATTCAACACTTTTGCTACCGCAGAGGGCGAGACTTCAATCGATTTATGGGCTTTTCACCAAATATCTGGTCTACCCATTTGTGGAAGTCTGTATGAAGAAGTGTGCCTAGATGACCTTCATCGTGACCATTCGAAGGGTAAGGGGTCTTATCACACCCCGTACAGTCTGAGGTATCTGACGAAGGTCTGGCGAGACCTGACCCGGGCGGGCAAGGATGAGACCCCTTCAGCATGTAAATCTAGTGTGAGAGTGTCCCTCCATGCATGGGTTGCATTTTTCTACAACGGCCCCTTCTGCTTTTATAACAGCTTTGCCGGTGATACCACTTCGTGGAGTGACTATTATCAGTTATCGGTTGAGTAGGAGAAAAATGTCAAATTTCTGCCCGCTCCAAAAAACAAAGGTTGGAATCCCCGTAGACTGCCCGATAGGACATATTTGGCAGCATATCTTGCCTACTGGTTGAGTACATTTGTTGTACCTTACGGGGAAGATGGATATATTCGGCCGGAGGTGCTTTACCCGGCTTGTGCCCTTGCGGACGGCGTAAAACTTGCTTTAGCGCCGGTGGCCCTTGCTTCTATTTTTCATGGCCTGGGAAATTTGACTGCCAGCCTTACACCTCGGGACCGGGGCTGTGGTATTGCCGACACACTACTTGAGTGCCTGGGCCGGTTTGTTATTGCCTGGATTTTGCCAGCAGACGCATTTGGAGAATACTTCAGCTCCTCTTCTTTTCTTGTTCCGAAATTGCCCGAATCATGCCTCTTATGATCAATTGCGAAGTGCCAGAAATGCTCTATCATTTTTGCCCTCTAAAGACCAGGCGGGTCTGAATTTTCAGCATTGTTCTTGGGGATTTCGCCCCATCGCGGTTGATAGTCCTGGGGCCACACAGTATTTCCTTCCTGGGCAGCCAGAGGCACATCCTTCTTTTTATAAAGGCTGGTTATGCAGTGTCTGGCCGAGTGTCCTTGTGTTTCGGAAGGGCACAGCTGTGATTTTGGAGCCTTACTACCCGAATCGGTTTGCCCGCAACTTCGGGTACGATCAAGCAACCCCTCCGAATGCTGATTTTCCTCTTAGTACCAAATTATATAGGGGCAGTGACAGGCATCTGGTGGCTGCCAGCTGGTAGTGTTATTATATTCGGCGGGGTCCTCCTCTTGGATGTGTTCTACCAGATGCGGAGAGATCTGGACAAGTTGATATTTATTATGCCCGTTGGTGGTTCCGGCATAGTAATGTATTCAGAGAAAAGCTCGACCGCATTAAGGAGGCTGAGGAGAAACGGTTGTGCAGAGTGGATTTGCCATCTCTTGCGATATCTTCTGCTTTTCTCAGACAGAAATTCCCTGCTGTAGACCGGTCTCTTCATGGGTCTCGCCGGAAGAAGGAGGGCTCCCAAAAACCTCCTACGTCGGAGAAGCATGCATATACCGGGGCTCTCAAACCCTTGGAGCATCCTTGTGTTTCTGGTTCAAAGGGCAAGCATGCTCCATCTTCGGCAAAGCATTATTCATGGTGGCTACATTTGCTTTTTGATTGTGGGTATCCTACCAATGCGGCCTTATCCAGCCCCATTCTTCCTGATGGTTTTACCAATGAGCTTTGGCCCCACTGGCTACAACATTTAAAGAATTCCATTGCTCGGGTGGGTCCGGTAGAATTCATTTCTCAGCTTGATAACTGTACCCGCCTTCAAGACCTTTGGGATGCCGTAAGCAAGGCGGGGAAGATCGTGAGGCTGAAGCCGCAGGCGGTAGTATTTCCACCTTTATTTTCATCCATTCCTGACGGTATGTATTCCATTTTTTTTTTAATGGAGCAAGGCTGATTTTCTTCAACTTCTAGCTTGCTTGATCCTTTGCCATTTTTCCTCCCTCTTTTTTTTTTTGTTTTCCTTGCTGATTTAGGTTTCTAATAATATATATATATATATATATATATATATATATATATATATATTATATATATATATTATATATATATATATATATATTAGCAAGCTATGTTCCCGAGCCACCTAAGAAGAAGTCATCTTCTCCCCGCCCGAAGAAGCGGTGAGCCGTTAGGGCCGGTGGCGCTTCTAAAAGAGCAGCCCGAGAGAACACCGTTGAGGATCCTCTGCCTGAGGAGCCTGGTAACTCCCTTATCATTTCTTTTTTGTGGCGATTCAGCATGGATTGCTTAATTTCCAAATGTATATCTTTTGCATATGAATCTGCCTTAACATTTGATGTCCGTTCTTGTCCAGCTCCTTCTGACACCATAATAGCGGAAGCCGACTTTGGCGTGCAGAATGATGAGGGGTTCGGCGATATGGAGACGGATGATTACCATCCTGTTCGTGATGGTGCCCCGTCTTCAGATGAGGAGAATACTCCACTGCTGATGACCTCGGAAGAGGTGAGGAGAGTGACAGCTATTTTCAATTTTATATGACTAGCTATCACACCCTTCATGTATGGATGTCCTTTTCTCTTCGGAGGGTTGTAACTTCTTTTCTCCCCTTCTCCTTATTTTTTCATAGGTGATGTCGAGACGAACATTGGTGTTAACGAGACACCGATAGGCAGCGATGGCCAGGATGACTTTCTCTTATATGACAAGAACATGTCCGCCTCATTTCAAGAACTCCATGATTTACTTGAAATAGAGGTAGATCCAAGACTGCCTGAGTACCAGGAGGGGACCGCCACTAGCGTACATGACAACGACTGGACGTAAATTCTTCAGAATGCCAGTAAGCAATTTTGACTTCTGGTCACGTCCATATGTCCATCTTCTTGTAGGCTGACCTCTTTCCTTTTATTTTTTTTTGCCGACGATCAGCACTTCAGGTGCTGAAATTTCGGGGTTCTCGACCCTCGAGGAGGGAGAACTCCCAAGGGAAGTAATGTCGGAAGAGAACGGTAAGGAAATCATTTGTTCTTCTCATATAGTCTTCCTTTGATTTCTTGATGTCTTCAATTCACCCGTTTTTCCATTCAGGTTCAGCTTTGACCGGTGCAGACCCCACATATCCTGGGGAAGGGCCTGTATCCGAGGGGAGAATGGATCCCCCATGTGATCATCCAGGAGGAGAGTTGGCGGGTAAGCATGTTGTTTTCTTTGCCAAATACTCTTATAGCTGACCTTCTTTTCTGGTTTTCTGGTTTCTCCCTGTTTTGGTTTGTTTTCCCTTACTTAATTGCTCGTCACGCCAATTTGCAGAAGTGACAGAACAGGATCCACCATTGATTAGCACCTCTTCCCAAGGGCAAGAAATTGTTGGAGGAGTCATTATTGGTGGAGATAATGATGCCATAGGTATCTTATTTATCTCCCAGGCCATCGCATTGTGCTGATTTCTTTTTTCTCATTTGTGCTAATTCATAAATTCAGCCTCGATACCATTGGAGGGGACGATCGCGGAGGATGTCCCACCAGCAGATAGGGTGGTCTTAAGGTTGCCTACCCCGGGAGCCGGGGTAGATGTTGAGATTTCAGGTGAATGACTTATGCACATTCTCTTCTTTCATGCTATAGGGCAGCAATGAATGTTTCTGAACCGTCCTGTGATTTGAATTTCTTAATTACCAGGGGCGACCTGTTTTGCCACAGACCAGGTGGATGGCCAAGTTATTATTGAGGCAGCCTCCCCTCGTGACACTTCATGTCCTTTAGGTCTGGCACAAGAAGGTGTACATTCCGCCCATACTGGCAACTTTCTCATTGCTTATTCGTAGCACATTGTATTGATGTACTGACTTCTCTTCTTTTTCAGTACTTAATGTATCATCGCATTTCCTTTCTTTTCTTTCAGCTTCTCAGGAGATCGCCCCTTCCATCATGGCAGAAGAGAAGGCAGTTTTCATTCAGAGATTCAGTCTTCCGCCACATGGCATAGTGTGGCCGGATGACACTCAGACTGGTTCAGCTCGGGGGCTTGATTTTATGGCGGAGTCATTCATTCGATCCATCCGCTCAATAATGGAAGCCGAATTTCCTCCCCCCATTGACGAGGTGCGTGATCGTATGAAGACGAGCACCAAAGCATATCACTTGATGGGGCTTCCTCGAGATCCCTGGATGGCGAGTATAGATTCCCTGTGGGCAGAGGTTCAGGATCTTCATGCAAAATCAGCATGGGAGAGCGTTGGTCTGCAGATTTGTCAGCTTGGAGGCGATATTTCAGCATTGGAGAATCAGCTCGCCGATGCTTATACGAGAGAGGCGGCGATTGAGACCCGGCAGGCCGAATTAGATTCATCTTCCACGGCTTTTATGGAAGAGGTATCACTGTTGGAGCAGGCAATCGAGCGCGCATCAGCTAGGCTCGCAGAGTTGAGGCCGGTTTTGGCAGTGATGGCCGAGGATAAAAGGAAGGCGGCGGCCGACAGGGAGGCGTCTGTTAAGGCGAGGTTGGCACTTGAGCACGAACTTGCCACCAAGAAATCGGTGATGGAGGACTTGCAGATGCAGATATCTTCTTCATCTTGAGCACTTTTCATTTCATTGCTGTATTTTGTGGGCTTCCTGAGGGCTTGTCTCGGGCTCCTATCTCATGATTACAGAAATGAAATTTGAGAAGCCAGAAGTTGCATATACATCTTTCCTTCCACCTGCCATTTTTTCTTTTGGTAGGTGTATTGTCTTTCTTCATCTTTTCCGAGGTGGGTTTAAATTTCCTCACATTTCTCATGAAGACGGGAAGACGTATTCATCGTTGCCTCAGTTATGACCCCTATTTTGGCCACTTATAAAGTGAACCTAGGGGTGGTTTCGTCATTGGCAACTCTTACATCTCCCTTTGTCATAAGATTTGTGGGGAAACTCAATCCTAGCCTCTTCTGAGGTGAGAGAGACCTCCCTTTCATGAATCTTTTTTTTGTTTTTTTGTTTTTTTTAATTTACCAACTCCCGCGCCCTTTCGGGTTTTCACATGAGCTGGCCCCCTCTGACTTTTTCCAACGCGCCCTTGCGGGTTTTCACGTTGAGGGGTTATCCATTTTTGCCCGAGGCGCCCTTTCGGGTTTTCACCTCAGCCGGACTTTAGGCTTTTTTTTTTTTTGCCCTTGGCCGTTATTGGGGGGTGACCAAGTCTACCGGGGCATCTCTATTTTAAGCCCCATTTTCTTTCTCCCCCCCCCCCCCCCCCCCCACCTTTTTTTTTTTATGGAGTAGCCGGAGTTTTTGGATTCTGGGTTTGACCTTTTGGGTTTTGGCTTGGCCTGCCTTGATGGTTGTCGGCCGGAGAATAATTCAGATTTCAAGCATAGCCTGCCTTTGTGGTCTGCTGGCTAAGGAGTGATTCAGATTTCGGATTAGCCTACCTTTGTGGTTTACTGGCTAAAGGGGGATTCAGATTTCGGGATTAGCCTACCTTTGTGGTTTGCTGGCTAAAGGGTGATTCAGATTTCGGGATTAGCCTACCTTTGTGGTTTACTGGCTAAAGGGGGATTCAGATTTCGGGATTAGCCTACCTTTTGATGACCAAACTGTCCCCATAATAAATAATTCATTTATTTATATATTAATTTTGATGATTAACAAAATAGTACTAATAGATTACTTGAGCCTTGAGAATAGGAAATAAAAGAAAAATGAAAGTTCAAGACAATCAGGTAAGTCTCATCTCACATTCTGTTCAAGTCTTTGTATCGACTTCTTTGATAAGTAGAACGATTTCCTCTTTGACCGGAAAATTCAAAACAAATCGATATCGCAACGATTCCTTAAGACATCGCAACGATTTCTTTAGAACCCGTAACGACTTGACTGTCGTAACGATTTCTTTAGACCTCGTAACGATTTCCTTAGAACCCATAACGACTTGACTGTCGTAACGATTTCTTTAGACCTCGTAACGATTTCTTTAGAACTCGCAACGACTCTCTAGCTGTAACGATTTCTTTAGACCTCGTAACGATTTCTTTAGAACTCGCAACGACTCTTTAGCCATAACGATTTCTTTGATTCTCATAACGATTTGCTTTATGCAACGATTTGTTAAGACTTTTCATAACGATTTCTTTGAAACTCGTAACGACTTGTTTGCTGTAACGATTTCTTTATCATTCATAATGACTTGATTGCTGTAACGATTTCTTTAGAGTTCATAACGATTTCTTTACAGTTCATAACTACTTGATAGTCATAACGATTTCTTTACAGTTCATAACGACTTGATAAGTGTTCATAACGACTTGCTATAACTCATAACGATTTCATCATTGTAATTTGATAATGCTCTGTCATAACGATTTGTCTGTTATCGCATAACGATTTCATAAGTCATGAAAGCATCGGGATTATTTATATAGAATTTCTTGTTGTATCAGTATAATGCTTTTTAATAGCGTTGAAAAGTCAAAGTCATATCTTGTCTGTTGACTGCTACGCATTAAATGCTCTCTGATCGTATCTCCCATGCATGCAGACAATATCTTCCATTTCCATACTACTCTGTCTACGTACTTTTTAGACAGAACGGAGCCTTGCTATATATTGCAATATATGTTCCATCTGTAACTAACAATCGACGGAAGTCCTAGCTGTCCTCTATTTATTGTTGATATGCTTGCAGATATCTGACAAGACTCATCTGTACAACGTTGGATACAAGATACAAGATTCTAAAACATTTCTCTGGCGTGTACTAAAGGATAAAAGACTGACGATCAGAAGCTTCCTTGGTGACCAGTCTAACATACACCAGGATAAGAGACAACGGACACTTCAACGTTCAAATTTGAATCAGAAGTATAAATAAAAGACTCAAGACGGAGAAGAAGATAACAAGATAGTGAACAACGCTTACAATTCAAAAAGAAAGAACTCTATCTCTTCGAGTCTTTAGAAGATTGAAAATAAGAGCGAAGCTTCCACTCCAACCTTGTTCTTAGCTCTTAGCTCTCGTGATCAAAGCAGATTTTATTTGTGAGAGCTTGTGTAGTCCTTGGAGAGAAAACCTTGTTAAATCTCTTTCTCTCTCGGGCCTTGGTAGCTTCAGTTTGTAGCTGGTCAAGCTAGAGTCTGAAGCCTGTTCCCACACCTTTTCTTCTTTAGTTGTGTTCCTTCTGGACGAAGGAAGACCTGGTGGTATCCAGGGTGGTTGTTTTCCCTTCAGGTTGAAGGAAGACCAGTTGAGGCTGGGTGTAAGGATCCTTAAGGGGGATTGTACCCTTGGTAGTGAAATCCTGATGTATTGCTCAGGGACTGGACGTAGGTCTCCTGTGGAGAGGAGTTCCGAACCAGGATAAAAATCCTTGTGTCTTGTGGATGTGTTTTGTGTGATTGTTGTCTTATTTGCTCTAACTCTAACCTTGTTATTAAGTTGTGCAATCCTTTCAGTAAACAGGTTTTAATCAGAGATCGAAGTTTTAATAACCCATTCACCCCCCCTCTGGGCTAGCTAGCTGGGCAACAAGTGGTATCAAGCCCGTCTCTTCGACAAAGAAGAAGATCCAACGATCTGAAGAGCAAAGATCTATGGCAGCCCAAAGCAACTTCGAAGGTCAGTCAGTCAACAGGCCTCCCTTGTTCGATGGAGAAGACTACACCTACTGGAAGACTAGAATGGAATATTTTCTACAAGGTCATGATTACACAATCTGGTCCATTGTAGAAGAAGGTGATCTTTTGGTCACAAACGCTAAGGCTCAGTGGACAGATGATGATAGGAAAAGAATATCCTTAAACTGCAAAGCCAAGAGCATATTATGCTGTGCCCTAAGCAAGAAAGAATTCAATAGAGTCTCAGCCTGCAAATCCGCAATGGAGATGTGGGAAAAGCTCAGAATTACCTATGAAGGGACAGACAAGGTAAAGGAGACGAGAATAGATATTCTAGTAGCTCAATATGAAAGATTCTAGATGCAGTCAGGTGAATCAATAACTCAGATGTTCAGCAGATTCACAGACATTACAAATGGATTAGCTGGATTGGGAAAGGTTTATGATGTACCAGACATGGTTAGAAAAGTCCTCAGATCTCTACCATCTTCATGGACTCCAAAGGTAACAGCCATTGAAGAAGCCAATGATTTAAAATTAATGTCATTGGAAAAGCTAATAGGATCTCTCATGGCTCACGAGATAAACATGGAGAGATTAGGAGAATCCTCTAGCAGAAGGAAACAATCAAATGCTCTCAAAGCAAGTGAAGACAATTCAGAAGAATCTTTGGATAATAGTGAAAGTAGTAAAGACAATGATGATGAAGAAGCCATGCTGTCTCGAAGACTTCAAAGGATTCTTGCAAAGAAGAAGAAGTATCAGTCCGGAAGAAGATTTTTCAAGAAAAACAAAGACTTCAGAAAACCAGAAGTAAAGGATCAGAAGAAAGGAGAAGTGATCTGTTATGAATGCTAGAAGCCTGGACACATCAAGGCAGACTGTCCAACGCTTAAGAAAAATGATCACAAAAAGAGGGACAACTTCAGAAGATTCAAGAAGTATAAAAAGAAGGCAATGGCAGCTGCTTGGGAGAACATCAGTGACTCAGACAGTGAGTCAAGCTCAAGCAGTGAAGGTGAAGAAGTCAACTTGGCTTTCATGGCCAACACCGAAGACAAGGGAAAATCAAAAGCATCCAAATGGTATTTGGATAGTGGATGCTCAAGGCACATGTCAGGGAACCAGAAGCTTTTTGTTAATCTCCAAGATGAAGAAGGAACAGTCACATATGGAGATAATGGAAAAGGCACAGTAATAGGAAGTGGATCCGTAAACATCAAAGGAAGATCAGTAATTGAAGATGTAATGCTGGTCAAAGGGTTAAAGCATAATCTCATCAGCATCAGCCAATTGTGTGACAAAGGCCATCAGATTCAGTTCCAAGAATCGAAGTGCAGTATATTAAAGGATGGAGCAGTCATTTTTGAAGCTTATAGAGAAAGAAATCTGTATGTACTCTATCTAGAAGAACTCAAGGATCAAGATGTGTGTTTGGCAGCTAGTAAAGATCAATCAACAGAGTTGTGGCACAGAAGATTGGGCCACTGCAGCTTGGATGGTTTGAATAAGCTCAGAAAGAGAAAGCTAGTTGAAGGATTGCCAAAGGTCAATTCTAGCTTGGACAGTATTTGCAAACCTTGTGCAAGAGGAAAGCACACCAAGAGCTCTTTCAAGTCAAAGACTGTAGTAACCGCCTCAAAGCCATTAGAACTACTTCATATGGATTTATTCGGGCCAATGAGGACTACCAGTCTAGGAGGAAAGAATTTTGGATTTGTTATTGTTGATGATTATTCAAGATTTACTTGGGTATCCTTTCTAGAGCACAAAGATGACACATTTGAAAATTTTGTCAGCTTCAGTAAGAAAGTTCAGAAAGATCAGAAGTTCACAATTGTCTCTATCCAATCAGATCATGGTGGTGAGTTTCAGAATGAAAAATTTACAAAGTTCTGTGATGATCAAGGAATCGAGCACAACTTCTCAGCCCCAAGGACACCTCAACAGAATGGAATTGCTGAGAGGAAAAACAGAACTCTTTTGGATATGGCAAGAACCATGTTATCAGAATATGATTTGCCAAGATACTTCTGGGCCGAAGCTATCAACACTGCATGTTATATCATTAATAGAGTGATGATCAGGCCGATTCTGAAGAAGACTGCTTATGAACTCTACAAAGGAAAGAAGCCAAAGATCAGCCATTTCAGAATATTTGGATGTCCTTGCTTCATCCACAACAATGGAAAAAGGGACATTGGTAAGTTGGATGCCAAATCAGATGAAGACATCTTTATGGGGTACTCTTCTAAACCCAAAGGTTATAGAGTTTTCAATAAACGTTCCTTATTAATTGAACAATTTGTACATGTTATTTTTGATGAATCTAACCCTTCCTTGAAAAAGGAAGAAATTAGTGACATTGATGATGCAGATGACTTGTCTGAAAAATTAAAGAATACCTCAATCAAGGACAAGGATGATCCTCCTCTGGAAGAACTGCAGTAAACTGAAATTCAACATGAAAATCTTCCAAAAGAATGGAGATATCAGAAAGATCACCCTCCTGAAAACATTATTGGTGATCCATCTGTAGGGGTAAGAACAAGAGGTAATGTAATCCTTGTGATTATTTAGCCTTTGTTTCTCAAATAGAGCCTAAGACAGTCAATGAAGCTTTATCTGATGAATCTTGGATATTAGCCATGCAAGATGAACTAAATCAGTTCAAGAGAAACCAAGTATGGTCACTTGTTCCTAGACATCCAATCATTCAGTTATTGGCACCAAGTGGGTGTTCAGAAATAAACTGGATGAGTCTGGAATAATCTTAAGGAACAAGGCCAGATTGGTAGCTCAAGGCTACTCTCAAGAGGAAGGCATAAATTTCGATGAAACCTATGCACCTGTAGCTAGACTTGAGGCTATTAGGATTTTACTTGCTTATGCATCTGCATTTGATTTAAAACTATTTCAATGGATGTCAAATCAGCATTTTTAAATGGTTTTATCAAGGAGGAAGTTTATGTTGAACAACCTCCAGGTTTTGATGATCCCGAATTTCCAAATCATGTATTTAAACTACATAAAGCTTTATATGGTTTAAAGCAAGCACCTAGAGCCTGGTATGAAAGGCTCAGTACTTTCTTAATAGATCATGGTTTCACTAGAGGTAAAGTAGATAGTACATTATTTATAAAATCTAAGGTTAAACATATACTTCTTGTGCAATATATGTAGATGATATTATTTTTGGATCTACTGATGAATCTCTTTGCAAGTACTTTGAAAAGCTTATGCAGGGAGAATTCGAAATGAGCTTGATGGGGGAGCTAAGCTACTTCCTTGGATTACAAATTAAGCAAGGGAAGGATGGCACTCATATCTGTCAAGCCAAGTACACCAAAGAGATGTTAAAGAAATTTGGATTTGAAGGTGCAAAGCCATTATCAACTCCAATGAGCACATCAACCAGAATGGACAGTGATCAAAAAGGTAAAAAGGTAGATCAAAAGAATTATCGAGGTATGATAGGATCATTACTTTACTTAACTGCAAGTAGACTAGACATTTTGTTCAATGTATGCATGTGTGCTAGATATCAGGCAGACCCTAGAGAATCTCATTTAATTTCAGTAAAAAGAATATTTAGATATCTGGCTAGAACTCATGATTTAGGTCTCTAGTATCCTAGATCTTGTGAAATAGAATTAGTAGGATATTCAGATGCTGATTATGTTGGATGCAAAGTAGATAGAAAAAGCACCAGTGGGTGTTGTCAGTTTCTTGCAGGATGTTTAATATCATGGTCTTCCAAGAAACAAAATTCAGTAGCCTTATCAACAGCTGAGGCAGAATATGTTGCTGCTGGAAGTTGCTGTACACAACTTCTTTGGATAAAGCAACAACTCGAGGATTTCAGAATTCACATCAAATCAATTCCACTATTGTGTGATAATACAAGTGCTATCAACCTCACCAAAAATCCAGTTCAGCACTCAAGGACTAAGCACATTGAGGTAAGATATCATTTTATTCGAGACCATGTAGCTAGTGGTAATTTAGAAATTTCTTTTATAGATACAAATGGTCAATTAGCAGATATCTTCACAAAAGCCCTACCTGAAGAGAGATTTACATCTCTTAGAAGGGAATTAGGGATGTGCAATGTGTGAAAAGATTTCTGTAATTTTATTGACATAAAAATTTTCAGATAGAAATGAAATTCTCTCTCTTTAACAATGAGCAAAATTCAGTTTGTCTACATTCCTTGACCGCTATCGTATTAAAAGCTGTTTGACCCGTCAAACGATTTTGTCATTTTCTGGCTTTACCGCCTTTGGCGCTTCACTTTTCGATAAAAAATAATAATTTATTCAAATCGTTCTGAGAACGACTTGTCTTCTACCTTTACCCTTTTATCCTCTATCTGTTCACCCAAAGCCGATGCCCTAACGATTTTGGGATCGACTCTCTGCAACTTTCGAAGCTTTCTCCTCTTCCCGCGAAGAATCCCTTCGAGAGCTTCCATCTCTTCCATCATTTCCCTTCACCAGAATCTCCTTCTCTCTACCTATGGCCGCTCCGATGATCTCCGGAAGCGTAGGGGGCTACAGTGCTGTATTTGTCCCCAAGGAGCAAGAGAGGTTTACGTTTGTGAAGTCGAAGATTTGCGGAAATAAGGCAGTGGATGTTCAGAATCTTGAGAAGAGTGGTATGTCCAGTCTAGTCGAAGCCTTGAGAAGAATGCAGTGGATGGATGTTGTTACTTTCACCGAGGTAAGCTACCCGGACCTTGTGAAAGCCTTTTTCATTAGTTTGAAGTCAGAGGCAGATGGGTCCCTTGTCTCCACAGTAAAGGGCACCCAGATCAAGATAGATTATGATCTATTGCATGAGTTGTTTGGAGTGAAGACATCAGGCTTTAGTGGTGTGGACTCAGTAAATGATGAAGCTAAGGGTCTTGGCATTATTGGTCCAGGGTTTAAGCTGAAGGATGGAAAATTGATATAAATCAGATGTCAGCTTTCAATCGGTTGCTCCACTTTATTGTCTGCCAAATCATAGTTCCTCGGAGTGCTACCTTTTCTTCATGCACTAGGGCAGACTCAGACTTGATGTTCTGGGTAATCCAGAACAAGGAGATAAATCTGGCCGCAGTTATGATTGAGAGAATGAAATTTTCCAGTACTCAAATCTGGGAACAAAGAGCAAGCTAAATGTTTCCTTGCCTTATGCTCATCTACTCACCAGGATTTTCAAGCATTTCGGAGTAGATGTGTCTGGAGCTGTAGTAGAGAAGATGGGCCAGTCTATAAGGTCCAGAAATTTGAAGAAAAGTGGTTTTTCAGTGCAAGATGGAATTTGGTCAAAGTCCTCTGTGGCTGAAGGAGAAGCAATTATTGGGGATATCCCAGAAGTTCAAGAAGAAGCAGCAGCAGCAGAGCAAGCAGCAGCAGCAGAAGAAGAAGCAGCAGCAGCAGAGCAAGCAGCAGCAGAAGAAGAAGAAGCAGCAGCAGCAGAGCAAGCAGCAGCAGCAGTTGTTCAAGCAGCAGCAGTACCAGTTGTGTCCAGCCAGGCAGAAGTTTCAGTCTCACCTGTTGTGGAGATTATCTCTCATTCTCCAGAAGTTCAGATGGAAGAAGGTGCAGCTGGTGTGGCAGACTCTTTGCCCACCACCTTAGTCGCCTCAATCTTAAGAGAGGTATTGGATTCCATTCCCTCCACCTTAGCTACTTCTAAAGAAGGTGGATGTGTTGAAGAAGAAGTTATGGCACCAGGCCATACAGAAATTCAGTCTGAACCAATTGCTAATGTTGAGATACAAGCAGGTACTCAACAAGATGTGGTCATGGAAGAAGCTCCTAGACAAGGGGAGCAAAGTTTCTTTGAACCTGAAGTGCCTGAATCCGTGGCAGAAGGCCACTTGGAGAAAGTTGTTTTGGAAGAAGCTCCTGCTCAGGGGGAGCAAGAAAGTGTTGAACTCCCCGCTCCTATTCAGGGGGAGCAAGTAGGCATTGAGGAAATTCCACCTCCTGCCAGTGTTCCTGTTAGTGAAGGCCCAAGTGCAAGCAATATCAATCTTGAGGAGCCTGTCATTCAGCAAGGGAAGCAAAAGAGAGTGGCTCACAAAAGGCCAAGAAGAGTCACAGAAAAGTCAATCTGAAGCCTATTATGGCATTGCTGAAAGCTCAAGGAGAAGTCTTGTCATCAGTTCAGACAAGTGTTCAGGGCATTATTGCTAATCAAGCTTCAACCTCCTCTGACCTATTCTCAATTCGAAATGCAATGAGGTGGTTCAATAAAGAGATGTCTGATATGAAGAATTTGCTGGCTAATCTTTCAAGGTCTAGTGGTGTCCCTCCTGCACCCACTCAGAGCAGTCCAGCTGAAGTTCCTAGGCCACCAGGGCCTCCAGCAGAAGTCTCTCGGCCAATAGGGCTACCAGTTCAAGCATCAGGGCCACCAGGGCCATCAGGGCAAGCTTCAGGGTCATCAGGACCCTCTTCAGTTGTCAGAGCAGTCAAAGGGAAAGAGCCCATGACAGCTACTTCGGCCCCTGACACTTCAAATCTTGCAACTCCATTTTGTCCTCACCTACCTCTCCTCTACAGCCCCTCCTGCACCACCAACCATAAAAAACCTGTGCCTCGCACTCAACCTTCTTCCTCTCTCACTACATCTCAACCCTCTTTCTCTCCTACTCCCTCTCACACCTCAGGTCCATCATCCTTCTCACCCTCATCACCTCAACTCAAACCACTCCAATTCAACCCACTTCATCCTTCAATCCCAAACACCTCTTCTATCCTCCTACTCCTCCTTCCTCTGTTACCTTTATTCCAGAAAAACCTCCTCTACTTGGTGTCTTTGACACAAACTTCCGGATGACTTTGAGAGAAATACCCTTTCCACCATTCTCTTCACTGCCACCCATATCCACAGGACTGATCCTCCCAGTCCTGCCAAGAAAAAGAGGAAACAATCATCCTCTGTTAGCATCTCCTCCTCCTTATTTCCTCCTCTTTGGTACTCTCTTACCCTTGAACCTCACAAAAGATTCCTTTATAAGGAATATCTTCAAAAGTGCATCCTCTCCACCTTTTATGGCATTCCCTTCCTCAACCTTTCTGAGCACCTAAACATTGTTCTTCCTCTTACCCAGTTATCCCACTCTCAAAAATCCAAAATCCTTGAGGGGACTGAGTTCAAGACTGAAGACCAGTGGGCAAATTTCAAGGGCAACAAAGCTCAATACAACAAGTTCTTGACTGCCAGGGCCAAATCCATTACACATGGAGCTCATTCTCTCACTCTCTCTGAGTGGTTCTTTCTCAAGCATAAGAATTTGTGGGGTCCTTTCATCTTGAAAGAGATCCGTATTGCCAAAAGCTTCCAGCAGTACAGTGACTTCTGCTTCTTGAATAAACTGCCAGAAGTCCAGTTCTCTCAATTCCATTCAGCTATAGTAATGTTAAGATCCGAACGTCCAGTGAATATTCCCTAACAGTGAATTTTGCTGATATCCGGGTTGACTCTCTAGTCCTTTTGCCAAAGCTGCATTCCCTAGTATTTGATTCAGATGCAGGATCCCATGCATTTGACATGTTTGCCAAGCAGATGGGTAGAATGTCAGCCAAGCAGAGCAGACTGCCCTCCTTCCTGCGGTTTATCTTCAGAGAATACCACTCTGGCCGCATCTCCTCTCAGGTTTTGGCTCCACTCATTTCTGAGTGTGAAAGGCTTACTCCCTCCGTATGGGCAATCATCTACAAGGAAACCAACCTTCAGTTAGAGGCCATCAACAGTTCCTTGGTTCATCAAAATAAGCCCTCTCTCTCAGCCGAAGCCTTCATGGATCTCAACTCTATAAATCCCATTCAAGAGATCTATGTTCAGTGGGCAGCTAGATATACAGCTTTCTATGCTCTGAAGCAGGATCTAATAGATCAGAAGATCTTCTATCCAATCTCTTTGGATAGATTTCTCCATCGTGCCAGCTTCGGAAAAAGCACTTACTTCAGATTCATTCTGGACCCAGATCAGTATGCAGAATTCTTGGATCAGCAACGGGCTTTGTACATTCAAAGGGCCACCCCATCTATGGGTCCCAACTTCTCAGTTGCTTCTGGGGTTTTCCAACAGACGTTTGAAGACCTTGAGATCAAGGCATGGGCTGTCATCTCACAGCATGCCTCCTTGTTATCTCCCTTGTACTACCTTTCTCATACTTAATACAATGATATCTCTCTTCTTTGTCTCACAGCCTATCTTTTTGCTTATTGACAAAATGGGGGAGAAAACTAAAGTCAATCTGAAAAACATGTTTAATTTTTGTATGATGTTTAGTATATTTTGTCATCATCAAAAAGGGGGAGATTGATGACCAAACTGTCCCCATAATAAATAATTCATTTATTTATATATTAATTTTGATGATTAACAAAATAGTACTAATGGATTACTTGAGCCTTGAGAACAGGAAATAAAAGAAAAATGAAAGTTCAAGACAATCAGGTAAGTCTCATCTCACATTTGTCCAAGTCTTTGTATCGACTTCTTTGATAAGCAGAACGATTTCCTCTTTGACGGAAAATTCAAAACAAATCGATATCGCAACGATTCCTTAAGACATCGCAACGATTTCTTTAGAACCCGTAACGACTTGACTGTCGTAACGATTTCCTTAGAACCCGTAACGACTTGACTGTCGTAACGATTTCTTTAGACCTCGTAACGATTTCTTTAGAACTCGCAACGACTCTCTAGCCGTAACGATTTCTTTAGACCTCGTAACGATTTCTTTAGAACTCGCAACGACTCTCTAGCTGTAACAATTTCTTTAGACATCGTAACGATTTCTTTAGAACTCGCAATGACTCTCTAGCCGTAACGATTCTTTGATTCTCATAACGATTTGCTTTGTGCAACGATTTGTTAAGACTTTTCATAACGATTTCTTTGAAAATCGTAATGACTTGTTTGCTGTAACGATTTCTTTATCATTCATAACGACTTGATGCTGTAACGACTTCTTTAGAGTTCATAACGATTTCTTACAGTTCATAACTACTTGATAGTCATAACGATTTTTTACAGTTCATAACGACTTGATAAGTGTTCATAACGACTTGCTATAACTCATAACGATTTCATCATTATAATTTGATAATGCTCTGTCATAATGATTTGTCTGTTATCGCATAACGATTTCATAAGTCATGAAAGCATCGGATTATTTATATCGAATTCTTGTGTATCAGTATAATACTTTTTAATAGCGTTGAAAAGTCAAAGTCATATCTTGTCTGTTGACTGCTACGCATTAAATGCTCTCTGATCGTATCTCCCATGCATGCATACAATATCTTCCATTTCCATGCTACTCTGTCTACGTACTTTTTAGACAGAACGGAGCCTTGCTATATATTGCAATATATGTTCCATCTGTAACTAACCACGACGACAGTCCTAGCTGTCCTCTATTTATTGTTGATATGCTTGCAGATATCTGACAAGACTCATCTGTACAACGTTGGATACAAGATACAAGATACAAGATTCTAAACATTTCTCTGGCGTGTACTAAAGGATAAAAGACTGACGATCAGAAGCTTCCTTGGTGACCAGTCTAACGTACACCAGGATAAGAGACAACGGACACTTCAACGTTCAAATTTGAATCAGAAGTATAAATAAAAGACTCAAGACGGAGAAGAAGATAACAAGATAGTGAACAACGCTTACAATTCAAAAAGAAAGAACTCCATCTCTTCGAGTCTTTAGAAGATTGAAAATAAGAGCGAAGCTTCCACTCCAACCTTGTTCTTAGCTCTTAGCTCTCGGTGATCAAAGCAGATTTTATTTGTGAGAGCTTGTGTAGTCTTGGAGAGAAAACCTTGTTAAATCTCTTTCTCTCTCGGGCCTTGGTAGCTTCAGTTTGTAGTTGGTCAAGCTAGAGTCTGAAGCCTGTCCCACACCTTTTCTTCTTTAGTTGTGTTCCCTTCTGGACGAAGGAAGACCTGGTGGTATCCAGGGTGGTGTTTTCCCTTCAGGTTGAAGGAAGACAGTTGAGGCTGGGTGTAAGGATCCTTAAGGGGGATTGTACCCTTGGTAGTGAAATCCTGAGGTATTGCTCAGGGACTGGACGTAGGTCTCTGTGGAGAGGAGTTCCGAACCAGGATAAAAATCATTGTGTCTTGTGGATGTGTTGTGTGATTGTTGTCTTATTTGCTCTAACTCTAACCTGTTATTAAGTTGTGCAATCCTTTCAGTAAACAGGTTTTAATCAGAGATCGAAGTTTTAATAACCCATTCACCCCCCCTCTGTGCTAGCTAGCTGGGCAACACCTTTGTGGTTTGCTGGCTAAGAGAGGGTTTCGTTACCTTTGTGGTTTGTTGGCTAAGAGAAGGTTTCATTTGGATCTAGCCTACCTTTGTGGTTTGTTGGCTAGGAAATGGTTTTTTTTTTATTTTTTTTTTTTGGCTCAGCCTACCTTTGTGGTTTGTTGGCTAAGAGAAGGGTTTCATTTAGATTTAGCCTACCTTTGTGGTTTGTTGGCCAAGGAAATGAGTTTTTTGATTTTTTTTTTGAATTTGAACTTGGCCGGCGGTATGGGCTTATTGGCCAAAGATTCAATAGAGATTTTTTTTGTTTTGTTTGTTTATTTTTTTTTATGTTACCAATTCTGGCGCCCTTTCGGGTTTTTGCCGAAACTGGCCCCCTTTAGCTTTTTCCAACGCGCCCTTGTGGGTTTTCACGTTGAGGGGTTATCCATTTTTGCCTGAGGCGCCCTTTCGGGTTTTTACCTCAGTCGGATTTTAGGCTTTTTTGCCCTTGGCCATTATTGGGGAGTGACCAAGTCTGCCGGGGCACCTCTATTTTAAGCCCTATTTTCTTTTTTTTTTCTCTTCTTTTTTTTTCTCAGGGACCTAACATCTACACATTTGAAATGTGACTTTTGGGTCTGTTTCTTGGGAATTTGGAAAGCTGGCTTTCATGGTTTTGATTGCCAAGGATTCAGGGTTTGTCCTAGCTGGGCCTCTGTTGAGGGTTTTTCATTTATGACAAAGAATAGGGATGTGTGTTTTCTGGATTTGACCTGCCCCCATGATTTGCTGACTAAGGTTTCGGGTTTCTAGAGGGGTTAGGAGTTTTGTGGCTAGAGGTTTGAGGTTTCATTTTGACCCGCCTTTGCGGTTTGTTGGGTAAGGGTTTGGAATTTAAGATTCAAAGTCTTGGCTGGCTTTTGTGGTTCTGGATTAGAGAAATGGTTGCCAAGGTGGGCCAGGGATAAGTATATCAAAGTGGGGTGTATAGTGTTTCCCTTTTTGGTAGTCATTCATTCGTTCTTCCCCCCCCCCCCCCCCCCTTTTTTTTTACCGGCCTCGACGCCCTTTCGGTTTTTCGCCGGGGTCGGCCCCCTTTAGCTTTTTCCAACGCGCCCATGGGGGTTTTCACGTTGAGGGGTCACCCATTTTTGCCTGAGCGCCCTTTCGGGTTTTCACCTCAGCCGGTTCTGGACCTTTTTACCCTTAGCCACATTTAGGATGGACATGGCTAAGTCCACCGGGGCACCTCTATTTTAAACCCCATTTTTTTTTTTATTCATGATGATCGCCCATGCAATTCATGTTCTGGCATATAATATGTTTTCAAATGTTGCCATTCAACGGGGGAAAATGCTTTTCTCCTTTGCTGTCGACGAGCATATATCCACCCCCTTCATAGACTTCTGAAACAACATAGGGTCCATGCCAATTAGGTTTGAGTTTACCAGCTGATCGGCTGGCCATGACTTCTTTTTCTTTGACCATGACAAGGTCGCCTTTCTTGAATACGCGGAGCTTGACCAACTTGTCATAAGCTCGCGTCATTTGTGCTTGATATGCTTGGAGATGTTTGTAGGCCTCCAACCTTCTCCTTCCAAGTTAGACAGTTCCTCCACCTTCTTTCTATTTCATCTTGTTCTTGAGGTTGTAGGCCGGTATGAACAGCTATCCTGTAGGAAGACATTTCAATTTCAATTGGATCATAGCTTCTGCCCCATATACCAAGGAGAATGGTGAACATCCGGTAGGAGTTTTATAGACTGTTCGGTATGCCCAGAGAGCTTCATGTATTTCTCTCTCCCCACTCCCGCTTGCGGCTGCCGACTATCTTGGCAGTAGCTTGCACAAGGTTTTATTGAAGGCTTCAGCTAACCATTGGCTTGTGGGTTGTAGACAGTCGATGTCCTCCAGTCTATATGAAACTTGGCTGCCAGTGCATATACTCTTTTGTTTCTGAATGGCGTGCCGTTATCTGTGATGATTCTGCTGGGGTGCCAAACCGATATATGATGTGTTGCCTGACAAATCTGGCGACGGTTTCTCTCCTGTCACTTCTCGAAGGGCACTGCTTCAGCCCATCGAGAGAAGTAGTCAGTTGCAGCCATATGAATTTATGCCCTTTAGAGGATTGTGGGAATGGTCTCACAATATCCATCCCCCATTCTGCGAACGGCCATGTGGGTGCCGTTGGATGGAGGAATTGGGGGTCTCCTTTGTATAGTACCAAAAGCCTGGCATTCATGACATGTACGGGCGTATTGATTACAATCCGCGTACATGGTGGGCCAATAAAACCCTTTCAGCTTGATGTTCATCTTCATTTTGTCTCCTGCTTGGTGCGCGCCGCATAGTCCAGAGTGAACTTCATGCATAACGGTTTTCGCCTCTTTCGGGGAGAGACACCTTAGAAGAACAGACCTGTCTTTTTCATGAACAAGTCTATAGATTTGATCAGCAATTAGCTGATAGATGTCGCCCTTCGCAGCAACTGCACCCTTTCTGCCCGGTCTGGGGGTAGCCAACCATTCTTTATCTTGATGGGGCTCACGCCAATCTTCTTCCTGGGCGGCGTTGTCTTCTTCAAGAAGGTTAACTTCTAAAATCCGGTTTAGGTTCTTCTTCAAGCATACGGGCATGATCCTCCTGTGTCTCACTGTTATATCAAGCTCTCCTCGGGAGGTAGCTTATGGCAGATGCCAGCTTGGCAAGGGCATCCGCTTGAGAGTTCTTGCTTCTGGGTACATGGCTTATTTCAACAGGTAGAACCTCTCCCTGAGTTTCATCACCATGGTATGATAAGGGATTAACTCTTGCTTTCGGACATCATAATCCCCCATGACTTGTCGGACAATCAGTTGAGAGTCTCCATAGACTTTAATGCATCTGATGTTCATTTCAAGCGCCAATTGGAGCCCCACAATTAGTGCTTCATATTCTGCCTCATTGTTGGTCATGGGTTGCATGAGGGCATAGGAGTTATGGAGGATTCCCCCCTGTGGAGTGACCAGGACGATACCGACTCCCGAGGCAAATGCTATGGAACCATCATCTTGTTTGATCGTTCGGGAAGCGCCATCAAAATAAAGCTCCCAACATGGTAATTGATGGTGAGGGCCTCCTCATCTTTCTGAGGAGAGATTTCTGCCTGGCCTTCCACCTCCTGATGAGTGTGAAAGTGTTTTCTTCTTCAGGAGTTGAAAGTTGAGAGGAGAGTCTGCTGGGAGCGGATGTGCCGCCAAGAAATCTGCCATCCCCTGACCTTTAATTGCCTTCTGTGGAACAAATCTGACATCAAATCCATGAGGAGCAAAGCCCATTTGCCTAGTCTTCCTGACAATACTGGCTGATTGAAAAGGACCTTGAGTGGGTCTATTTTTGATATTAGTTCCACTTGGTGCAACAGTAGGTAATGCCTCATCTTTTTCACGGCAAAGACCACGCCAGACACACTTTTTCTATGGGTGGATAGCGGCGTTCAGGGCCCACCAACTTTCTGCTGCTGAGTAGTATAGTGGTTGTTCTTTGCCTTCTTCATTCACTTGTGCCAGTAAAGCTCCCAGTGAAGCATCCATGGCGGCTATGTAGAGAATGAGTGGTTTCCCTTTGATCGTACCCCTAATACAGGAGGGGTAAGCAGATAGTCCTTGATCTGATCAAAAGCATTATGACATTCCTGGTCCCATATAAATGGTGCTCCCTTTTTCATCAGCTTGCCAAAGGGGGCGCATCTCCCTGAGAGATTGGAGATGAATCGCCTGATATAAGCTAGCCTGCCTTGAAGTGACCTCAGCTTAGTTATGTTTTTTGGTGAGGGCAGTCCTCGGATAGCTTTGATTTTGTCCGGGTCAATTTCTATCCCCCGGTATCTGACAATAAAGCCGAGGAATTTGCCACTTGACACGCCAAAGGCGCACTTCATTGGATTCATTTTCAATTGATATTGGCAGAGCCTTTCAAGGACTCGCCGCAAATCTGCCAGATGGTTCTCTCGCCTTTTTGATTTGACGACGAGGTCATCAACGTAGCATTCGACCAGATCATGAATCATTTCATCAAAGATCTTGTTCATGGCCCTCTGATAGGTGGCGCCAGCATTTTTCAAGCCGAAGGGCATTCTCTTGTAGTTGAAAATCCCTTTGGGGGATCTAAAGGCGGTGTACATCTTGTCTTCAACTGCCATGCGGATTTGATTATATCCTGACGAGCCGTCCATGAATGACAATGTCTCATGTCCCGTAGTCATATCGACCATGGTTTCAGTGATCGGGATTGGGAAGTCATCTTTTGGACAGGCTTTGTTCAAATCTCTGTAGTCGATGCAGATTCGGACTTGGCCGCTTTTCTTCTTCACAGGGACTATGTTGGCGAGCCAAACTGGGTACATGCATGGCTCTGTGAAGTCCACCTGCAACAGCTTGTCGACCTCAGCATTGACCTTGAGATCTAGCTCATGCCGTATGCGTCTTTGAGGTTGTTTCACTGGTCTAGCATCAGGGAATATTGACAGCTCATGTTCAGCCACCGAAGGATCTAGGCCAGGCATCTCTTTGTAGTCCAGGCGAAACAGTCTTTATACTCCATTAGGAGTTGTTTGTAGGATTGCCTTTCTTCCTTATTGAGTAGAGCACTTATGAATATCGGCCGAGGATCCCCCGGCTCCTGGAGGTTCAGTTCAATTAATTCATCTACAGTAGCCTGTCCGCCATCTTCAAGTTCACGCGGGGCTGGCTGTAGATCGATGAAGTCTTTCTCCTCATCTGAATCCGCAACATGCACTTCATATTGTTCTAAATCGTCGGCGACACTTGCCCAGAATTGCTGATTTTCTCCTTCAGAATTTTCTTGAGGCGGAGGCACACCTACGGGTGTGGGTTGTTCTCCCTGTCCTTGTTCTTCATTTGTGGAGTCTGGTTGCTTCTCTCCCGATTGCTCCTCATTTGACGGGGGTAGAACCCACAGGGTGTTGACCGCATAATAGACTTCAAAGTCTGGCCTTTGGTCATACCCGAGCCCTCTTGTGTCTTTCTTGGAGAAGGGCGGTTGCCCCCGGACATGCTTTGGGTTCCACATCTATTGGAAGTATTCACGTCGGGAAGCTTCTTCCGCCTGTGAGATCTTTTGCTTCTGGCACATCTTCTTGATATGTTGAGGCATGTCATCCATCTCTTCTACAGGTTGGAGGATGTTTTGTGGTGCTTTGCTCCACCCGAAGTCATCAACTGGAGGCAACTGGGGGACCAGATCTCCCCTATAGAAGACAATGGGCTTGATTTCTTCGCCCCTCTTCTGCATTTCCTTTGTCTGATGAGTGACGACAAATGTCTTCAGTCTTTCAACTCTGTATTCTTCTCTCCGGAAGGGCAGCTGCATGGACGCCGGTGGTAGAGAAATGCTTCTATCAATGGCTCGGCCAATCACATTTGCTTCGAAGTTGATTTCTCGCCTTTCTGGCTGATTTGGGGTTGCCTCCGGAGCATCATTTTGGAGACTTAGCCGGTGAATTTTCAGGAGTTCCTTGTTCACCGTGAAGAGCTCATCTGCATCCTCATCATCATCTCTCCTCTTCGACGTTAACTTTTTGCTTGCCTTTGTCCTTCACTTGACTTGGCAACTCAACTGAAGGCTCGCCGAAATATAGTTGGGCGTCGGTCAAGTTGCATTCATTTGACCGAAAGGGAGCCCGATCAGCGAAGACAGTATGCTGTTCACCACCTTTTGCATATTTAATACATTGCTGGAGTGTGGAGGGGATGACCCAATTTTCATGGAGCCAGGGTCTCCCCAACAAGGCCTTGTATGAGGTATTGGCATTGATGATGTAGAACACCACCTTCGTGGTGAAGTCACCTAACACCAGTTCTACTTCCACCCCGCCTAGGGCATTTTCTGAATTTTGGTTGAACCCGGAGATTCTCACATCATTCACCCTCTGTAGATAGGGGACCAGGTATAAAGACTCAAAGGTCTTGAGGGGCATTATATTGACTGACGCCCCGGGATCGACTAGGATCCGGTTGAGTTCGTGCCCGTTGACTTTGCCTTGCATATAAAATGGGCGGTTATGGCATGGCGTGGACAGCAACATGTCTTTGTCAGAGAAAGTGACCTCGGAAGCCAATGCTTCATAAGTTTGGGCCTGAGCTTCAGCTACATGGGTTTCATAAACTTCTGGTTTCTGGAGAATCTTTACGAGAGCTTCCCTCAATTCTTTGCTCCAGGCAATGGCATCCCACACAATCACACTGGCGGGAAACCGCTTCATTTGCTGGATGATTTTCCGATCTGCTCTAGCCCGGATCTGGTCCAGTGGCTCGACCATTTGCTCCAGAGATTTAGGAGGATACATGAGTTTACTACTCTCCTGAGGTTCTGGTTTGTCGCCTTCCTTTTCTCTGAATAGCGGGGCCAATGAGTCTTCATCCGGGGGTGGCGTTTCAACATTGTCCTTGCCAGAGGGACCCGGCTGAGTAGCTTGTTCTGCTGGCTTCTCTTGAGGGGCCTGGGCAGCAACCTCGTCCTCCTCATCTGACGGGTCGAAGATAAATGTATTGCCCCGTATCTCCACCTCCGGGGTAGGTTCAGGTTCTTCTCCACGGAAGACTATCACCCTGTTGAGATTGGGCGGATTGGGATTCCTCCGAGTAGGTGGGGCGGAGTTTGTCCCACGACCTCTGCCCCGGCCTCTTCCTCGGCCTCATCTGCGACGTTGATAGGTCGCAGTGGCCGCCTTGCCCCCTGAGGATGACAAACTTTCAGGTGGCGGTATCGACACCATATTGCATGAGAAGTCTTTCAGCATTTCTTCTAACTTCTCAATGGTGAGTTCATCATCTTTATAGAAGATGGCTAGTTCTTCTGGGAGAGGGAACTTTTCACCTTCCCGCATTTGTTGGAGTTTCTGACGAAGCTAGTTCTTGAGCCTTGTCTTGCGCTCCATCTCCTCCCAAGGGATATATCGGTCCAAGGGGACGCCGTTGGAAGGCTTGGAAGGGACATATTCTTCCAGTTCATCGATCAATTTCTGAAGCATTTGCAGGGGGCTCAATTTTCTGGGGGCCTCCATCAAGGCAGCCTACTCAGCCTGCTTCCTTAACCTTCTTTTCAAGGTTTTCTGTCTGTTTCTTTCTTGCTTCTTCGCCTGAGCAAGCTCGGTCAGGGAAGGACCATGGGCTTCTGTAGGCGGCTGAGAGGAGCCCCCCATATAAGGGCGGCGATATGGAGCCTTGTTTCTGTTGCCCTTGGATTGCTCATGCTTTCTCGGGGTCATTGTGACCCAATTACTTTCATCCTGCTGGGATTGAAAGGTAGCATTGATTGCCTGCTCAATGATATGAAGAGGCAACTCCTAGAACTCAGCTATGGGAGGATTCTCAGCTTGCGAGTTCACTTTGGGGGCAGGTTTCTTTTCTTGTCGGACCTCCTCCTGCTGTATGTTGGTACTGGGTAGCTCAGCTTTGTCTTGCCCTTTCAAGGCTTGCTCCGGGCCATGTTCAGATGATTCAGACTTGATCTAATCTTGTTGACCTTGTGTGAGAGCTAGCTTTTCTCTTCTTTGCCGAGCTCGGCCTTTCCGACCTAGCTTGGGAGTTGGCTTTGCAACTTTTTCATCAGTGTTGCTTATTTGGGCCTGATCACCTCCTGTCTGAGGCTCATTTTCCTGGGGGTTATCTCCCTGGCTTTGTCCTGTCTTCAATTCAACATTTTCTTTATGGCCTTTAGCTTCACAGCCTTCTTCGTGATTGCAGTCAATTTCCGACTGTTGAGTTTCGTTCCTCGGGTCTTGCTTCCAGGCCTCGAAGCCCTGGGTGACTTCAAAGTCGATGACTTGGCAGAGATCTGACCTTTCCTCTTGTTCAAGGGCTTCCTCTTGGCCTTGTTCGGCTTGACTGTCCAACAGGCTTTCTATCTCAATGGGAGTTCTGGCATGGAGTGGTGGCCATTTAGGTTTATAACAATCTTCGACAAAGCCAAAGCGGCATATGATCCCTTCTATCTGAAGCTTGGCGTGCATCCTTTCGGTGAAATTCCCATTAGAGTCGATCTCACCATGTCTGATAAAGGCCTCTAATGATCTTTGCACATCTTTGCATTCACTAGTAGGGTGCGACACCATGCAGTGATATTCGCAGTATGCAGGGTGCTTCTTTTCCGCCTCCGTGCGGATAGCTCGTGAGCCAATGGACAATATCTTGCCAGCTTTGCGGAGCTTATTAAATATCCTACTGGTATCCTCCTTTCGGAAAGAGAATTCCCAGGGAGCTGGTTCAGCAGGGGACTCCGAAACAACTTCAACTGGAGGGGTGGTGTTATCAAGTGATTGTCCCTCTTCTTGGCTGTTGGTGCCCATGTTAATGCTGATCACATTCACAGAATAATTCACCCCAAGGCATTCGGAGCAGAGTTGTCCTCAGGGTGGGACATTGATGGGGTCCCATTAGAGGTCGGCCTTTGAGCATCACTGGTCCCAGCCACAAAGGCAGGCTGCCCCAACATATCATTTTGGGCTGGCTGATGGCCCGGCGCCGGGCTTCCGGAGATTTCATGTTGAACGAGAGCATCCACTGCAGCTGTGAGGAGGCGATCTTTTATGAACGCCACTTCTTGCACTTGCTGAGCTTGCTGACGCTTGATCTGGTCAAGGTCACGGAGAACCCATTGAAGCATCTCTATCACTGTATCACGAGAAGGCTCCCTGGGTGTGGCAGCGGGCACCGGCCTCCCTGTCTGCTGGTTCTCAACCGGTGGAGGAATTTCTTGTATCTCCTCCTCCGAGTCCTGATGTACCGCATGAACAGATAGCCCATGGGAGACTGGTGTAGACATCTGAGTGGGATGAGCTTCATGAATATTTCTAGCTCGAACGCCCTGATGAATCACGTTTTCTAGGACCATGGGATGAATCTTTCTGATAGGGAAAGGTGGCCATATCATTCTCCTTGGTGTATACATCTTGGGAGGTTCATCATCTGACCCCGTCTTTTCATCGCCTGACATCTCACCCCCATAGCCCTTAAAGTTTCAACTCTGGCTGGTGGGCGAGCGGGAGTTCAGTTCACGGCCACTGGTTGCATTTGAGGCGGTGGCGCCTCGGCTTCTGCCTCTGCTAGGAACTGGAACAGGTGTTTATGAAAAGCAGCTGCCTGTTTGGCTTCAACTGGCACAATTGCTGGGGCTTCGGGTGGTGGGTTTGAAGACCTTGCTTCATCATCATTGTCCCTGGGGAGACTATTATAGAGGAATTCATAAAGTCTCCCCCTGGCCTTCTCTTTATCAGTTGATTTATGGATGACGTTGACTGAATAGGTGACAACGTCAGTTGCTTGGTTCACCCGCCTCTGGATATGCGGCTGGGGTGGGTTGACCAACAGGCTTCCCATGTCTATGGTCCCTTCGGCGATCCAGGCTTCCACCAAATCCTTGAAGGTATAGCAGTCTTGGAGATCATGACCTGCGACCCGGTGGTATGGGCAATAGCCCCGCCGAGCATATATAGGCGTTGGCCGATACAACAACCCTTCGCGTATACACGCGCGGAAAATTGCCAGAGTTTCCCTGCGTGGGAAGGAGTATAGCTTTTCCACTGCCACATTCTCCGATGAGCTCAAGGACCCCTCAGAAAGCCATCCTCCGATGAGGGGACGCATCAGGGATGTCGAGGCATTCGATGGATGGTGAGGCCTGTGACTGGGAACTGGTAGCGGTTCATCCATGGCTCTTAGACGGCTCAATATTTCCCTTTGTCCGTGTTGTAATGATCGGACCCGTCTTTCGAGACTTTGCATTGCCTTTGGCATCCACCGAGCAAAGGCTCCTGAGTGCGAGGGGCTGCCGCCCCGTAAGACGGTTGGACGTTCGAGGTAGCACTCTCCTGGTACAGGTCCATATGTGTAGCAGTGATGTTATCACGTTAGTAGACTGCTTCTGCTGATCTTGATCATGAGGTTGGGGAGGATCCACAAGGCCTGTCTTCATAGCAATCAGCTTGCTCTGGATCAGTTTTTCTACTTCGTTTTTGAAGACATAACAGTCCTCAATTGTATGCCGCAACATTCTGTGATATGGACAGTAATTGGGCTCATCTGTCTTGTCAGCTTCATGAGGCCTTTTATATTCGGTAGCTTGAGCAATTCATTCTTCATGCAGAGATCAAAGAGTTTCTTTGTATGATCTTTCTGAAAAGAATATGGAGTCTTCAGGCGATCTGCCAATGTGATTGCCAGAGGTGCTTTCCCTTTTGCCTTGCCCCCAGAACCACCTGAAATTCCTTCACTTTGACCGCCGCTCGGAGGCGAGAAGTCCACATCATTTACTTCTTTTCCCGTGGCACGTTCTTTATTGGGCTTGGCTTTAAAGGCCCCAAATGTCAGATTTTCGACGAAGAACATTTCGATCTCCGCCACCATAGCATTGAGTTGGTCGAAGCCCTTTATATTAGTTACTAAGAGCTTTTCACTCACTTCAGCTGCCAGGCCCCGCCGGCATATACTGATGGCATCTTCTTGGGTGGGCGGATTATCACACCTCATGCTGAAATCTCGCCACCTTTTGATGAAATCAAGAGCAGTCTCCCCTTTTTTCTGCTTCAGGGAGCAAAGCTCAGCCAAGGACACCTTTCTTTCTACAGTCTGGAACCGATCTAAAAACTTCTTCTGCATGTCGGCCCAGTCAACGACAGAGTTTGGCTTCAATCTTGAGTACCATTGGAAAGCGGTACCCGTAAGAGATGTTGTGAAATACCGCAACAAGTATGATTCTTCCAATGCAAGTTCACCCATGGCCGTTAAATAATAGCCAAGTGTTCGTGTGGGGATGTCTGCCCACCGAACTTCTGCAATTTTGGTGCCTTGGGGCAATCTGGCGGCAACTTCTTGAACTGGTGATGGATCGGATACGGCACCCTGTACAAATCAACAGTGGCGTACCCTCACCATGTTGTGCGAACTTGTCCTCAACAATCTTTTCAATCAAGCGTCGTTGAGCGACAGCGTCTTCAATTGCAGAGGTTTGTGGGGATTGAGAGCTTGGACCTTGCACTGGCTGTAATTCCAGCATAGCACCTGTATCATTCACCGGGATGGGCTGGCGGAGAGCCATAGGCGCACTGCCGGCCTGCTGTTCCCTTTGGGCATTGAAGTTGGGGGCCGACCTCAACGCCGCTGGACATTAGCATCCTTCTGCCGCTTCATTTCCAGCATGAGATTGGTCATCTCGATGTGCCAGCGCTGCATGGTTTCATATCTGGCATCATCAGACATTGCATTATATGCTGCCCTGGAGGGCGGTACGAAGACCACATGTTCATCGGGGTCTTCATAAGGGAGATTCACATCCCCGCGGACACTGACGTTCTCTCTCTCCGTCATTGTCCTGTTCTATGTCATGGAGGGTATGGTGTTGTTCTTGGGGCAAGCGCTCATCGCGTGCCTGGCTCTGGCTAGAAGCGCCACCCTGGCTGCCAAATTGGGCTTGAAGTTGCGCTTGGCATTCCGCGTATTGCGAAATATTGCATCTGTGCCAAGGTGGACGTTCCTGCACCTGTTGCTTCTGTAGGTGTATTCACGGGCTCAATTATTTCTTTGCCCGAGACATAGCAGGAGTGGATCTTCAAATCTACCCCGTGCTGGGCTTCTGCACCAGCCTCCGCCTCTTCATGTTTTGAACCCCCCGGCTGGGCATCGCCCCCATCGGTCAAGACCGAGATGCGTGAGGGTCGCATCACTTCATTTTGTTTGTCCTCCTGACGAGTCTTTCCACCCGTGAGGATAAAGTTGGGCTTCCGGTATACCCCCTTTCCTCTTCTGCCCGCGAGAGTGTTGAGATCTAAGAGGTTGGATTACTGGGTAGTCCTCTTCTTCTTCAGCTTGGGCATTTTTCTCTGCCCTGAGCTTTCTGATTCTTCGGGCCTCCTCCTTGGTGACCCAAATTTGTTTCATCTTTGGCTGTAATTTCTGACCCGCGCCACCAGCAGGTCGGGCGCGAGTGCTTCTAGGTGCAGTAGAATTCTCCTCCTGCATCTTTTGGAGCAATGCGAAACGGTTGGAGGTAGGGACATTGGGGATAACATTGATTTTCGGCAATATTGGATTGCCCCCTTTCAAATTGACTCTGATGTCTCCAACAAGAACAGTCTTGCCGGATTTTGAAACAGCAGCTCTAGGCTTCCTGCCTTTGCGGGCCAGATGCCGTTCCCTTTTCACAGGTACGGCGCTGGTGGAAATGGTGTTCACCGAGAAGACTCAGCCTTCATATCGGAGCTTGCTGCCCCCAGCTGGAGTCAGCTTCGTTTCCTCCGCTTGCGCCTCCTGTACCGCGGGGACAACCCCGAGGAAGTATGGAGAGCCGACCACCGCCGGGAAATCACCGAAGCATATCGGTGTGGTGAGGTAGCCGCAGCGGGCGTGGTTCGCCACCACGAGCGGTCCATATGTCACAGCCGCCATTGTTTGATGCTCTTTGTGTTGACTTTCTTGAATGGCAAGGCCAAATGATCAGTAGTCATATATCAGCATCATGTCTAGCACAAGTATGAGAGGTAGGAAATGTCCCACCGGGAGTGCCAATTTGTTTTAGACACGCGGAAATATCCTTTTCAAAAAATTTATCTTTTGAAGAAAAAGATATATTATGATGTTTATCAATTTCGCGGGCGTGCCAGTCTGTTGAAATAGACGAATTTCGTTTATCAGCGATTTGGGTATCGCGTACTGGACCTTTCCCGTCGATAATTTGACGTTTTATTTACATCGAGAAGAACTCGAATACCTCTGATACATAGCTAGACATTGATTATAAAATATCATGAAAAATCCCATTCATATGGGGTTCATTTTTTTACGTGGAGTTATGCCCGTTTCATCATTGCATTTATCCCATCGAGGACTGTTTTAGAAACATTTGTCAAACGGGGACAACTTTATCATGTTTTCCCATTTTTAAGACCGTTTCACAAAGGTCCCCTTTATAATGGGGACTGATTTGTCATTCCCCGCATTTCTAGGAATTAATTTATAATTTCATCCCAACAATGGGACTGATTCATCCTTCCCTGTGCTTCTAGGGACTGATTGGCATTTTGCCCCAAAATAGGGACTGGTTTGGCAAATCCCCCTTTAAAACTGTACTAATTCACAATTTTCTCCATATTTAGGACTGATTTGTAATTTTCCATGTCTTTTAGGACTGATTTACAAAATTTCCTTCAGAATAAGGATCGGTTTGTCGAATATCCCTTATAATGGGGACTGGTTCACAAAAAGACCTTTTATTTAGGACTGATTTATAATTCTTTGGTCATGTGAGGGTTATTTTGTAATTTTCCTCATGCAGAAAATAATGCTATTTCCAGGCACATTGCGTGAATCATCTCTACATTTGTTTTTTCCTTTTTAGAACAGTCCATAGAATTCTCTTTCTAAACATGTATGGACTGATTCAATCTCACATAGCATGTATACACTTTACATATCATGCACTTGCCTGAACAGAACAAGGCAAGTTTCCAGTCTTCAGCCTTGTGTGAAACAGGGCAAGGCAGCACAGCGCACTTCAAATCCCAGCAGGAGAGCCTTGGGCGATTTCTGAAAGCTTCAAGGCGTGGTGGCCATTTCAGTCCTCCTTTGTCCCGAGGGTTTCTCTCCTTTTATAGGAGTTTTGAGGGGGAGGTGGGCACTCCACCGGAAGATTCTTCATCAGCACACCAGGGGGATCTCCACCAGGTATGTCATTCAAATGTTTTTGCTTCGGAGGGAGAGAGGGGGGCCGGTGGGAAGCCCACCAGTACATGGTACCGGTGGGACCCCCACCGTGCGCTTGGCACCCCCGTGGGGCCCACAGGGTGCGCAGCCCCGGTGGGCAGCCCACCGAGCATGCGGCCCTGGTGGGAGCCCCACCGGGCGCGCACGCGGGCGCCCCGTGGGCGCCCCACCGGGCGTGCGCGGGCGCCCTGGTGGGCGCCCCACCAGACGCGCGCGCACCGGTGGGCGTCCCACCGGCGTGCGCGGGCGCCCTGGTGGGCTCCCCACCGGACTGCTCATCCCCTTATTATATATATATATATATATATAGATTATTATATCTATTATATATATCTAATAGTCTGTCCCTTGTCCTTTTCTTGTACGACATTCTTTTTCAGTCACGCTCATCAGTCCTTTTTGCAGACATGGGTGCTTTGACTGTTTTTGCACATGTAGGACTTTGGACTTCCTTGCGCTGTACCGGGAACAAGGATTTTTAATTCTGGACAACCTGAAAAACGTGGGATGTAATTCCGAACATTCTGGAAATATTGGATTTAATTCCGTATATCTCGGCGATGCGAGATTAATTCCGTATATCCCGGAATTATGAGATTATTTTCTTGGGGGCACAAAAATATTTCTTTTTCTTTTTTCTGTACTAATTTATTTCAGAATAATTAGAACAAGTGATTTTATTAATTCACTTATTCCGAAATCCTGAAACAAATGTTCAGGGGATATCTTTTGTCCGGCCACGGACAAATATTTTTCCCTTTCGCGCATTCATTCCGAACACTTGAAATGATCGATCGGTGGAGATTTTAGTCTGAACATACTGGGGTTTATATGATTTCAGCTCTCATTTTTATTCGGTATGACTCTCGTCCGAAATTCGACCGTATACAGAAGTTTATTTCTGTTTTCTGCTGCTTTATCCACTTGAACATTCAGAGGAACGATTTTTCTATCTTCACTCGTTCCGAAGTTTCTGAATCAATGGATTCGGGGGCCAAACCTTTTCTTTCTCCTCATATACTTGCTCTATTTATTTTAAAACAAGTAATTTCTTTATGAGGAAAATTTTGTTCAACACCTGTATATCTCCTCAACAACATTCCCTTATTTCCAAAGGTATATGATGATGTACATTAACGACATGTCTACTCCCCAATAAGCAAATTCAAATACACAATTCCACTCACTAACAAATCATCCTGTGGTTGACAGGTCTCAAGTGTTTGGCTCATGTCATTTGCGTTATGTGATTATTTCTACATTTGCATATAACATTTGAGAATCTCTTCGAGTTGGGTAAACAAAGGATGTGGCGTTTCAAGACGTCAACTTCCTGTCTCTTGCATACTCTTCAACCAGTTAGCATTCGTTGTTACTGCAAAAGTTGCCGACAAGGATGCCGTCAAAAGATATGAGAAAGAGATCCATCTTGGCAACACTGGCGCTGTGGAACATTGTTTGTTTGGTGGTGGGTGCAAAGAAGCTGATAGATGATGAGGGATTTGAAGAGTTCTTCCTGCAGTTTCTCATTTGTGGTCTTGTGATCATAGTGAATATGCCCACCACAGTCACAACTCACAATTGCCTCAAACTACTCTACCCATGTTGATCTGTCTTGTAACTTTAGTTTAGGTTATCCACACCAATCAGAAATGCCCACTCCAATTCCATGAGGGCATTACTGATTGGAAGACAATGGAAAGTCAGAGAACAAGAGGTAGATATAGTAATTGCCAATGCCATTGCGGTCCACTGTCGTCTAGCACTAGACTTGGATTCAAATAATGCATGATCTTTACATTTTCACTTGCAATGATTCCAATTTGTCAACAGCATGTTATGAGCTTTCTACTTAACAAAATGTCTTAAAGAGTTGAGTGTATGCGCTTTATAGGAACTTTTTCTGAAGTATCATTGAAATAATAAAATCCTATTAAAAAAATACAGTTAAAATTTATCTAGTAAAATAGCAAATTTGGACCAAAGATGTTTCTACAATGCAACTTATGGTGCTTCAATGAAATCCAAAGAACACATTCCCCGTATCTTTCCAAAGATCTGGACACAACACCTCCATCCAAGTAAACATTCACCATTGGTGGTACATGTTCTCTTTGCAAGTGGCTATAGTTCCTTCCTACAAAATGAGTATGGTGTTGTTCATCCTATCGAATGCGTTTATCAATGGTCATGTCCATTTATCAGAGCTGTCATGTCACACCGGTTGAAAAAAACAAAAGAAACAAAAAAACCAAATTAAAAAATGAGTAACATTTTGCATTTATTTATTTTTACTTCCATATCAAACGAAGAAACGAACGATTAAAGTTTCCACTTCCATCATAAATGGTAATAATAAATAATTTTATATCACGAAATTTACATATTCTTTGAATACATTAGAGTCCTGAATCTACAAAAACTTTTAGAGTCCTATAAATGCATAGAATCCCGGTGCTATTTAGTGAAAATGGAAACGGGTGGTCAGCTGTAGAAACAATTGTTTTCATTTAAGACTGCGCCAAAAGTTCAGATTCTCATTTCCAATAGAAAAGAACCAATATGTGACATGCATACATGCTCTGTTCACATCTTACAGCAGCTAGAGTACGTATATACATGTACCACTGCAAACAGCTCTAGAAATCTGAGATGCCTCGAGATTTATATAATCCTGGGTCGTATCAAACTCGTACACAGAAGCATATGTTTCTATTCATGGTTCCGATAACTCATCAAAATATACATTTTTCTCAGGAGTAAATATATGTTTTCTACGAAAAACTAAATGCGTAATGTAACCTATTGGGTTTCCCATTATTAAGAACAGAAAACAGGGAAGTAATGGAGGTGTTCTAGGAAACACCCATTTGTATGAAAACCAAAATCTCTCTCATATAGATCTGAGACAGGTTTAAACGCAGTTTATTATGCATTTTTTTCAGTTATGAAGGCACTACATAGTCAAGACTGAAGTAGATCCCAGGAAATACTTGCAAACAAAAGACACTTGTCTCTTGGCCAATATGTTCATAACTCTTTTCCTAAAACATATTAATCAAACAAAACATAGTTGGTCATACCACCAACCCAGACGGAACCGGGATCCTATAGGACAGTACGAACGGTAACATACTGCAGCGGTTCAGTCCAAATCGGCCCAAACAAGACTTAACATTTAATAATAAAAAAAATTAAAGAAGAGAGGAACAATTGTGCTGGGACTATACGGCATGGCCAACCATGAAAGAAAAAGTCCTACCAATAAGTAAATTCTCCTTGGGAAAAAGTTATACAGCCTCCACGAGTTCAAATTTACCCAGTTTAGCTGCTGGTTGATGCTAGCCTTCAGCTGACTTGATGATTATCCACCTGATTCAAAGCTATAGCTGATTCTTTTCCTATAAGATCAGCTAGTCCTTTAAAGCAAAATTCTCCGACCTTGAATGAGCTCATGATTGGATGTGTGACCACTACTAGATGACTACTACAGTTTAGCACAAAACACATGGCAGAAAAGTCAGACCCAGAAGCTTACACCCTCCACCATGAAAATGTACATCTCCATTTGGTCCACTCAAAAGTACTTTAGAAGGCAGGTCCCCTTATAAGTAATGTCCTGAAACACAAATAGCACCCATGTAAAGGGATACCACTTGCTAACCATTAGAGACCTTCTTTGAGGCCATCAATGCGGATGCTAATATCCCCAGCTTGCCATTTGGTAGCTCTGACATAATGTATGATTTAGTTTTTCCCGGAACCAGATTCCAACAGACATTTGCCTTCAGGCTACCTGTTCCAACCAAGATACTCATAATAACCAAATGTTGTTTTCAAGAAAGGAATTAAAAATCCTACACTGATATCTAGAAGCCGAAAGTTCCCCAGAATCATAACTTCTCTATGGTCAATGTGTAGAACCTGATCTACATGACTTTTTATTTTTTGACAAGATCCAAAGTCATCCAACATCATCCTGGAAACCACATGATCCCCATATATCTAACCAAGCAAAATATATTGGCTGCCAATCTGTCAAGAAACAGCCCCAGCATTCTGATGGTTTATCAAATCAGAGCATCTCGGATATTGCTGTTTTTTTGGTATGTAGTGAATAAACAGACCACATAAAAAGAGGATGCTGCAACTAGTAACAAAAAGTTTGCACACACAAATGAGAAGAAAAGCTTGTATATATAGGTGATATAAAATCCAGGTTACATGACAATCCAAGATCCGGTTATTCTAATCTCTATCTCTCACTAAATTGTTGACCATGTTCACCAAGGGTAGAGTACCCTTGGTCATGATTTCTAGTCTGGAGGTATTAGAAGCATGTGAAAACAGAGAAAGCCCAAAAAGTATAAGCTCAGGAAGGAACAATCTCGAAGACAGGAAGCCATGCCAGTAATGAGGTTTCAAATCAAAAAATGCACCAAAAAACCTCCTTGTGCCTTCTAGATCAAGCTTTAGGAGGACATCCATGCCAAAGCAGAAGAATTCCCTTTGTCGTCGCCTCTCTATAGGCCAGAGATCCTTCCAAACTTCTGCAGACAGTTCTTCTCCAGAGAGGCCCCTCTCAGAACCAAGGTACTTAACAATTGAGCTTGCAACAATAGGAGCTGCTGCAAGGGTTCTCGCTACCATGTAGCCAGTGGATGGATGCACCATTCCTGCAGTCCCACCTATCCCCATAACCCTCTGGGGAAGCACCGGGAGTGGGCCACCCATCGGGATAACACATCTCTCATCCTCCTCGACGCTCTTTATCTTAATTCCCAAGTGAGCGAGTCTAGCAACCATCCTCTCTTGGATGTCCTCCATTGCCAGACCTGGGCGGGCGACCAAGGAAGTCTCTTCCAAGAAAATCCTATTGGAAGAGAAGGGCATAGCATAGAGGAACGTCGGAATCCTGCTGTTCCTTTCCTTCAGCTTCTTCTTACCATCAAGATGGGAGTCCCTCCAATCCATGAAGAGCATCTTATCCAAATCAAAAGGGTGTTCCGCCACCTCTGCCAAGATGCCATAGGCCACTTGGTACCCAGGATTATAAGGCTTGTCATACTGCACCAAAGACCTTGAGAAACCAGTGGCATCCAGCACCAGGGAAGCCTGTAATGTGGCCCCATCGTTGCATATGAGGAAAGACTTGGATTCCTCATGGATCACCTTCAGCACCTTGGCCTGGTGGAACCTAACACCATTCAACAAACATTTCTGCATCATCTTCGACTTGAGCTGCTTGCGGTTAACCCGGCCGTACGGCCTACCCAGGTGTTTCTCGGTGGCCTCGTCCACATGGACCACGGCGCCAGGCCAGATGGTATCCAGGCAGTCGAGCATGTCCATGGCCTTGAATTCGTCTACCCAGACGCCATAGTTGTTTGGCCAGATAAGCTTGGGCGAAGGATCGATGATACAGACAGAGAGCCCCTCCTGGGAAACCTGCTGCGCAACGGCGAGCCCAGCAGGACCCCCGCCCACCACGGCCAGGTCGACGGTGGCACCCTTGGACGGATCGTACATGAGCAGGTCGAAATCCAGGTTCTCCTTCTTGGTCTCGGGCACGAGCTCCAGAAGGCCGCTGCCGCCGCCGGCCGCCCTAGCACAAGCGACTCCCGACCATTTGTAGGTGGGTCTCTTGGCGGCCCCGACCTTGGCGTCCTGGTTGCCGCGGGGTGGTCTGGCACAGGAAAGGCTGTGCCTTTGTGCCAGACCGTGGTGCGGGTGCAGTAGCTCAAGCCTGCTGTGAGTCCTGAGAATGGTATCCATGGATCTCTATTCCTGAAAAAATGAAGAAGGAAACAGTCCGAAATGGTTTCAGACAAAAAAAAAATGCAGAGAATAGAACTAGGCATGCTCGGAATCCCCAGGAAACTCCACAAATCAAGAAGAACACAAGAAATCTAACCTGGGTTCTTGCGAATTTTACAGGCGAGTAAAGCAACTCCAGAAACCTGAGGAACAAACAGCAAAAAGATGGTGCGTGCTAGAGGGAGGAGGAGGAGAGGGGAGAAAAGAAGTGGAGCGAGAGGAAGAGGTGGAGGGAGCAGAGACACGAGGCATGCCCTGCTGGGCCTGCTCTGCTCGCCGTTTGAAAGGACGAGGTGGAACGGGGATGAACGTGGTGGTGGAGGGGCAAGAAGCTGACGTGGACGGCCACCCCTCCCCCGCTGCTCGCTGGTGGAGGGGATGGGGCATGATATAGCATGATAGCACGATGCGGGAGCAGTATAAATAAATGAGCCTTGCCCGCCTCTCAAATTATTTATCTGTGCGGCCCCATCTGGATCTATAAAAGTGAGTATTATTCTAAAATTTTTAGTAAATTTTAATAAGAAAAAATTAATTAAAATTTTCTAACGTAGGTTTTTACTATAACATAATTAATATATATATATATATTATAATTAAAGATAATATTTATTATAATGAATTACAGTTCTATTAAAAACTAAAAAATAAATTAAATATCTATTAAGAACTCCTAATTAATTTATCCTTTTAATAATCAAAATTTGATTCCCGATCTTTTTTTGAGTCTCCAAGTTAATTGTTAGCGCAGCAGAGAGATTTCGTTAGTAATTTTTGGACTTTTTTTTTCTTCTCAAAATTAATTTTCAATTTAAACTTGACAATTTTGGTCAAGATGGGTAACGGTAAACAAAAATATCCCCCTTAAGTGTTGAATATTAACATTAAACCATTCTTTTTAATCTTCAATACTTCTTTTATATTTCAGATCCATGTAATTTAATTATTAGTCTACGGCCTCCTCGTCGAGCTGATCACTGGTAGTGCCATCACCCTGCTGACCTCCCTCACACCAACTGCTCACCTCTCTTGCCAAGCTCGATACTAATTAGTCGCCTGGGAGGTCCTCTCTCTCTCTCTCTCTCTCTCTCTCTCTCTCTCTTCTAATTGGTTCGCATAGCATATATAAAGATATTTTAGGATTTTCAAGCAATTAAACCTAAGGTGTTAACTGGTAATAGAATGGATCTAAAAGTAATAACTTCACAGCACCTGAAATTACAATTTTTTGGCCTTTAGATTGGAATTAATTAGACCTTCTTAATTTGGACCAAGAATAAAATTTCCCTTTTAAAAAATATATCTTCCTGAAGTCCTTTTGATTACACAACATTTCCTGGAATATCAGTTTAACAAATGGTTTCGACTTCCTATAATCTTTTACAATTAGTTTTTAATTCTTATAATTTATATTTTCAATGATAAGTTTTAATTCCAAAAATTATATTCACGGCCATTTTCAAAATTAACTTTAGCCTCTGCTTCTAAAGGAAGGTAACTTCTTTAGATTAAATAATGAACTTAAATTAATTATCAAAGATGCTATGTACAATAAAACATAAAATTCAAGGGAAGAAAAAGCTGGCATCCTCGCTTGGATGTACCTTTATAAAATCTCATATAACAATTTTTCAGTTGTAAATTCAACACAAAAAATATGTAAAGATATCTACTCTTGGAAAGTGGTGATTACGGAGTGCAATCACTTCTTTCCTCCTTTGTCGATGTAAATAATCATCTTGCGTTAGGAAAAGTTTATTTGATCTATAAACATTTCTGTCAGTGGTAGTTTTGATTCCGTTAGTTGCTTAATTATTAGAAGATTATGTAATTATATATATATATATATATAAGTTTGGAACCTCCATTGGAACCACATGATTTGGATTTTGAGAGCTAAAAGATTCTCTTTGATCTTCTTGTCTTAATTCCTTCCTTCCCTTTTTAGTTATCATGAAAGGGATGATACTAAAAGATTTTATTAGTATGTCAAATTTGAAGTCAATAAATAGTGTTCATAAAACCATTTTCCTTCTGATGCATGCATTATAGAATTACTGTATATTGTGGACTGAGGATAAAAGGAACTAAGCATCTATCTTTTTAAAGCATATAATAATTATCAAATCAGACTGGAAAAGAAATAAACATCTAACTTTATAAAGCATATAATAATTATCAAATCAGATTGGACTCTCCATATGGTAATTCAGGACATGGATCCAACCTCCCTGTACCAGGAAATTTTGGGGAGGTGCTTCTGATCAAATAGAAACCTACCAATTAAGGAAGAACAAAATGTCCACAAAAAGCTTCTTGCTTCCAGTCTAACTCCAAGTTGCATCCTTTCTGTAATATTTGTGGTCCTCCTTAAGCCTACAGTTCACATCCAGCTATATGTATTCTTGTGCATGAGTTGTAATATGTGGGTAACAGCCTTACTGGAGTTGGCACTTTTAGTTTTTTTTTTCCCCTCTTCTGAATATAGTCCTTATTTGTTGAAGTCTTTTTATAAAGAAAATTTCTTCAAGTCTTTGTTGTCAAAGATACAAGCCCCAGTTACTGCATCTACAACCATGGTCCCCTGGAGTTCAATTTTATATACAAACACATAATCTCTGATCATTTTAACTGTAGGAGGGTCAACTATTGAACCATTTTTTTTTACTGGATCTAGACTTTTTAGTTAGCTCTTGAGATGATAATCTCCGGTTTCTAAGAATCTAGAATGTGTTTGAATTCATGTTTACATGTACCACATGATCTATGCTGAGTGCAGAAACTATCTTAATTTGTGGACCTTTGTCCATGTCGACACCCTCTCAGTATTGCAAGGTTCTACAGGTGTTAATTTGTTGCCCAATTGTTCTGGGAGCTTAATGATTAACTGAGGATTATTTATTTATCAGTTAAGTGCTACCAGAAAATAATTTTACCATATCCCTACACATGCAGTTGTAAGGTCATCTAATCAAATTAGAATTAGATAATATTTATCTTTGGTAGAAATATCATAAGGTTGAATAAGGAATATTATGCACCCTATACCATTAATTCACACACACACACTCTCTCAAGGGCATGAGGAATTTGGCTTGCAGCACCCAGGAAGAGGTGGAGAATCTTGGTGGTGGTATCATCCAACATATGAATCATATGATAGGTGATGATAAAAGATGCTCTTCATGCTACTTTCTGTCCTTTCTGCAAATCCTTCCACACACACACAAACAGTGAACATGCATATGAGAAACACATTTGGATAGGCAAATGGTTGGAAATAAGTTAAAGGTCATTCGATTTTTTTAAGGACAAATTAATTAAAAACTCTTTACTATAATATGAGAGAACATAATTTAACATATACTGTAATAAAAAATAATATTTATTGTAATGAGTTACAATTCTATTAAAGACTAGAAAAAAATAAATCAAATATTTGATTAAAATTTCTAATTAATTTATCCTTCTTTTAATTATTAGTATTACTATCTATATAGTAATATTTTAAGCAACTATAAGACAGAGGGGGTACTATCTGCCCCCAGAACATACGTAAACGACTTCTCCTATCTATAAGAACGATTATATGATATGATGCCAAATATAGTATATGCTATATAATTTAATATTTTATGATAAAAATATGAGGATTGGATGAAAGATGCAGAAATTGGCTACAAAGCATCCAAAAACAAAAAAGAAAAGAAATGAGCAATGGAGCCAAAACACGTAGAATGATGAGCATTTGCTCAAAATACATATAAATTTGATACAAAAATATTGGGGTGCTTTTTGTAGAAATGATTACTAAAATTTGACCATCTATCACTTCTGTATTTGTCTCTAAATACATATCATTAAAAACAACGAGTGGTTGCAAAAAGATTAGAAAAAAATGATCTTTGCGCTATTCTTTTTATAAAAGGTCTACTTAAGAATGTATAAATATACATCAGGATGAAGTTGCAGGTTAAAATCTTAGAGAAAATAGATTTCTTAAAAAAAAATCTAAAGACATTGAAATAGGATAATTAATTTTTCATCAAAAAAATCATTGTGGTCTTTTTGCACTTTTTTTAAGAGAAATCCTACTTAAGCACGTGAAGAAAAAAATATGATGTGATCTTTTTGCATATAATGATATTTTGAATGACGTATGTATAAACATATATATATATATATATATATATATATTTCAATGTAACAAAAATTTATACGAAAAAAACGCTTAAATATTCAAAAAAACCGTTAAAGTCTAAGTCTAGGGCCAGTACTAAGAGATAGGAACAAATCATACAAGTAATCATATTAGCCTAACTGAGGATTAATATATTTTTGCACTCGCACTTATACTGCTATGTTAAAATTGAGAAATACTTATCAGTCTTATAATGATAATAATAATAATAATGTAGACTGAAAAAAGCAATTCCGTAAGAATGATCTTACAATACATATTTCTCATTAAGAATTACATTCTCACTCCAAGAGTAGTAGTGATAACATCAATAAATAACATATTTATATTCCAATCAAGAGAGCAAGACAAAATCAAATTTAAGAAAGATTTGTCATTAGATATTCATCATATCCGATTAGATACGGACACCTAAATTATATTGAAACCCAAAGGACAAACATTGAGGAACACGAAGATAAAAAGAACAGTACTCCTCCCCTTTGGTTAGCCTTTTTTAATGCCGTGATGAGTTGGTCATTCCCCACCCACCCACCACGGTCTTTGGTCATCGCATTGGGTCTTATCGCGTGCTAAGTGGAGGCTCCACTTATAAGCTAGTTTGAAACGCTGCCCGAAGCGTGCAAGCATGTCACATCAGCCACTGCTGGTGGTGGTGGTGGAAAGTAGATTTTTTGGCTTTTAGAAAGTAGAAGCTCCTCTGGAAATTTGCACAAATGAGAAAGAGTAATGCTAGCTGCATGTATATCCGTGCATAAATTCACGTTGGAATCACCGGGTAGCATTTTATTGGGCAGCGTGAAAGTGCTCTCGTCAGTAGCCCAGCACACATCACATATACGCGCGTCTTCCCGAGGCCCGCCATCATGAAATCGTCTGTCAGCATTAAATTCACTACAGGACAAATATGATGATCGATTGGAGTGACCTATTTGTCACCAGAATCAACGTATTTGTCACCAAGAGTGACCTATTTGTCACTATAATCCACCTATTTGTCACTGAATCACTTAAGACACGAAGTCAACTATTTGTCATCAGGAGTGATCTATTTGTCACTGGAATCAATCTATTTGTCACTGAGATCAATCTATTTGTCACTGGAATCAATCTATTTGTCACTGGAATCAACCTATTTGTCACTGAATCACTTAAGACACGAAGTCACCTATTTGTCACCGGGGGTGATCTATTTGTCACTGGAATCAATCTATTTGTCACTGGAATCAACCTATTTGTCACTGAATCACTTAGACACGAGTCACCTATTGTCACCGGGGGTGATCTATTTGTCACTGGAATCAACCTATTTGTCACTGGAATCAATCTAGTGTCACTGAATCACTTAAGACATGAAGTCAGCTATTTGTCATCAGCAGTGACCTATTTGTCACTGGAATCAATCTATTTGTCACTGGATTCAACCTATTTGTCATTGAATCACTTAAGACACGAAGTCATCTATTTGTCACCAGGGGTGATCTATATGTCACTGGAATCAACCTATTTGTCACTGGAATCAATCTATTTGTCACTGAATCACTTAAGACATGAAGTCAGCTATTTGTCACCAGGAGTGACCTATTTGTCACTAGAATCAACATATTTGTCAGTGGAATCAATCTATTTGTGACTGGATTCAACCTATTTGTCACTGAATCACTTAAGACACGAAGTCACCTATTTGTCACCAGGGGTGATCTATTTGTCACTGGAATCAACCTATTTGTCACTGGAATCAATCTATTTGTCACTGAATCACTTAAGACATGAAGTCAGCTATTTGTCACCAGGAGTGACCTATTTGTCACTAGAATCAACTTATTTGTCACTGGAATCAATCTATTTGTCACTGAATCACTTAAGACATGAAGTCAGCTATTTTTCACCATGAGTGACCTATTTGTCACTGGAATCAACCTATTTGTTACCGGATTCAACTTATTTGTCACTCTAATTCGTGACTCTATGTGAATCACTTAAGACACGAAATCAATTATTTGTCACCAGAATCAACTTATTTGTCACTAGAAAAATCTATTTGTCACTAGAATCAACATATTTATCATCAGAAGAAATCTATTTATCACCGGAAGAAACCGACTTCGTGACTCCATGGGAAATTTTGATTTCAGGTCCAAAAAGTACATTTCGAATTAATTAAATATATCTCTCAATGTGCTGGGCTACTGACATGAGCACTTTCCACTGTGCTGGGCTGTTTTCATGATGGTGGGCCTCGGGAACATGCGCGTCCAGGCAGAGGTGTGTGCTGAGCTGCTGACGTAGCACTTTACACATGGCCCAATGGAAAGCGCCCCGGTGATTCCAGCGTGAAATTTATACCCGTGTGCACGTGCAATTAGCATTTCTCAATGAGAAATGCTTTGTACTTTGAGGGGGCGAGTAAGTATATATAAAGTTGTCGAGTGATTTGTTCAAGAGATGGACTTTAAAATCTTCACGGTGGAGTGTGAATAGCCATCCTGGTGAGGGTGATTTGAAAGTTAAAACTTGGCTTGGTTGTTTACAACTTTACATGGAGGTGAGTCTCACCATTGAAGGTGAATATGGGACGATACCCACTTTGTGCAGGTCTTTTTTTCTTCGTTCAATCGGACAAGGACATCCATTCAGACACTTGCATTTTTGCTCTCTCTCCTCCTCCTCCTTTGTAACGTCGCGTATTTTTCGGATCTTTATGGATCATGTGTGTAATAGTTGTGAAGGCCATTGTGAGGCCAGTGTGGTTTGGACGTGTGGTGTGTGCATGTGTGGTGCAGGTTGGGTCCTGAAATAAAATAGGACCTGCTGCAGTTGATTAGGAGTTGACGGCCAGGTGTGGTCGTTGACTGGTTGGCGTCCATGTATGTTGACGTTTACTCTATGAACTTGGCGACAAGGGATATGGACGTCTAGCCTTGGCGGTCTGATTGGCGACAGCCATGTTGACGCCAACCTGTGCGACCTGCAGAATATAGTCTACCCGAAAGCAGTTCCCTCAGCTCAATCTCCCTCTCCCTTGCCCCGTTTTCATGCCTCTTGCTTCCCTATTACTTCCAAGAGCTGTATAAGGATAATTGGAGGAACGTGGAACGTTAGGTGGTGACGAATCGGCCAAGGAAACGCCGGACCGTGGTGCAATTGCCGTAGGAGCTCGCGGAGGGTTCGATGTGGATCGAGAGAATTTAGGAGGTTTAAGTGCGTATTGAGGTAGGGAATGATCCCTTTAGTTCATATAGGTTGTAATAATGCAATTGGAAAGCATGAATCTGCATGATAATTGTGTTCTCGGGTAATGGTATCCATGCGGGGTACATGGGTGGTTTGAGCAGTTTAACATTGAAAACATGTTGTTTCGAGTTGATTAGGATGCATGCATGTTAGAGGAAGTGTTTCCTCGTATTTTTCCGCAAGTTTTAGGGCCGAGGACACTTGTGGAATCGGCCTAGGGTTTCTGTGAGAACTGGTAGCCGAGGAGCTTAGTGTCAACATCGTTTGACGCCAGGTTCTTCAGCTGGGAACTTAACGGCTAGATACCTTGCCGTTTACATCCCATCGACGGCAGTCGATGTTGCCACCAGCATGCTTTTGGTTTAATTATTGATATATTGAATATTTATTGATATCGAGCGGTGCAACGATAATTGTGGTGCACCTAGTGCTCGTGGTTTCTGAGATTAGCGTACTGGGTACACAGTTGGCTGGTTCTTTACGTGTTTACGTGGTGTTCGCATGTAGTGGACTACTAGTGCACGCGGTTTACGTGAGTCTTCACGTGGTTTGTATGTGACGTGCACGTGGTTTTGTGTACGTGGCAAGTAGTACGACGCCTACCGTGGTTAGCTCTCCAGTTGGGTGCCCCAGGTTCTCTGTGAGCCAGGCTGTTAGCTCGGGGCTTTGTCCCGGTACTTGTGTTGTACCGTCGAGGTCTGTGTCGTCTGACCTGGACACCCTCACTCCTGTGTTTGAGTTGTACGTCCGGCTGAGGGAAAGACGACAGTGGGACAGTGACTGCCGTACTTGTCTTTTAGTCACTTGTAGCGCGCTCGTAGTTGAGGGTACGGACACCAGTAGTCGACACTGGTCCCCAGCTAGTCCTTTTTCAGTGCCTCACTCTAGAGGGCCCAGGCCAGGGTCTCGAGAGGTGTCAGGCATGGGCCTGCGACCGTGTGGTCCGCAGGTAGTGGTGTTTAGTTGGTCTCCACAGTTACTTGACCTTTTTACGTGGAGCGGCAGCTAGACCTTTCGTCCGTGGCTGCGAGACTGAGAGTTAGACCTGTGTTAGCTTGTCCGAGTCAGTCTCTGGTGTCGCGAACCAGTTCACGTGACTCGTGTTTGGCTGTCTCTACTTTAGCTTGTACACCTGTACTGGTTTTCCGTTTAATTATTACAGTTGTTTTTCGTAGTTGGCAGACGGTGAGTACTTTTACAGCTTTCATATCCTGCTTAGCTGTTCTATAAATTGTTGGTACTGTTTACTGCTTTCGTACCTGTGTTTGGTTTTGCTCGGTGTTGGGGGAGTTCCCTACTGAGCCAGTGACTAGCGAAGCTCACCCCTACCCCCTCAGTGAGAGTGAGGAGGACGTTTCTCGACCGTCGTCTAGTTCGGAGCCGCGTCGTAGCGATGCAGGGTCGGTACCTCCAGCTGTGTAGTAGCAGCTCCAGCAGTGTAGTCTAGCTAGTTGTTTACTTACTTCAGTTGTACCTCGGGGTATGCCCCAGGCTTTTGTACTTTCTTTCAGTTCTGTGGAAATATGGCTATGTAAACTTGTGATATAATATATAAAATGGTGTGTTCCTTTGTGTTTACACGGACTGTGGTTTGGTATCCCTTGCGAGGCTTCGACCCATTCGCGGGAGGCGGACTCGAATCAAGTACGTTATTGGTTTAATGGGCTTGGTCAAGGTGTTCCGCCACAGTTGGTATCAGAGCAAGGTCCGTGTTAATATAAGGGAACTAGAAAGATACATAGCCTTATTCCGGTCTTTGTACACTGCTGGTAGGGGCCCTAGTTTCTGATAATTTGTTGTTTTGTTTTTGTTTGTTGTTTTGTTTATGTAGAAATTTGAAATGGCTGATAGAAGAGATTGGGGTGGTGGAGGAGATGATCCAGAGGAGAGCACTCAGCGTATGATAGAGAGGATCTGGGAGAGCCTCACTGATATCCAAACGAGGATGGATCAGCAGGCGCCGGTACCACCAGTTGCAGTGCCACCTGGGGATGGAGAGACTGTACCTATTGCTCCAGTCCCGCCAGGAGTGGAGGTGCCTTTTGTAGCACCTGTGCCACCACCACCACCAGTGTTATTAGCAGAGGAACCAGTGATGCAAGTTGAGAAATTTCTGAGATTGCAGCCGCCTACTTACTCAGGAGGGCCGAATCCAGATACAGCGGAACACTGGGTCCATGAGATTGAAAGGGTCTTTGCGACCATGAGATGTCCGGCAGCAGATAAAGTTGTGCTAGCTGCCTATCAGTTGAGGTGTTTTGCATTGGAATGGTGGAGATTGAAGATGCAGACCACCTTTGCAGGCAGGACAGAAGAGGCTATCACTTGGTCGGAATTTCTTGATGTATTTAACGATACATTCTTTCCGATTCAAGTGCAGCAAGTGAAAAGGGAGCAGTTTCGGACACTCCAGCAAGGTAACTCTTCAGTTTTAGAGTACCAGATGAGATTTATGGCGCTTAGCCGATATGCGCCTTATGTAGTATCAGATAATAATATGATACTTGAGTATTTCATTAGAGGTTTGAGAGTGGAGTTGCAGGATGCAATAGTACCTCTCATGTGTAAGACAATGGAAGAAGCAGCTCAGAGGGCAGCTACGTTGGAAAGATCTATTCGGACTCGTCAAGTGGGCGAGTCAGGCTCAAATAGTTTTCGGCTACCACAACAGTCAGTGGGTGCGAGTAAGGGTAAAGCACCAGCAGGACCTTCTTCATCAGGCTTTGGAAAATGGGGTCAGAAATTGAAGCAAACATTTAAAGGTAAAGGAAGAGGATGGGGAGGTCGACAGCAATTTCAGCAAGGTCGTGGTAGACCAGAGGTGGAGGAATCGCAGCAGAGTACTGCCAGGCAACCCATTATTCCACCAGGGTATAGATGTTATAATTGCAATCAGCCGGGACATTTGATCCGTAATTGCCCATATTCAAGAGAGTATGGGTATGGAAGAGGTGTACAGCAGCAGCAGCCTCAGCAGTTTCAGCAGCCACAGGCAAGTCGTGGCAGAGGAGCACCGCAGCAGCGAGGAAGAGGCCGGGTTATGGCTATCACCCGAGCCCAGACGGAGGCATCAAATATGATAGAAGGTACTTTACCTCTTTATGATTATTCAGCAAGAGTTTTATTTGATTCGGGTGCCTCTCATTCTTTCATTTCCGAAGAATTTTTGGATTGCATGACTCATCCTTTAGAAGAAAAGTCTTGTGAGTTAGTAGTGGAAGTTCCCTCGGGTGAGTTCCTACTCACTTCGAGCTATATAGATGAAGCTCCTGTTATGATTGAAGGGAACCAGATGCCGGGTCGGTTGTATGCCCTGCAGTTGTCAGATTATGATATTATTTTGGGTATGGATTGGCTTGAGACTTATGGAGCAATGCTAGATTGCAGAAAGAAAATGATCAGGTTTTGTCATCCTAATGGTGCAGTATTTGAATATCAAGGTATGTCTTTTTATACCTCTAAGTTTCTAATTTCTGCAATTAGAGCTAGAAAGTTGATAAATGCTGGATGTGTGGCTTATTAGCCTCGGTAAGTCTGGTAGAAGCTAGTCAGTCAGTGGAAGCAGTTCCCGTGGTTAGGGAATTTGCTGATGTTTTTCCGGAAGATTTGTCTGGTTTAGCTCCACGTAAAGAGGTGGACTTTACCATTGAGTTGCTGCCAGGTACCATGCCGATCTCTAAAGCTCCATATCAGATGGCACCAGCAGAACTTAAAGAATTGAAAAAGCAATTAGAAGAGTTGTTGCAGAAAGGGTTCATTAGACCGAGTCATTCCCCGTGGGGAGCGCCGGTATTATTTGTGAAAAAGAAAGATGGAAGTTTTCGTATGTGTATTGATTATAGAAAGTTGAATGATATGACCATTAAGAATAAGTACCCGTTGCCGAGGATAGATGATCTGTTTGATCAGTTGCAATCGGCAAAAGTATTTTCTAAAATTGATTTGAGGTCCGGGTGCCATCCGTTGAGAATTAAAGAGGAGGATATAGATAAAACAGCTTTTAGAACTAGATATGGTCACTATGAGTTTGTGGTTATGCCATTTGGGCTGACCAATGCTCCTGCAGGTTTTATGGATCTGATGAATAGAATCTTTCATCCGTATTTGGACCAATTCATTGTGGTCTTTATTGATGATATTCTGATTTATTCAGCATCTGAAGAGGAGCATGTAGCTCATTTGAGGTTTACCTTGCAGTTGTTAATGGATAACCAGTTGTTTGCCAAATTCAATAAGTGTGAATTCTGGTTGAAAGAAATTCAATTTCTGGGTCATGTTATCTCAGCTAAAGGAGTAGCAGTGGACCCAAGTAAAGTGGAGGCAGTGATGAAATGGGAAGTGCCTAAGACAATTACTGAGATTAGAAGTTTTCTGGGATTAGCAGGTTATTATAGGCGCTTTATACAAGATTTTTCTAAGATTGCGGTACCTATGACCAAATTGACCAGGAAAGGTGTGCCATTCGTGTGGTCCGGTGAATGTTAGAAAAGTTTTATGGAATTCAAGAAAAGGCTTACAACAGCACCCATATTGACATTACCGACAGGAAGTGGTGGTTTTGTGGTTTATGCAGATGCTTCAAGGAGAGGACTTGGCGCAGTGCTTATGCAGCATGGCAAAGTGATAGCTTATGCGTCCAGGCAATTGAAGCCGGCAGAAGAGAATTACCCCACTCATGATTTGGAATTGGCAGCAGTTGTGTTTGCTTTAAAGATGTGGAGGCATTATTTATATGGCGAGAGATTTGAGATCTTTACAGATCATAAAAGCTTGAAGTATATCTTCTCGCAGAAAGACTTAAATCTTCGTCAGCGCAGATGGATTGAATATTTGAAAGATTATGATTTCAGTTTGGCTTACCATCCGGGTAAGGCCAATGGTGTAGCAGATGCCTTAAGCAGAAAGGCATATATAAATCTGATGATGATTAAAGAGTGGAAGCTGTATGAAGAGATAGAGGAGAACTCCTTGTATGTGCCCAGTAGTCAGCGACGGGCAGTACTAGCTGCTAGTGCTGTAGAACCGTCTTTGTATTGGCAGATTGTTGAGGCTCAGAGAGCAGATGTAAGTTTAGCTGAAATTGTAAAAATGGAAGGAGTTACTATTGATGATAATTGTGTGATTTGGCTCAGAGGCAGGTTGTTTGTTCCAGCTGAAAAAGAGGTGAAGCAGCGAGTGTTGGAAGAGGCTCATAAATCCAGGTACACTATCCATCCGGGTAGTACTAAAATGTACCACGATTTGAGGAAGCATTTCTGGTGGCCTCATATGAAAAAGAAAATAGCAGAATTTGTTGCAAGATGTGCTATCTGTCAACAGATTAAAGCAGAGCATCAGAAGCCTAGAGGTCTATTGCAACCGTTGCCTATTCTACAGTGGAAGTGGGATGATATTGCGATGGACTTTGTGGCAGGTTTACCAAGATCGAGTTCCGGGCATAATGGAATATGGGTATTTGTTGATAGATTGACTAAGGTGTGCAGATTAGTGGCAGTAAGTATGTCTTGGACAGTGGATAAATTAGCAAAGGTTTATGTTGAAAGAATTGTTCCATTGCATGGTATTCCGAAGACTATTGTGTCTGACAGAGATCCAAGATTTACTTCTGGTTTTTGGAGAAGTCTGCAGAAAGTAATTGGTACTGAGTTGAGATATAGCTCCGCTTATCATCCCCAAACAGATGGTCAGACAGAGAGGACTATTCAGACCATTGAAGATATGTTGCGGGCTTATTGTTTAGTTTGGGGAGGTAACTGGGAGCATCATTTGGGAATGGTTGAGTTTGCCTATAATAATAGTTATCATACCAGTCTTGGGATGGCACCGTATGAAGCTTTATATGGAAGGCCATGTAGAACCCCATTGAACTGGCATGAAGTGGGAGAAAGGCAATTAGTGGGTCCTGAATTGATTCAGCAAACCACAGAAATAGTGAAGCTTATTAAGGAAAAATTGCAGGCAGCTCAAAGTAGACAAAAGAGTTATGCAGATATCCGGAGGAGACCACTTCAGTTTGAGGTGGGAGATTATGTTTTCTTGAGAGTTTCCCCAAGTAAAGGTATTATGAGATTTGGTAAGACTGGAAAGTTGAGCCCAAGATATGTGGGACCTTTCCGGGTGATTGAGAAAATTGGGGAAACAGCTTATAGGCTTGATTTGCCAGCAGATTTTGCGAATGTCCATGATATATTTCATGTTTCTATGTTAAGAAAATGCATTGAAGATCCAGCTCAAATAATCAGTTATCAAGGTGGTGACCAGAGGCCGGATATGACCATGCCAGAGTATCCGGTGCAGATCACTGATCGAAAGATAAAGAAGCTGAGAAATAAAGAAATCGAGCTAGTTAAGGTGAGATGGGAAAATAGGTTGGGTGGTGAGGATACCTGGGAGTTAGCCGAGGAGATGGCTAAAGGGTATCCTATCTGTTTGAATAAGGTTTTGTATTTCTTTTTAGATGATAGTACTTGTAATAGTGTGTATGTTTAAGTTATTTAAGTTTAAGTTGTGTTATGAATTTCGAGGTCGAAATTTTCTTTTTAGATGATAGTAATGTAACGTCGCGTGCCTTTTGGATCCTTATGGATCATGTGTGTAATAGTTGTGAAGGCCATTGTGAGGCCAGTGTGGTTTGGACGTGTGGTGTGCAGGTGTGGTGCAGGTTGGGTCCTGAAATAAAATAAGACCTGTTGCAGTTGATTAGGAGTTGACGGCCAGGTGTGGTCGTTGACTGGTTGGCGTCCATGTATGTTGACGTTTACTCTATGAACTTGGCGACAAGGGATATGGACGTCTAGCCTTGGCAGTCTGATTGGCGACAGCCATGTTGACGCCAACCTGTGCGACCTGCAGAATATAGTCTACCCGAAAGCAGTTCCCTCAGCTCAATCTCCCTCTCCCTTGCCCCGTTTTCATGCCTCTTGCTTCCCTACTACTTCCAAGAGCTGTATAAGGATAATTGGAGGAACGTGGAACGTTAGGTGGTGATGAATCGGCCAAGGAAACGCCGAACCGTGGTGCAATTGCCGTAGGAGCTCGCGGAGGGTTCGGTGTGGATCGGGAAAATTTAGGAGGTTTAAGTGCGTATTGAGGTAGGGAATGATCCCTTTAGTTCATATAGGTTGTAATAATGCAATTGGAAAGCATGAATCTGCATGATAATTGTGTTTTCGGGTAATGGTATCCATGCGGGGTACATGGGTGGTTTGAGCAGTTTAACATTGAAAACATGTTGTTTCGAGTTGATTAGGATGCATGCATGTTAGAGGAAGTGTTTCCTCGTGTTTTCCCGCAAGTTTTAGAGCCGAGGACACTTGTGGAATCGGCCTAGGGTTTCTGTGAGAATTGGTAGCCGAGGAGCTTAGCGTCAACATCGTTTGACGCTAGGTTCTTCAGTTGGGAACTTAACGGCTAGATACCTTGCCGTTTACATCCCATCGACGACAGTCGATGTTGCCGCCAGCATGCTTTTGGTTTAATTATTGATATATTGAATATTTATTGATATCGAGCGGTGCAACGATAATTGTGGTGCACCTAGTGCTCGTGGTTTCTGAGATTAGCGTACTGGGTACGCAGTTGGATGGTTCTTTACGTGTTTACATGGTGTTCACGTGTAGTGGACTACTAGTGCACGCGATTTATGTGAGTCTTCACGTGGTTTATGTGTGACGTGCACGTGGTTTTGTGTAGTGGCAAGTAGTACGACACCTACCGTGGTTACCTCTCCAATTGGGTGCCCCAGGTTCTCTGTGAGCCAGGCTGTTAGCTCGGGGCTTTGTCCCGGTACTTGTGTTGTACCATCGAGGTCTGTGTCGTCTGACTTGGACACCCTCACTCCTGTGCTTGAGTTGTACGTCCGGCTGAGGGAAAGACGACAGTGGGACAGTGACTGCCGTACTTGTCTTTTAGTCACTTGTAGCGCGCTCGCAGTTGGGGGTACGGACACCAGTAGTCGACACTGGTCCCCAGCTAGTCCTTTTTCAGTGCCTCACTCTGGAGGGCCCAGGCCAGGGTCCCGAGAGGTGTCAGGCATGGGCCTGCGACCGTGTGGTCCGCAGGTGGTGGTGTTTAGTTGGTCTCCACAGTTACTTGACCTTTTCACGTGGAGCGGCAGCTAGACCTTTCGTCCGTGGCTGCGAGACTGAGAGTTAGACCTGTGTTAGCTTGTCCGAGTCAGTCTCTGGTGTCGCGAACCAGTTCACGTGACTCGTGTTTGGCTGTCTCTACTTTAGCTTGTACACCTGTACTGGTTTTCCGTTTAATTATTACAGTTGTTTTTCGTAGTTGCAGACGGTGAGTACTTTTACAGCTTTCATATCCTGCTTAGCTGTTCTATAAATTGTTGGTACTGTTTACTGCTTTCGTACCTGTGTTGGTTTTGCTCGGTGTTGGGGGAGTTCCCTACTGAGCCAGTGAGTAGCGAAGCTCACCCCTACCCCCTCAGTGAGAGTGAGGAGGACGTTTCTCGACCGTCGTCTAGTTCGGAGCCGCGTCGTAGCGATGCAGGGTCGGTACCTCCAGCTGTGTAGTAGCAGCTCCAGCAGTGTAGTCTAGCTAGTTGTTTACTTACTTCAGTTGTACCTCGGGGTATGCCCCAGGCTTTTGTACTTTCTTTCAGTTCTGTGGAAATATGACTATGTAAACTTGTGATATAATATATAAAATGGTGTGTTCCTTTGTGTTTACACGGACTGTGGTTTGGTATCCCTTGCGAGGCTTCGGCCCGTTCGCGGGAGGCGGACTCGAATCAAGTACGTTATTAGTTTAACGGGCTTGGTCGAGGTGTTCCGCCACATCCTCCCCCTCTGTTGGATGGAGAGACCACCACTCCCTCCTTCATACGAATTCAGAGGAGGTAGTGATCTCCTCTTCTTTCTGTCTTAATTTCTTCCCCCACATCATTAATTGTCCACTCCGATACCATGAGAAGAGCAAGTGCTCGTTCCGCCAAAGAAGACAAGTCTGGCGAGAAGTGGAAGATACGCTATATCTGGCGGAGAGGAGGAGGAAGAAAAAAATTAAATTTCGCGAAGTTGATAAGAAAATGATCGAATAGACAAAAAAAATGTAACAAGCTGTTTCAATTAACAACGTACCGTGTGGTTGTTTTTAGGCCAATGTTCTCGACGGTGTTGTCTTTTAAAAGTTAATTGAGTACATTAATCTTTGTTCACAAATTATATAGCATCGATCTGTATATCATATATATTTGGGTGGCGAAAATTAAGTTTGCGCATGTTTAATGTATAACAAAGTTTTGTGGTGACGTCAAACTTTGCGGCTGTCTATTTGCCTGTTCTAATATCCTATCCTATTAATTTTGTTAGTGCCACCATTTATTTGTCCGTCCTAGCTTTCATTGTTTGTTACTCTTATTATTTAAGAGTTTGAGTAATCATCGGGAACAAGAATGGGATTAAGTATTATCAATTTGGCTTTTGTGGGGATATAAAACCACCCTACCTTTGTCGGTGTTAACTGATTATTTGTTTGTGCTACATATCAACGCATGATCAGAAATATCTGTCCTAGTTTTCACTGTTGGCTTCTTATATAAAATTTTTGATTGTTTGAATATATAGTTGTTTATAACAAGATTACATCTACACCGCCCTTGATAGGCTTAGGTGTATGGGTATGTCCTTGTTTTCAGAATATGGAACCGATGCCCCTCTCTTTGTCGGTCTTAACTAATTAACTAGAGGTCGATTGCTCGAGTAATTGTTGGTAACAGAAAAATATTTACTTTACTTGTGTTAGGCACTACCCTTGACCGGCTTAGGTGTATGGGTATGACTGACTATAAGGCCTCTCCTTCTATTTGTCAGCATGAGCTGACTATTTGTCTGTGATAACAGCCTATATATGTCTACATCATAATATTTGTTCGTCATGCTTTCCATTATTTGTTGCTCTTATTATTTGATCGTTTTGAGTAGATATATAATAACCCAATTGCGAGCCATGTAAGAGAAGAGAGCTATCTTTTCATTCAGAAAAAGTTAAGTGGCGATATGGTGAGTGTGAAAGGCCAATGTGGAGGCAGCTAACGAAATAGAATGCATATAGAGTTTGAGATAGGAATGAACTAAGTTATCTCTTGAAAATCAAGAGAATGTTATTACGCGATATATATATATATATAGGTAGTGATTGTTAACTTGTGAGGTATTTTTTAGTGACAAAATTATGCGGTCTTGGTTCAATTCGGATAATACCTTACAAGAATTGGATCGGACTGTGACATTATAGCTATCATCAGTACATGATCTGTCCATTATGATATGGGCTGGTTTTTGAGACAAACTAGACAAAAGCTGATGAATTTATGATGACCCAGTTGCGAGCCGTGCAAGAGAAGAGAGTTATCTATTTATTCAAAAAAAGTTACTTAGCAGGGCGGTGAGTGTGGAAGTTTAGCATGGAGATGCCAGCAGAGTGGAGTTATCACTGTGCATCGCAACTGAAACAAGAATGAACTGAATTATCTCATATTAGAAATGGGAGAATGTTATTAAATTATATATGGAGGGTTGTGATCTTTCACTCGTGAGCCACCTTTTGGAGATATTCGTGCAAATTTGTCCCAAAGTGGACAATACATGACAAAGATTGGATTAGGTTGTGACAAGTTATCGAGAACAAGTTGTGTCAGACGCTGTCCTTGACAGACAATTAGATATATGGATATGGCTTTTTTGGGAATTAATATAGAACCTCACTCTCCCTTTGACGGTGTTGTCCAACTATTTGTTTATGGCATATATATCAGTGCCATCAAAATATTTATCTGTAGCAGTTTTCCTTGTTTGATTGTTTGAGTAATTATCTGTAACAGGAATATATTTACTTATGTTAACATTTGTGTGTTCCAACATTCTATTTTACTATGTTTTATGGCTATTTATCAGTCGGAACAATGTCTTACACTCATGTAAATTGATGCCTCATCCAGGAATGTATGTACAAATATGTAAATTGATGGCTCATATATGTAATATGATGGCTCACAAACAAGATGTGTTTGTCATGCAAAATGGTCATTTATTAAGCGTGTGTGCTTTATTGTAAAATTGCGTAACGTTTGCCAATCTGAGTCAAATTTATTAATTTATATGTAATATTAATTATCATAATAAGAGCAACAACAGTTAAGAGTAGGACAGACGAACATTCTATTGGAGCTGGTATATAGGTTGCTAGGCAGATAAATAGTCAGTTAACACAGACAAATAGAAGGTGCAGTTCCATATCCCAAAAAAGCACACATATACTATAGTGACAATATCTAACATGCGTGAACGTACTCTTGATACCGACATTTATTCAAACAACCAAATAATATGAGAAACAACAATGAGAATTAGGATACGTTAATAGCTTGTTGGTGCTGACATACAAAATATTAGAACACACAAATAATTATCTATTATAAACAAATAGAGGGTGAGGTTCTATATCCCTAAAGAAGACATGCCCATATACATTTGCCTGTAATGGCAGTGTCTAACATCTACAAATTGTATTCCTGATACCGACAATTACTCAAACAATCGAATAATATGAGCAACAACAAATGAAAACTAGGATAGATAAATAGCCTGCTGGCTTTTAGCATATAGGTCGTAATTAGGACATAAAAGTAAAATGCTACGATAGATAAATGAGTATCTCAAACCGAGAAATATTTGTGTATTAATTCTACTTTTTTGGACTTACAACCCATATAATGTCACCAGCACCAAAATATAAGCCTGACACCACAAAGTTTGTCTCACACTAAACATACTCCTCCGCTATATATAACACACCACACAGACAAGTTGTCACTTGAATCACCAGACACTTGTTATAGGATCTAACTGTGTTTTTTGGCCCGCCCTGCTCGTGCGAAAGCCAAGGCGGATCATGCTGCCCAAAGTCACTGGGGTTTATGGTGGAGCCACGAAAGCGAAGGAGAGGGACGACACCATCCAAAGCCGCAAATTAAGATGGATGACGGCGGTAGAGGGCAAGGAAGCCGACCAAGCAAAGAAGAATGATGGCGAACCCAAGAAAAGCAAAGGAAAGGATGACGACAATGGAGCCAATTAAGGAAACCCAGAGGAAGCGAACAAGAGGGCACTGACAACACCGCCCTCCTCTTCAAGTGAGATGTGGGAGGTTGAAAGAGGGGACTCCACGTACCTTCCATTAATTAGGGGGTGGGATGTGGGTTAAAGGGGGATGTGCCTTTCGCTATTAGAGAGGGGCGTCTCTCCCAAGTAATTAATGGCAAGATGGGTAGAATCGGCATAGGGTGGAAAAAGAATTTTTTTTTCAAACTTGATGGACATGGCTATCACAATGTCTCGGTCTTGACACTAGCAATTGTCTCCATCTTGAGGTGTTGGAGGTGAGCAGAGGAAGTCTTGTGTAGAGTCCCTTCCATATGGCACAATTCTAATGGGTGTGTCACATTTAAGTGTGCATTAAATATTTCTCCTTGTGTAAACCAGTTCCAAGTGTGCGTCTTACTGAGAGGACCCCGGTTGGGTCGATCGGTTAGAACTCTTGCTTACAAGCAGGAGGTCCCGATTTCGATTCCTGGGGGGGGGGGGGCTTACCTGATTTACATGCAATCCTCGAGGTGTGTAGATCCGAAGTTTTTCCGGTCAAGTGAAATAAGGGCAATACGGGTACACGAAAAGTAGGAGCTGACAAGTCCTGACCTTGGAGTTCACGAACACCAATCCCTGAGCCCACAAAACCACACGGGGCGGGATTTCCTCGTTACCAAAACAAAAAAAAGTGTGCGCCTTACTGGGCCAATGGACTGGTGGGCGCGGCAACCTAGTAAAGACTTTGTATCACCGGTACAAAACATTTCTCATATAATAAGCAATACTCTGAAAATTTTCATTGGTTACGAGTATTTTTTGGCTACACATTCACGTCTAATACAATCTGGAAATACAATCTTGACCGAGGTAAAATGTCTGCTGAAGTACAGATCATTTCTCAAGGTAGTTTTCCTGATCCTCACAATGAACAATCTCTTTCAACAATATATTTCACATTTGCCCTTACTCCTTACACAGGGACAGGAATACGAATATGTCTTGCATAAAGTCTGAAACATAGATTGACAATGAAAATGTGTAACAGAGAAATTAATAGGATCCTCCTTTTGATTTTCCTTTCCCTTTTTGGTAGGGTGGGAGGGGTTGCCAAAGAGCCTTAGATTTTGACCTTGAACCTCCGAGTGGGAGTCCAAATGTTTGAGAATCGTTGATCACAATAATATCCTACTGCTAGCAGCAACTGTCAGTACACCGGTGACAGTCATGAACACAGCATTGACAAAAAAGGTTTTGCTTACTTAGTACCTACCAAACGAAAAAAAAGAAGGGTCATGATCACAGGAATGTGGTTATACAAGCACTGAAATGTTGTCTGAGGCCAAGAAGTTCCCATTAGGAAAGAAATACTGAGAAAAACTCAGAACTTAAGCTCTCCCAACTTGAAGGATATGTAGATTGTCCATTGGCCAATACCTCAACCCCTCTCCCACACAATGCATACACAAACAAGAACGTCACAAAATGGTTGGGGGATAAGTAACACCATCATTTGACCAGGCTGACTACACTGATTCTCAATCCAAAACTCCTGACATGCCTTCATAACCCATTTGCTGGGTTGTTAGGCAACAAAGCAGAAATGACTTAACCTCTTTCCTCTCACTCAGTTCTCAATTTCAAACAAGCTTGGTGAGGACAGAGGATTCAGATGAAGAAAATAAGCATTTGTTTCAAGTAAATATAAAGATGGGTCTTCAAAAGCAAGGGCTTCTCAACTAGAAGATTTGGTAGGTGATTGGGACATGGACCATTTTATGAATTCATTAACTGCTTTGGAGTTTTGAGGAAGGTGGATGCTATTTCTAGAGGCCATGTCAATTGATTTCTGGATAAGAAGGCTTTCATTTCATTAAAAGGAGGAAATTTTTTTCTCTTCCCCATCTCATGAGGAAACTTGTTTGGATGAATATTTTCCCTCCATTCCGCTATCAGAAGTGCGTACATGTTGCATAGTTTTCGAGACAAATGAAAGCCAATAAAATTTGCAGTAAGGTTATCATTAAAATTTGAAAGAATTTCCTATTCAAGAGAGTGAGGGATTCTTTTTGGCAACAAAGAGAGGGAATTAACATAAGTCCTTCCCCACTTCTCTCACGTGCTTCTGACACCTCATTGACCAAACATACATGTGCCTTAAGTTACATTATTCAATTAGAAAACAGACGTATTTGGAAAGTTGTATCTCATAATGTGGCAACACGAAAAGGCTCCCAACTCCTTCAACAGCAAACTGACGTGTTGCAATTAAAAATCTTGAACCAGTGTCACATAGGTGGCAAACTGTAAGAAAGGGTTTGCAAGCATATTTTATACCCACATTCTCATCTATAAGAGACCTGCAGAAATTCTTTCAAGAGGATAATGATGAGATATCCTAAAGGCACATGCAGAAGCCTAGTGGGAATGTTCCCAGATGCAATTAGTTGGAGTATTTCTATATTTGGAAAGAAAGTGGTGGGATGGTGTTTACAGGTGGAAGAGAATATGCGGAGAATGTTTATTCAAGGATCATCTCGATGTTTTGGTTTGAAGCAGAGCAGTTATCACTATCAGGGCTTCAAGAAGGAAGTTACACATTTCTACAGAGAGGTTTCTACTTTGTCATTTCCTATCATAATCTTTGATTATGCTGCCAGTAGCAATGTGTGCTTTATTTTTATACCAAGGAAATTTTCTTCCCTGTGTTTGGGAGGCAGTGGAAGGTACCTTACCGCTCATGCATTTCTGTTGTAGGGGTATACCATCTCTTTTTATGACTTACTGGAAGAAAATGGATGGCATAGCCCACCTGTTTCTTCAGTCAAAAAACCGCAAATATCCTCCACTTAAAGAGGACATACCTTAGAGTACCTCTAAATTTATACTCACTGAAATGGGGATCCAGTAGGCAAATACAATAGAAGATGGGATGCCATCTGATTTCCACATCATATTGAAAACAACTTCTTGTCTCATTAAAGAAATCGCTTGCACCAATCTCCTCACACCATTACAAACCAGCGATCATCCCAAGCCTGTTCTGCACTGGGGAACCTCCTCTCAAATAAGTTACCAATCCAAATACCTTCTTTGCAAAAAAAATCAACACAAATACCTAAACAAAGGAGAGATGCTGGGAGGGAATTCTTGCTGTAACTACTGCAGTGATGAGTCCATTTCAGACAATTCAGGGAGGTTTCCCCTTCAGCATGAGCTGCAGATGCATTGTAGAAGGGGTGTATGCCCATCCCCTTGCTTCTTGGCCCTCACTTTCAAAGGCGGTAGCAACCAGCTAAATGGGAACTGCTCCATGCAGTATCATGCAGCCCAATGTAGTCAGCGAGCCTAGAAGGAAGTTTAGGTGTATAACCAGTAGCAGAGTAAAGGGAGGTGGAAATAAAGAGCTTAGAAAAATAAAAAAGGAAGCAAGTTCACAGAACCAGAACCAGTTCTTGAACCAGCAGGAGTGGTTCTGATCCTGGTCCCAGTTCAGCTGATTCCTTTCTTGTTAGAACCATATCAGTTCCAGCCAGGTCCAGTCCAAATCAAGCCACTTCCTTTCCAGGTTGGCCAATTTCTGAGCACGATGGAAAGAATAGGAGGATAATGAGGGATAGAGAGTTAAACAGAGGACTGAATGATGGGAGAGAGAAGGTAGGCATGGGTGATGGAAGCGGAAATTATTTCACATCTACATTCGATTTTTTTTATGACAATTTAGTCTTGGAATTGTGTGGAACAGACCAACTCTCGATATAGAAGACATTTTTAGATGCAGGTCAACTCTCGACCAGACCTAGATCCCCAAGAGCATGGAAGATAAAAATCAGTTGATTTGTATCTGGATCACCACTAGCCACTAGGTGGTTTCAATTCTGGTAATAAGCCAAAAATTTAAAAATATAGTGGTAATTGGTCTGGATTGGTGCCAGAATCAGCCGAACTAGCCACATTCAGGGCTGAACTTTGGAACCTTGGGCAAAAACAGAAAGGAAATATTGCTTGACCAGGCTGAATAGGGCAGGTTATATGACAGGCATCAGACAGATCAGCTGATTCAGCTTCAGTTCAGGCTCAATAAAATGATCAAAACCCCAGCATCTAATTATTTTACTAATGGTTTTTACTTAACTGCTTGTGCTATTTTAATAATTATTTCTTGGATATTCAGCTTGTTTTAGTTGACCACTTTGTGATTCTATGAACAGTAGTGTCCTATGATGTAGATGCATGATATTGTATTGTTTTATTTTATTTTCCCCATTATTTAATGATTTTAATCATTTTTCTAATATGGCCAATCCTAAATTGGCCCGTCTTCCCTTGCCCTTTGGATTGGCCAGATCAGCCAATCCAGTGCAGATCAGATCGAGATCAGGCCAGTCAGATCCAGGTGCCCAATCCAATCCTGTAAACCTTGTTTAGGAGGAAGATTTTGACTTCACCTCCAAAGAGAAGGGGCATCTCTTCCTACGATGTGGAGATGGAGTTTCAGGATTTTATATCAGAAACTGGCTTTTTTATGTTTTCACGACAAACGAATCCTCCGATGCTTAAATCTTAGGAAGTATGTCTCTCTCGAGACTTTACATTTCAAGATGAATTGATGATTGGGGACAATACTACTCTAGATTGGTAACTGGATGTTAAACAAGGCCAGCACTCTATCACAAAACTATTCTTTTTTCATTGAAGAGAAGGGAAACACGATAGATGGCTATTCACAAAGCTGCATTGGGGCTGAGCAGGATGAACTCAGTTGCAAAGCTCAATGAGGGGAAACAAATGTTTTTTCAAGAAGAAGGAATCACAAATCAATGAGAAGTCTGTTAAGGAAAGTCTACTTCCACAGATCTCGAGTAATTTGGCTGACAGCCTTGTGAAGTCTTTTTCTATGGAAGAGGTAAGGACAATTGTGACAAGTCTACCTAGAAATAAGGTCCTGGGGAAGCTCCCACTTCAACCAACAGAGCCTTCCAGTGTAGGAGACAATTGAAGCAAGGAGACCCCATGTGACAATTATTGTTTATTTTGGTTACATAGATCATTTAGCAAGACCTGACTTGATGCAGGGCTGAAGACAATAGGTATCATCAGATGCTTCATTGTTCATCCAAAAAGATACTTGGATATGTAGATGATACTATCTTCTTTGCTTCCACAGCGGATGAGCAACCATATGTGCTATGGCAAATGATAGCATGGGAGTAAGTCTTTGGGGCTTGTTGACACCAAAAGTATTCATAAATTTTCTGTGAATATTTTGGTCATAAAGAAATTATATATGGAGAAATGTGCTAATCATGGCCAAAAATGATATAAAGCCATGGCCACGTGATAAGGGCAAAAAGATTCAAACAGCCCTTAAAATTAAAAAATTTCTGAAATACTCAATTTTCAAGAATTATCAGAAATTTTAGAATTTCTAAATTTTCTTGGAACATCCAAATCCAGATATTTCTGGAAAAATCCAAAAGTCATGAAAAATCCAATTTCCAGAAATACCATATTATCAGAAATATTCAATTTCCAGAAAATACCATTTTTCTAGAAAATATTTGAAAATTCAAAAATCCCTGAAATTCCTCATTTCTGAAATTCCAGAAAACCCCAAATCCCAGAAAAAACCAAAATTTCAGAAATTCTCAGAAATGCATAAACTCCCCAAAGCCATCATCCGTGGGGCCCCCATCGGTTCCCATCCGCGGTGGGAAATCCCACCGCGCGGTGGGGCCCACCGGTAGGAGTTCCCACCCCACCGGCTCCCACCCGCGGTGGGAAATCCCACCTCGCAGTGGGGCCCACAAGTGGGAGTTCCCACCGGTGGAGTCTGTGCCCGGTGGGATTCCCAATCTCCTCTCTAAGTTAAAAAAAAAAGGAAAAAGAAAAGAAAAACGTACCAGAAAGATGAAGAGCCGTACCTGGTGGAGTTGTTCTCCGGTGGGATTTTTTTTTTTGACCGGTGGGATGTCCACCATCCCACCCAATCTCCTATAAAAGGAAACCAATGCCAAAGAAAAGAGGGGGATCTAAAATCCGCAAGCCTGGGAGGCTTTGGAAACTTGGAGAAGTCAAAGCCCGAAGGAGGAGCAGCCTGCTCCGATGCTCCCCATGTTGTTTGTTTGTTTCATTTTAAAACAAGGCCGCCATGTTGCTGTCTCTCCCGTTGCCGTTCTGCTGCTGCAACCCTGTTGTTCTGCTGGTCCCGTGCTCCAAGGAAGAAGCCAAAAGGCTTCTTGTGGCAGGTCAACAAAAGCAACTGTGGATGCTGGATTTTAAAAGAGTTTAAAAGAAAGTTTTGGAAACTCTCGTACAAGTCCAAGGACTTTAGAAAGATGAAGAAACAGAAACCTTGTTGGAGTTTTGGAAACCCACGGTCTTTTATAAGAAGACCCCCATCATAGCACACATTTGTCCATTTACATGTTTTAATGAACTTATATTTTTGCAATAGATTGCAAATTGTAATTATACCCAAAACTCTTGAATAATTGCATAAAGATCTACAGAAATTACAAAAAGAAATCAGAAAATTGACATGTTATGAATGGCAATGTTCCACACACGTCGAGAATTGCAAATCAGTCTCTACTTGAGGGAAAATTTCAGAAATGTCTCTATTTGAAGGAAAATTTCAGAAATGCCCCACCGGAGGGCATAAAATTGTAAATCAGTCCCTCTGCTGACCGAAAATTGCAGAAAGACCTCGTGTCTGGGCAAATTGCAGGAATACCCCCGTCTTCTTGGAAAATTGCAGGAAACCCCCATGTTCTGGAAAAATTGCAGAAATATCCCCATGTTAATGGAAAATTTCAAAAATATCTCTGTTTGAGGGAAAATTTCAGAAATATCCCATGTTAAGGGAAAATTTCAGAAATGTCCATGTTTGAGGAATAACTGCAAATATATCCCTGTCCAAGAAAAAAAATGCAGGAAACCCGTGTAAGGGAAAATTGCTAATATATTGCCCTCCAAAGGGTGAAAAGTGCAAAAATGCCCTCAAACGGACAGAAATCACCAAGACATCTTCAAGAGGAAAATTTGCAGAAATACCTGAGTCTGAAAAAATTACAGAAATACCCCTAGAGAATAAAAATTGCAGAAATGTCGCTAGAAAGGTCTCAAACCCAAAGACCTTGAAAGGAAAATTGCACAAGTGCTCCCGCTTGTAAGAAAGTCGTTCAAGCTATGTTCGAACTTCATGGAAGTCACCAAAATGCCGTCGAAGTTTAGAAATTGCAAGAAAGTTCCTTCAAAGGAAGAAACTATATAAAGTCCATGCCGTTTACACGGCTCGATGGAGCGGGACCCACGTCACTTTCTTGAAGCGGCGTGGGCTCTCCTGAGTCCGGTTTATGACTAGCAAAGTTTGGGGATTATCAAGAAATGACAAATATACCCATAGAAATCATGAAACGATTGAAAAGCCCTAAGAAGTCGAGAAATGATACAAGATGTTCGGAGAAGTTCACAAATGACGAAATATACGAGTATGCCAACAAATGACGAAGGCACCTGAGGAAGTCAACAAATGACCGAAGCACTCAAGAATGTCAAGGGACGGTAGAAGCATCCGAGGAAGTCAATCAATGACGAAAATATCCGAAACCGCTCGGAAAAGTCAAAAAATGGCAGATATGTCTGAGAAGGTCAAGAAATGATAGAAAAGATATATAATGCCAAGAAATAGCAAAAGCACCCAGGAAAAGTCAACCAATGATGGAAATACCCGAGACTGCTCGAGAAAGTCAAGAAATGACGGAAAGAACCCGAGGGTATCAGTCAATGACAGGAGGTCTGAAAAGGCCAAGAAATGGCAGAGGTGCCTGGAAATGTCAAAAAATGACAAGGAACTCTTGAACAGTGATGGATATAATGTTGTCCAAATCTCCTCCAGGTTTCTTCTTCAAAACACAACGTTAGCCAAGTTTTCAGCTCTCTGATCATAGTGGCTAATACTCGCGAAAATACCCCGACGTAGGAGGGCTGCAAAAATCCCAGAAAGGGTGAAAGATTGCAGCAAAATCTCAAAAAGGGTACAAACATGCAGAAAGCTGGCAAGACCACAAAGCAAATACAACGGGCCGACAATGGTCATCTTGACGATCCAACGGCCCGATCGTGATGATATTCAAATACAACGATCCGATCGCGATGATATTCAAATACAACGATCCGATCGTGGTGAAGTCCAAATTCAACGGTCCGATCGTGGTGAAGTCCAAATCCAATGGTCCGATCGTGGTGAAATTCAAATCCAACAGTTCGATCGTGATGAAGATGCAAATCAACAGTCTGATTGTGACAGAAGCAAATTCAAAAGGGTCTGATTGTGATCGAAAGTAATTCTGAAGATCTGATTATATAATCGACACCATTTATAAAGGTCTTGAAAGACCAGTTGTATTTCAAATTAAATGTGTATAAGCAATAAACACTTCAAATTTCTTTGCAAGAATATATATCCATGAAGGATGATCATCAAGATCAATATTGTCACAATAAATAAAGACAAAATGTGTTCTTTGACAGAGAATCAAAGGTGTTCGAAGTCATCTCGATGTAAATTAACATCGACTTCGGTCGGTGGGGAAATGTCTAATACACGACACCCAAATCGTCTGATAAATGAATGAAATTTGTCTGTTTTAACAAACTGACACGCCCGCAAAATAGATAAATATCAAACAAATTATCTTTTTCTTCTAAAAGAAAAGATGAAGAAACTCCGCGTGTTAAACAGGGCTCAAGGTGGGAAATGCTATATTGGGGGTCTAGGTATTCAGAAGAGGGGAGTTCACTGGGCATCTCTAATAATAGGATGAAGAGTAGGCAGCTTTCCAATTTCCTTCTTCACATCCCCTTATTCCTTCCGTCAATTGCAATAATGTAAACACAGCTAGTTGGAGAGAAAAGCAACCTTTCTAGAGAAGGGTCATTCTTAGCAGAACTGTTTCTTTTCAGTCTTCATATTTTATTTCTTCGATTATTTTGGATCTAAAAGACAGTGGCAAAGGATTTGAATCGATTTAGTGCAAATTATTCAGGAATTGGAGTGGGGAGCAAAACCATAGTGGCATGGTTTACGTTGGGATAGGATCTACAACATACAAAAGTGGGTTGCTGGAAGTCAGGAAATTGAAGACTTCAATCCAGCCATAATGTGCTAATGGCTATGGAAAACGAGAGGAAAGTGGATGCAGAAATTATGCAACACAATCACTAATAGGAATGATCAATTTTGCATTTAACACCCACAGTGTCTAGCATTACGTCACCTTGACAGAATCTATTGTGAGAAAGAGGAATGTTTCATACTGTTTCACAGGCACTTTAGTCTCCTTGGATGACAATAGAGTGCTTCCTTTTGGAGAGACAGATGGTGTGGTAACAGGAATTTGGCAGAGGAGTTTCCATCTCTCTATAGAGTGAAAGCAAATCAAGAAGTATCTGCACATCTTATTCAGAAGGATGGAAGAGGAGGTTGCTTTCCTATCTTTAGGAGGAATCTTATACATGCTCAGATAATCCAACTAGGGACTTTGTTGGGCTGCTTGGGAGGCATCTCTCTTCAGCATAATGTTGTGGACAGATGGAGATGGAAATGAGGAAGCACAGGGCTATTTCTGTGAGGTTTGCAAACCACTTTAGCATAGATGGAGCTAAGATTCTCATTCATGAGCGCAAACTTTTCATGTTTTCATTGTTGAAGGTGAAGATCATTATATAGAGGCATAGTTGTCAAGGCGACCAAGGTGTAGGTGGGGTCTCGGATCGCCTAAGCGCTTAGGCGCTTGCCTAAGCGGTGCCTAGGCGTTTAGGACGGAACCAAGTATGAGTTGTTTTCAAGTGTCCCTCTTACATGATATTTATGTATCTATAAATATATATAATGATGAAAATTCAATAAAAAATATCATGATATCACAAACATAAAGACAATGAAAGCAACAAAAATTAAACTTCAAGTAAACAAACTCACATTATATATCATAAAGTCATAAAAAATCTAAATTGACATCTTCAAATAAATAAACACACTAAATAAGAACAAGAAGTGCAAATATCATTCTATCATCAGAAAACTAATTTTCAACTTTTAAAACAAACCAGTGAATACACATACATGTAAATATGTTAAATAAAAATAAGAAGTGCAATATCTTAACACACTTAAAACAAGTAAAAACTAAATGAGTCCATTACATAATCCATAATATGTCTAAAAATTGAAAAGAAACTAGAAAATGACAAGTCTCATGTGTTTGGGTGATGATAGTTTAAGTTTGACCAAATCCTGAGAAATTTCAAACAGACTAAGTGCTGTCAGTAGGAGAGCGGCTCCCTTGGAGAAGTCATATGCACGTTTGACTTTTTTTACCGGACTTTAGATTTTTAGTGTTCCATATAGTTTATTTGAATTATCAAATTTTTAGATAGGTCAAATTATGAGAGATTAGAAAGTTAGTATTTCGCTAAAATCATCGAAATCGTGATTTTCTTCTTCGATGGGAGAGTTGACTTTTTTTGTAAGAGATGATTTTTTGATATTTTTATTGGATTCAAATTGGGGGGGGGGGGGGTACTTCCTTATTTACATGTAATATCTTAAGTAAATGAAACAACAAATTATAACATTTACTTAAATGATATTCAGGTAAATAAGATGTTACCTGGAATCGGGCTGGACCCAGCCCTGAAAACCGACCTGAATCTGCTGTCTAAGTGGGATATTGCGGATCCCTAAAGGGTCTAGGCGCACCCAAGCGCCCCTGGCGTGCGCCTTGGCCGCCTTAGCGGCACCTTGGGGCGCCTTTTCTCCTCTTAGAAAGGCGAGGTGTTTTAAGGCGGCTAAGGAAGCGCCTTGGCGCTTAAGCGGCGCCTAGGCGTCCGCCTTGACAACTAATAGAGGGCCATTAAAGGAAGACTACAAACTCAGGGTTGGCAGGTACAGTTCATGCAAAAGGTCAGGACAAGCTGCCCCATGAGTGATGAAGAGGAGAATTAATTGATCATCTTTGCCATATTCTTTCCAGAATATGGATGGAGGGAGATATTTCATAGGAAGCAGTTCATTTGGCACAACACAAGGAATTAAAAGCAACTCATTCACAGTTGGATCAGAAGATGGGAAATGAGATGTGACAACAGGACTTGGCTGGTTTCAATGCTACTATGTAGTACAGCCAGAGTGTCACAAAGGATTATTTCCTTCATTTCTTATATAGCGGTGGATGGACCCATGTTTTGGGCAATGGAAGTAGAACAAGTGCTCCTCTGAGGGACTGAATAGATAGGAAGACAAATTCCCACCTCTGGCCTTGGAAAATACTTCATGCACAATTATTTTTCTTAGTTATTAAAATATAGTTCCGTCCAAAGATCAAGTGGATGGTCTACTGCTCAAATCTGATAGCTTTGTACTTATCCAGGAAGAGAAACTGTATCTATTAGAGATGGGATCCTGGCAAAAAATTTACGATCAAATCCTTTACAAGGAGTGCACTTAATGATGAACCAAGTGTGGTTACTGTGCATATATTGCCATACTCCCCATTCAAAGTCAAATTCTTTATGTGAAAGTATACTAGTGAAGCTCCATAAACAGGTCACATATGGGAAAAGTGATAAGAGGACATAGAAGGATCTGCTATTTGTCTGATAATAGCAAAGACTGAATCTTCGGGAAATTCCACAGGTAGTTAGTCTCAATGACCTGCATTCAGAAACTGCCCGCGTCTACACACATTCACCTACAAGAATTTGGCTGTTCATTCTACATGCTTATGTTTTCTTTTCTCTCATTCTTTCACTATTGCAAGCATTCAATCAACAAAAGAGGTATCAAAGACTTATTAATTACTAAAAAATCACAATGAAATATGTATTTAAAGGATGTAACTATTTCAAACAAAACCTTGCTGCAACATTTTGCGGTCATTGTGTAAGTGTTTGCTGTCATTGTGTGAGTGTCTCATGATCCAACACACAGCTTAAAAACAACCTTCTCAACATCAGAAGGCACACTACCTCTTATAGCATAAATAGATACAGTATACTCCAGAACATAAGAAAAACAAGCAATTAAGCCCTAATAAGGGAGCTAAACAGTCGGGTGTGTATGGACTTCAATTCCATAAATTTACGATTAGATCTATCAGAATTTAGGAACACTAGTCAGCAGATTCTTCCAGATCACATTGAATAAGAAGCATCAGTGCATATCAACACATTCGTTCACAACAGAGTAATTTAAGTCCATATACGTGTCCATGTCAATTTTCAAGAAAAAAGGAACTGTTTTTTTCTGCATTTCAGTTTTTCATTAAGCCTGTTACAACAAGTGATACAAAAAAAAAACAAAAAATGAGAATAAAAAAGGGACGAAGAGGACCGAATCCATTCCAGTAAATTAAACAAGAGCTTTCTCCATTCCACGGCCGATGGATAGTTCCAAGGAACAAAGAAAAAGGAAACGGCATAAGTCTACAAGCGGGTAATAGCCCACACCTATCCTCCATACACAAAAGAGAACTCCATACCTCATCTTACGCATCGGGCGCACTCCCAAGTGGGAAGGAGAAAACCTCACGCACAGCCGGGGAGAACTCCACCAGCCCGACATCCATGGCGTACCCTGACACGGGAAGCTTCAGGTCGCGCAGGATGCAGAAGGCCTCGGCCATCCTGCTCTTGTGCACATCCTGCGCGACCGGGCAGTGCGGCACCCATGAGTCCGGCCGGAACTCTTCCACGATCTCCACCCCATCCCTCCTCAACGCCTCACAGAGCTGCGAGTGGAGACTCAGCAGCGCGACGGAGGGCGTTGGAGCAATGAACAGCACGCCACCATTGCCGCCGCCGCCGCCGCCGCCGCCGTTGCCCGAGGAGAAAGTGCCGATGGACGAGAGGGTGAGGGGGAGGGGCTCATGGCGGGATGCGAAAGATCGGAGGGTGGGAAGGAGTCTATGAGGGTCGAGGAGAGGAGGGAGGGCCGCGCCGCCGCCGGTGGGTGGAAGGGAGAGGAGAGTGATGTGGGGCCGGGACTCGATCTCGATGAGCTGAGAGCTGATCTGGCGGCGGGCGAGGACGTTCCAGGCCTTGAGGACCTGGTTCTCGAGAGCGGGGTCAAAGTAGAGCTCCACCGCGTATCCCCCCTTGGGCTTCTGCAGCTGCTGCTGCTGCTGCGGTGGCTGCAGCGGCGTTGGCGTTGGCGGCGGCTGCGGCGCCAGCGCCGGCGCCGGGGGCTGAGACGACATCTCCTCCTCCGCTAGCGCCACGATCCCGTCCTGGGACAGCGGCCGCGGCGATGGCGGCGGAGGAGGGGTGGCGCAGGGATTTGGGGGAACGGAAGAGGTCCGTCGACCGCGGGCGGAGAGTGCTGCTTACTGGGGGGTGGTTGTGGTGGTGGTGGTGGCGGTGGTGGGTGGTTGGAAGGTGGGGAGAGGGATTTGCTCGTGTGAAATTGATTAGAAAATGGGGAAATTAATTAGAAGTTTGGAAGATAATTTATATAAATATGGTTTAACGTATATTATAATTAGATATAATATTTATTATAATGAGTTATAATTTTGTTAGAGATTAAAAAATAAATTAAATATTTGTTAAGAACTCTTAATTAATTTGTCCTTAAAAAATTCACTTTTTAAGTCATCAAAATGTTGTTAAATAAATATATACATATATATTTCTCACTTTCTCCCTAGTGGTAATGGATCCCCCGGAGGAAGTCTTTACCTGCTCACTTTTTTTTCAAGGTATTTATAGGCTATGGCCTATGAGTAAATTTTAATATTTCTGTTAATTAAAAATATTTTTGATGATTTTTGTGCTAATTATATTCATAAAACTAAAGTGAGGATAACCATCCAAGTCATTCAAGAGATGCCCAAATTCAACTTAAAATTTGCCTAATTTTTATCTCATTTAATTTTGAACTTAATCACGTTCGATAAGTGGCCTGTCCAATAGATAACACAAACTGTACATATGAAGAAAAGGAATCTTTATTAGGTTTTCACTGAGTTCTTTCAATTTGGAGCCGCATTCAAACACCTAAAAATGCATAACTTTCATTAGAGTTAGCTTATAAAAATTACTAAATGATCTGCCTTTCTCAGTTTGCGCACTTCCACTTTCTAGACTTTTGACTGATCAGAATGCACAATGTCCCCGGCTACAAACCGACAACCAACTGGACCGCTGGTTGTCTCAGAGATGATCATACTAATAAAAGAGAAAATATTTAATAGATTGTTAATAGTTAAGTATTTCTAACTAAAAGATGGCCATACTTCCCCTTTCATTAAAAAAAAAAAGAATAGCCAGTTAAACATATGTATAGTGATCGAAAAATAATTGACGAACTTCCACCATATAATCCTCATGAGCTTTTAAATTTGTTGATGGAGGACGTGCCGCTCATCTATGCATAACTAAAATGGTCATGAGGGTCCGAGAGTGATCCAAAGGAAGAATCTTCTGATCCTCAAACGAGAGTCAAAATGAGAGGTGGGTGAAGGAGGTTGAGTGTTTCTATGTGTAGGAGTGCAAGTCTAGAGCTTCCTTACTTGGACCTTCTCTATCCTATTTTTTTATCTCTCTAAGCTCACGTCTCTTATCTGCGATTCTTTTCTATCCCCCATCTTGAGATCATGTAGTCTGATCGTATGGGGGTAGATGGGATGCATGTTGGGTTGGCATGGCTTTCAGGCGAGGGATGGAGCATCATCTCACTTTTCCTGCAAGGCATGGTCATAACCATGTTGTCGCTACTGGTCCCCAAAGAGAGAGAGAGAGAGAGAGAGAGAGAGAGAGAGAGAGAGGATGTATTGGGCAGGTAGAGAACAATCTCCCAATGGGATGAAGGTGTGCTGAGTAGCTAGCGAGACCTTATCTTATCACCCAGGGGTGTGTTTGGCTGCGAGCATAGTCATCCCATTTGACGTTGAAGTGCAAATCTTACTGTGGCTCAAGGGGTTGAGGACTCAACCTTCGCTAGAATGAGACTGTTTGGTGGCCACAGGGTTGGGGTGCCGCTTCCTCCCACTTTGGGTTGGATGTTGGCAGCCCAAAGGGCTGAGGTGAATGGACCCTAGTGGGTCAAGCCCTCTACTAGGTAGCGAGATGGTAGTTAGGAGCTCCCTTGTTCTCTCACCATAATAGGTCAAACAAGCAGACCTTAATAGGCTGGGTTGGATCTATCCCTCCACAATATGAATGCTTAAAAAAAACTACAATAGTCTCATATGAGCAATACTTAGTGGAGAAAAGCTTACTGCCATAGTTGTCAAGGCGTCAAGGTGACCAAGGCATAGTTGGATGTAATCACGAGGTTGTGCACCCCTCGAAACACACAACACGTCTTAAAATTAAATTAAAATAGCATGGAAGTATGGATGGATGTGATCGCCACCTAGCTAGTTGCCATGATTAAGAATTAAATAGGTTAACTACACTAGGAAAAGGAATGAGAACATAGGCACTTACTGTAGTCGCGACGGGGTAACTCGTCGCGATGGAGCTGATGTCGCATCGCCTGACTAGGGTGCGTCACTGTTGTCGCGACCCTCGTACCTGCCGCGTTCTCTGCAGTGCAGAAGAATGATGGGTGGACTTTCTTCCTGTCCTCCGGCCGGCCAGAGGACAAGAGCTTCTCGTCGACTAATACCTGTGTACCTGCCAAGATGAAGTAAACAACAAAGAAAATCCTGTTAGAACATATTTAAGTGCAATATCTATTCAAAAGTAAATGAAAATGTGAGAGCATGGGGGGAACGAACCTGGGGTGATTTTTAAACCCCTTGGGTGTACATAAATGTGGGAGGAAAATTAGAAATGCAACCTTTCTAAAAAAAACAAGCAATATGCATGAAAGGAGAAAGGGAGAGGGAGAAGAAGAAAGAGCCCCAATGGGGCGACTCCCTGGTGTTGGGTGATGTCCTTAGTTGATGCAGAAGCTCCAGGGGTCGCCTCCTCCACCTCCAAACTCAATGGCTGAAGAAGAGTACATGACTTAGTGGAGAAGAAAGGAGAGAATGGGGTGGAATGGGGTGGAATGGGAGAGCCACGAGCTAAGTCCCAGGTCTAACAAAAATTCGGCAGCACTTCGTGGCGAAAATGGGGCTCTCCTTCCTCTGAAGGAGAAGCCTTGCTTATATAGAGTAGGAGAGAGATTATCTCGTCCTCATGTGATAATGACCAGAATAAATGGATAAATGGAAGTGAAAATCGCAAGGGAGAGTCCTAGGGAGGTCTCAAGGTGCCCTACAACCCCAAACCACACTCAGGGGGTTGGGAGGTTGCTTAGGGATGAAGATAATGCCATAAGAGGATAAATAAGAGGTGGTTGCAGAGGCCAGCGCATGCGGTTATAGTCGTGACGGGTCATAGGGGCGCGACAAAGATAGTCGCGACGACCATTAGGGGCACGACACTAAAGCCACGTGCATGGATATGCATGGGCTGTCGCGACGTCTACTAGGGGCGCGACAAGGCTAACGCGGCGCCCCGACTGGTCGCGTTAAGGAAAATTGAATATTGGCCAATTAAATTTGAGATTAATTAAGAACTAATGTAACATCTCGGGTTTCCTGGCTTTCTGGATGTTGTGTCGGATGACTGGCCACTAACGCGTCCGGCCTGGCGACGCATTAGTGTCGCGACGGAACTGGCCGTCGCGACAGCCATCTGAGTTACGACCACCTGCTGCGTCGCGTTCCTGTCGCGCCCGGTCAACGGGTCGTGATAGGGTTCCGCTTTTTGGTCGTCTGACGCATGTCAGTGTGGCAGGTGTGTCAAGGCGACTTGTCTGGTTGTCACGGCGTCCCCTGGGGACGCGTTCTGGTCGTGGTGGGGGTGGCCGTCGCATTAAGGTTGGTAATGCGACGCCCCGCCCCATTGCGTCTTGGGGGCCGAAGGCTATAAGCCTTGGTCGACGCCCCGTTTCCCCTTTTTGGCTTTCCTTCTTCCTTCCCTCCCTTCCCGGAGGTGGGGAAGCCCCCTCCCTTCCTTCTCCGGTGTTGGAGCGTGGTGGCGTTAGCGCGGCTCGTGGTGGAGCGGCAAGGAGCGAGGAGGAGGCGACCGTGTCTTCATGAAGGCCCTCTTTAGGGTTCGGTTCTCCATTTTCAGTAGGGATTTCTTGTGCCCTTTCCAATCCGGGTGATTGGGAGTTCTTTTGGTTAAATGCATGCCTTTAAAGCTTTCCCCATGCTCCCCTCCCCGTCGTGGTGTATTTTGTAGTGTGTGGGGGACCATGGGATCTAGCATCCCGTCGGTCTACATTCCAGCTGATGTCGCGCCGCAGGGCGCGTCGCGACATCAGAGGAGGCGTCGCATCGGTCGAGCGTGACCTTATCGCGGCATAGTTGGCCGTCGCGATAAGAGTCGTGTCGCAACCTGGTTTCCCATCGTGACAAGGTTGTTGTCGCGACGCCCTGCCCTGTCGCGACTAGGTCCTTGTCGCGGTTGCCCTTCCCATTGCGATCCCATCGCGATGGGCTAGGAGGTCGCGACAAGACTTGTGTTGCCCCGGGTATTCCGTGGCCTTGGTTGGCGTGTCACTTGTGCCCTAGGGCAGGGTTGCTCTTAGGACCTTCTGGTAGGGAATGCGGCAGGTTGGCTCGCTGCGTTCTGTGACCGAAGGTGACACCTTCGTGGCCGTGTCCTAGCGGCGACGCTAGGAGGCTCATGTCTGTCTAATAATCGATTGTCTGACGATCAATCGATTATTAGCAGAGCGGTGGTTTCTGTTCTGTTTGGTGGTGTTCCGGGTTCTCGGGCCGTGCCGTGTGTGTCGGCATTGGCCGACGGCCCTTCTGGGGGTTCCAGAAGGGGTGCCGTGCGTGCCTGTGCCTGCTGGGCTTGTCTTGGTTACAAGCCAGCCGTGTCATTTTTGTGGTGGTTGCCCCGCCAGTTCTCTGTTCGCCCGGTGCTAGGCACTTGAGGGCTTGTCCGTGAGACAGGTTGTTACGGTTACCTGGGACCCCCAGCCCCGCGCGTCTGTTAGAGGGAGTTCTCCAGGCGGCGGGCGTGCTCAAGTCACAGACTTGGAGTAGAAGGGGAAAACGGTGGGGACAGTGGCGTAGAGTCGTTTGTAGAGCTCTCTTAGCTGGATCTGGTCGCCGAGGTTGTTGTGGCGCTCTTTCGGTGCGGACCAGCTAGTCCTTCTCACTGCCTCGCTCTGCGTTGGTTTCAGAGCTGCGTAGGGAGGTCAGGCGTGGGGCCGTAGCTCGGCCGGGCTGTGGTGGTTGTGGTTGTGTTCTTTGCTGTTGCTCACTAGCCTCACTCTACTTAGGGAAGTTGTAGGCAGGAGTCGACGGCTGGAGAGTTGGAGGTTGGACGGTGTGTCCTCCTCTTAGTTGCCTGTGGCGGTGGCTTGGTTGCTCTTGCTGTGACGTTATTTCTCACGCTGTTTTCCGAGAATGAGTTCTCGTTGTCCTAGCTTGCACGGAGGTTGTAGCCTGGCCGTGTCTAGTTCTGTGGGCTTTGTTAGTTTGGCCTCGTGGGCCGTGTTTAGTGGCTTTCGCTCTGCGGGTTTCCTCGGGATGCCTTGTGCAGGCATTCGACTGTTGGTTCTCTAGCCGTTCCTTGGTGCCGTTCGCGGTGGCACCAGTAGGTGTTGTTTCCCTAACCTTGTGGCGTGTCCGAGGTCTATGGTGGTTCTGCTTGTGGGCCCTCAACCTTGTGGAGGTCTGAGGTGGCCGTGCCTGAGGTGAGACGTTCCTTCTCACGTGGTTGCTTGGTGTCTCTCGTGGTGACACCTGGTTGTTCCTTCCTGACCTCGTGGAGGTCTGGGATGTTGGTGCTTGTGTCGTGAGACTCTGGTCTCACATGGTTGCTCCGGTGTTCCGTGAGCTTCTTGTCTCGACGTGTGTGTGCCGAGGGTTTGCTTCCACATTGTGTTTGACTCTGCTGGTTTTGCGGGAGTCATGTCTGGCCCGACCTGGTTGTGGGTCGGGGCGTTGCTCTGTTCCACTGCTTTGTAATACTCTGCAGTAGGTGTTTCTCGCTTTACTACTTTCTAAAGTAGTTGCTTCCGCTTTTGTTGGAGTTCATGCTGCTCTGGCTAGTAAGGGACTGGTTATCCCTACTGAGCCTTGTTCGCGAGGCTCACCCCCCTACTCTCTTCAGGTAGGGACTCGCTGTCGCAGAAGTTCATTGCTGGACGGTCGTGTAGGCGATTTGTTGCGCCGTGCGTTGCCAGCAGTGTGAGCTGTGAGCGTGAGTGCTCTTGTACCGTGAGTTGAGAGTGGCCTTTTTGCAAGTCCTCGGGGTATGCCTCTTAAGGACTGCACCTTTCTTTCTGTACCTGTACTTTTATTTGGAACTTGTTGTACATATTTTCCTTGTTAATGTACGAAGTTTCTTATTATAGTTATTTGAATTCATTGCTTCTCTCACTGGACTAAATTCTAACCCTTCCGGGTCTTCGGATCCGTGGGTGGCGGTGCGACCTTCGGGGTCCCTGGCGGGGGTCCGGGAGGTCGGGTCGTTACAGTGGTATCAGAGCTCAGGGGTCCAACGAGATTTGTAATGAGTTAATAACTATGGTTGTCCCAAAGAAAGGTACTAGTACGCTGCTGGCCCGTCTATGTAGAGTGGCTTTTAGGTGAGCATTTGATCCTTTGTTGCAGATGCCTAGCTTTCCAGCAGGGTCCGAGTGTGAGCTGCAGGAGAGTGTTGTTGCTGTTGCTGGGTGCGCATGTTGCGAGCGTGGTTGTTGGTTCGCTCGTGCTGCGGTTGGGGTTCATCGTCGACCTGCGCGTCCGTGTGGGTGTGTCACGAAGGCTGAGAGAGCCTACGTGTGGTGTGGCCTTCACCGGTGTAGGATTGTGGTCTGTGGAACCGATAGAAGGTGTCCTTGCCTTGTTGGCTGTCCCCTTGTTGTTGGGGTGTGTCCTTGTTGGATGTCCCCTTGTTGTTGGGGTGTGTCCTTGTTGGATGTCCCCTTGTTGTTGGGGTGTGTGTTGTGTTGGCTGCGTGTTTGGCCTTGTGTGTCTATGCGTCGTTTGGCGCTGTGCTCTGCTTAGTCAGCGTCTTTGCTCGTCCTAAGCAGATGCTTTGTGTGCCGTGTTGCACCGCTGGTTGAGCTCTGTGACACCTTTTTCTGTGGTTGTTGTCGGCCTTGTGCTGACAGGTTGCGAGCTCTAGTGAGATGCTCCCGGAGTTCTTCTCTGTTGGTTCTGGTGGAGGTGAGGTTTCCCCAGAACTATGTTGTGCTCGTTTCTGGTTGTTGCGGCGTTGCCCTCAGAGTTGGGGTGCATCGCTTGGCTGTTTGTGTTCTGGTGATATTTTTCCAGAACTATTTTATTGTTGTCCTAGTGAGGGTTCCTCTCTCTTTGGGACTACTTCTGTGCTCGTTGAAGTCTTCCGCTGTGTTGCCTCCTTGGTTTGAGGTCTTTGTTGTCTGGTTGCCGTTGCGTTGCCCTCGAGGTTGAGGTGCATCGCTTGGTTTCCCTGTGATTTGGTGATGTTTTTCCAGAACTATTTTATTGTTGTCCTAGTGAGGGTTCCTCTCTCTTGGGACTGCTTCTGTGCTCATTGAAGTCTTCTGCTGTGTTGCCTCCTTGGTTTGAGGTCTTTGTTGTCTGGTTGCCGTTGCGTTGCCCTCGAGGTTGAGGTGCATCGCTTGGTTTCCCTGTGATCTGGTGATGTTTTCCTAGATCGGTGGTTGTTGTTCTGGTGAGGCTTGCTCTCAGAACTGTTCCGGGCTTGTCTCTGTCGGTTGTTGTGCTACCTTAGGGTTAAGGTATGCTATTTTTGTGTTGGCCAGTGCGTTCTGGTGGGTTTTCCCAGAACGGTGCCTTGGTGGTTCTGATGGAGGTTCTCCCAGAACCGGTTTGTGTTGCTTTCGCTGGCTGCTGTGTTTCTCTCTCAGTTAGCCCTGTGTTTTGGCCGTTTGCTTGGGCTGTGTCCTGGTGGAAGTTCTCCCAGGGCTGGCTTGCATTGCTTCTGCAGTTCTGCTTGCTGTGGAGTGGTTTGTGTTCGTTTTGGGCTACCGTTGTGTTGCCCCTGTTGTTTGAAGTGTGCTGTTTGTTTGAGCTGCGTTCTGGTGATATTTTTCCCAGAACGGCTCCTGGCGCTTTTGGTGGAGGTTCTCCCCAAGGCTGCTTCGTGTTGTTTTGTTTGTTGCTGCTCTCTCTGTGTGGAGATGAGTTGTCACTGTTTGCGGTTGGACTGTCGGTGTTACAGTATGTTTTGGCATTTCCGGTCGAGGTATGGTGCCCTTGGCCGTGTGCCTGGCTGCTGCGTTGGCCAGTTTGTCTCGTTGTTCATTTCTGTGTTTCTCGGCTGCGCTGGTGGGACTTCGTGTGTCCCCGTGGTCGGGTGGTTTGCGTCGTTTCTCGTGCCCTGCGTACTCTTCCAGATGGTGGTCTGGTGAGTGCAGTGGGCGTTTGGCTAGCTGTGCCTCTTGTGTGAGTGCTAGCCTTGTGTGCTGTTTTCTCTTCTGTGTGAGGAAGAGGCCTATTGCATGTCTTCTTCCTCCGCTTTCCGTAGGTTGCTCGGGGTGGTGGTGCTCTGCCATGGCATTTGGTGCTGTGTTGCACACCGTGGTGACCTTGCGGTGAAGGTCCCTCCCCTTGTGCTGTTTTTGAGGTTGAGTTGGTTGCTCCCCTCATGCGCATTGTTTCTGGGAGGTACGATGGGTCGCGGTGTACCTATTGTGTCGTCCCTTGTTGTGTTGGTTTCTTGTTGCCTGACAGAACGATGTGGGCAGCGTGCCCTGTGTTCCGTGTGAGGCAGCACCAGTTTCTTCATTTGGCTTGCTTGTGCAGGCATCGTTCCGGTGTGTGTTGTGCATGTGCCTCAGCTGTGCTTTAGAGGCACTTGTCACCGTTTGGTGTGTGGCCCTCTCTACCTGTGGTGGTAGGAGCGGTGCCTTGTGGTTGTGTGCTTCTAAGAGCCGATGTGGTCGTTGCGCTCTTGAAGTTGTTGGTTTTCCGTCGGTTTTCTTGTGACGGACCGGGGTATTTATGCCCATTAAGGCTCTATATCCAGATCCGCCTCCCGCGAACGGATCGAAGTCTCGCAAGGGATAGCTCACACAAGTGTCCAGTAAGAATATAAAAGACAAACCACAACAGTATAAGACACAAGAAAGTACATGTGCTCATACCTGCATATAACAATTTACAATTGTCCCATTACATTAATACATGTCCAATTAAAAAGTACAACTACCTGGGGCATACCCTGAGGAGCACAAGCTCACACAACACTAACTACTACACAACTGCTGGTGGTACAAGTCTGACACAACGCCGCTGCAAGCCAAACACTCGGCAAGCCCTGAAAAGAACTGTAGGGGAGTGAGCCTCAACAAGTCACTGGCTCAGTAGGGGCTACCCAAAACAACACCGTAACCACGGACACCTCAACCCCAATGGGTCTCACTGGCAGCACCAATAGCCAAACCATTTCATGCTCACAACATTTATATTTAAATAACAGCTTAAACAGTAATTGATAAACAAATGCATATTCCTTATAAAGAAAAAGGAATCACAGGCTAGTCCGCTCAACAACTGAAATGCCTAGGCCGCAAGCCTCACAGGCACATTACAGTCACAACCAATCATTTAAGCTATAAGCCACACAAGTCAACCACTACCTAGGCTTATAAGCTTCACAGGCAAATCTCAAGTACGTGGGTAACAAGACTGCTAACTAAAAGCTGGTCCTTTATACCCAAACCACAATATGTCGGAAACCACATACACCAAGTAACATGATCGGCTACAGCGGGCCAATCCATCATACCTGAAAACCATATACGGTAGTTTACCCGAGGAAGGTAAAACACATTGAGTGGAAGGTCACACCACACGACCTCCACGAAACACAGTTCCACGTTAACACCAGAAAGACTGGTATACGATGTGCCACCACAAACCATTACCCACACAGGGTACAAGTACCTATTACCACAAGGCACCAGCACAGAAACCACAAGTAAACCAGTGCCGTAACAGGGCACACCATAGCAAGCTAAACTACCACGAAAACCAATCATTAAACCAGTGCCAACATAAGGCACTTCATTAAGAAAAATCCATAATACAACTGTGCCAACGACAAGGCATACTATACGAGTCAAACCACATTTGGCGAGTCAACACTCACCAACCATAACCAAAACGGTGCCACCACTCGGGCACACCACAAGCCACAACTGCAGTCACAACAGTGCCACCACCAGGGCACACCTCGAACGAGTCAAACCTCGACTATGAGTCACAAACTCACGAACCACGACAAATAGCAAAGCACAAGTCGGAAAGGAACGACGTCACCACAACTACAACTGGAGCTAACAAAGCACGAGTCGCGAAGAACGACGCCACCACACGGGAACGGCCTATTGGCTGATCAGGCCAGTATCCAACCCGAACAACACAACACAAGAACAACCTCTCAGCCTCGCAGTCACGGACGAAAGGTCCAACTGCCGCTCCACGAGAACAAGTCAAACAACTGTGGAGACCAACCAACACCACACCTGCAGACACACAACTGCAGATCCATGCCTGGCACCTCTAGGGTCTCTGGCGGAGCACCCTAAAGTGAGACACTGGAAAACAGGACTAGCTGGGGACCAGTGTCGACTACTGGTGTCCGTGCCCCCAACTACGAGCGTGCTACAAGCGACTGCACACCCACCAACACAAGCCGCTGTCCTAATGTCGTCTTTCCCTCAGCCGGACGTACAACTCAAACACAGGAGTGAGGGTGTCCAGGAAGACGACACAGACCTCAACGGTACCACATTGTACCGGGACAAACCCCGAGCACAACAAACACACGTGCCTGGCTCACAAAGAACCTGGGGTACCCGATTAGAGAGTCATTCCGGAATAGGCACCGGACCACCACACTCGGCAAGCTCAAACCACGATATATACACAAACACTTTTTGTTACCGATCACGGTACACAAATTACCATTAAGGATAGCTTGTCCTAGTCACCCTGTGACTCACAAGCTAACTTTCACAACTACATACACTAACCATATTAAAGATAACACCGCAGTTTGTCATTGGTCACACGGTGACCTCCAAGCTAATTCACACAGACACACATATAAATCACGATAGCCAATCATATTTGGCCTATCATTGAACATCTTGTGACAGTAGAGGTCACATTAAACATTGGCCACAATATTTATATCATAATCATACTTACACTTTACTAATTATCCATCCAGGATAATCTATAAAAGATCCTAAAGGATCAAGGCTAGGTTCAGACGTGAACCTCATCACCACAACACCACAATAATTAATATATAATAAACATGATAAGGTACGATGTGCCATGCATATACAAACCACTTGCACGACATCAAAACCTGTGATATTTCACAACTACATAGCCGGTAAACTGACCTCAAAAGCCCCGTGCTCCAAGAGCACCACAGGTGTTAATACACCGCAACACTTATAACAAGAATGCCATTAAAAACACACTGTGCACATTCACAGGTTGGCGGCGACATCGATTGCCGTCCAAAGGATATAGACGACAATGTCCCTTGCCGTCAACACCAAGTAAGCGACCACCACTTGGCAGTTTACCCACAATCAACGGCTAGATACCTAGCCGTTACTCTCCCAACAAAGAACTCTACGTCAACCGATGTTGACGTCAAGATCTTCACTACAGAACCCGCCAGAACACACAAAATGACCCTAGGCCGATTGCACGGGCAATCTAGCCATAAATACAATAGAAAAACAAGGGGATACACTCCCCCTTACATGTATATACCATAATTAAACCAGAGAAGCAAGATCCAATACTTGGATCGATCAAACCACCCAATTTCCCGGCATGAAGAACCCTTAATCCCAAAAACTCAATTAACATACAATATATACGAACAAACCATAACCAATCAACCATGAGGAATCCAGGGGTCCAGTCCCTACCTCAGAAATGCAATTAAACTCCCGAAAAACCTTGAATCACGCCAAAACCCGAGGAACGCCCCGCGAACACCGCACTCCAATTTATCATTCCCCGCCTGATTTGCCGCTACCACGCGCACCACGGCTGCCCCTCGTAGTCCCGTCCACCACCAGAATTCGTGAAGAAGCTCAAGAGTGAAGGTGGGCGAAGAGGAGGGGAGAGAGTGGGGAAGGAACAGGGCTCGAGTCAGCCCTAAAAACACATATGCGTCAGGTTAACGTCAACCTTTGTGTCGTTAACCCAACCGCCACCCAACTAGGCGTCCTCATCTTTGGCCGCCAAGTTCATGCAATGGAACACACTAGAACCATGGTAGACGTCCACATCGATGGACGCTAAAACCATGTTAACAGCAACCCATGGCCGCCAACACAAAGTCGACGTCACCACACCTGGACGCCAACCCACTGTTGATGTCCAGCACACTGAACACCAACACAGACCCATAACCAAACCCGGTAAGGATCTAATAAGAAACACACAACACTAATGGGCCTCACATTGGCCACCAAACCCGCTAAACCTGGATCCACGGGGATTCGGAAAACGCGTGACGTTACATTTCTCTTGTGGGTCTCTGGTGGAGAGTCCCTTTTGGCTGGCCTTGAGTCGTTTCAGGCCGTTGGTGCAGTTGTGTGATGCACCTTGAGCATTTTCTTCTTTCGTTGCTTCATGTCTTGGTGCCTTAAGGGCTTGGGATCAGTGTGGCCTGCTCTGCCCTTCTTGGCTTGCGGCTCCTTCCGTGGGGCTTTTGGCAGGTCTCTTGTGAAGAGTCCTTCCTGTTAGCCAATGTTGTTTCGGTCGCTGGTGCAACAGTGTTGCATCTTGCCTGGTTTTGGTGCTTGTGGTAGCACCATGTGCTCGTGCTCGAGTGGTTTGTTTCGGAGCATTGGTACATTGTGTTGTACCTTAAGTGGCTCCTGGTGCTTGTGTTGGCACCGTGTGTTCTGCTGTGTGTCCTGATCATAAGCTTCGTGCGTCATTTCGCGAGTTTGATCGGTGTTCGAGGCGTTGAGCTTTTCGCCTCTGGGACACTTTGTGCTGGCCGATGCCTTGTGTCTGTACCGTTACCGTTGTGGGGTGGCTGCTTTGCTTTTTCTAGGTAGCCCTATCAGTGGTACGCCAGGCTTTGGCCTTGGGCCATGTTCGGGTTTTTCTCTCTCGCTTGGGAGTGAGTGTGTTGGTTGGGGTACCCTGCCTTTGTGTGGGTGTAACACCCCAAAAATTTAAAGTGTTAGGAAAATATGAATAATGTGATTATTATACATTATTTTTGTCATTAAATTAAAATAATTAGGATCTGGGTTTAATTAAGGATGACGTACGTTACCCCAGTGTCGTACGTCGAGGTGCGCACTCCGATAGGGCGACACCAGAAAACGATAACAAAAAATAAATCTGAGGACACCATAATTCTCAGAAAAATGTGGAGATAATATAAACTTAAATATCTGGATTTATTGACATGCGGACTTCGAGGATAAGTTGTCGCGACTATTTTCCGGGCAAATTTTCACCATGTGTAAAATAAATTCTAAAAATTAAATAAAAAATCACCATAATTTGTAAAACCATTGCATTAGCTTATGGTTGAAATTTCAATGCAATTGGACATCATTTGAATGGGTTTACAAAAGGATATTTGGACCAGCTGATTTATGGACTAATTACGGGAAAGATTTTTCTAGAAATTCTTGTATGCTTACGTATCATGGGCAACGTAAGCCTACATCATGGTGGGTTAGATCTCTTACACGTTTTTACCCATGTGCTAATCGTAGGCGATGCTTGGACCAGGTGGTTGTGGGTAATTAATTGGGGGTTTTTACCCCAACACCTGTAAGCCTGCGTGCCTTGCACCTGAAGCTTTGGGTGATAAAAATCTCCTATACGCAGCATACTAACTTTTCCAGGGAGCTTCTACTGGATTTTCTTCCTATCTAGCACCCTTCTTCGGTTCTTCTTCTAGTGTTTCCTGCTGCTACTTCTGAGCAAAAAGGGGCTGCAGATCTTGGGGTTGGAACTATTGGCTGTGTTGCTCTTGCTTCGGTTGATATAGATCAGATCTCTCTAACTGCTGCAAGCTTTCTCTTCTTTTCCCTATTTCTGGGAAGTTCTGTGTTGAGGGAAACCTACTCTAATCAGTAAGGTAGAATTCTTTTCCTTTCTCTCTCAATCTTACTCACTTGACTTGCTATGAAACCTCCTGTTTAGGATTCAACTTCTTTTCCTTCTCTTATCTAATTCTTGTTTTGACTATCGAGTTGCTGTTGGACTGTTCATGACATACAGGTGTTTTACACCACATTGGAAATCCCTGCTGTAGAAGTAAAAGCATTTCAAGAGTCATATTATTATTTTTCTAACTTAACATGGTTAGAATCATCCTCCCAATCCTAGAGTGCACATCCTTGTACACATATATGATCATACCAGTTACTGTGAGATTATCCAACACTCTGCTAAAAAGTTAAGTATCAGACTGTGAGTTTACATGTAATTCAACTGCATGATTCGACTGCCAACTATAACATAATTCGACTACCAGTTTATACATGATTCGACTGCTACAGTCGACTGCTACAGTACATGAATCGACTCACCCATTTATACATGAATCGACTCACCCTTTATACATGATTCGATTCACCCATTTATACATGAATCGACTCACCCTTTATACATGATTCGATTCACCCATTTATACATGAATCGACTCACTCTTTATACATGAACGACTCACCCTTTATACATGATTCGACTCACCCATTATACATGAATCGACTCACCCATTATACATGAATCGACTCACCCTTTATACATGATTCGACTCACCATTTATACATGAATCGACTCACCCTTATACATGAATCGACTCACATATATATAGTAGAGTTAGCCAGATTTCTGTATGTTCTGTCAGGACTGCTCCCTTCCAGAGGTGTCAGCAGAACCTCTGCAAGACTGCAAACTCATACTTATTACATTCCATATCATTTAAGTAAAAGATATTACATGTAAATAAGGAAGTACCCCCCATTTGAATCAATAAAAATATCATAAAAATCATATCTCTTACCAATAAAAAGTCAACTCTCCCTCCGAAGAAGAAAATTGCGATTTTGGCGATTCCATCAAAATAGCGTCTTTCTAATCTCTCACAATTTGGCCTACCTAAAAATCTCATAATTCAAGTAAACCTAGTAGAATGATAAAAATCCAAGGTCCGGTGAAAAATGATAAACACATTTATGACTTCTCCAAGGGAGCCCTCTCCTACTGAAAGAAAAGTCAAACCTGTTCATCCCTTAATTTATATCAATATGGCTTTCATCTTGATATGTTATTATCTCCAACTCTAGAGGAGAATCAGTAAATGAATGGTTCCATCGATCATATAGATTTCATGACTATCCTTGTGATGTATTCTTCCGTTGACTTTTCCATTTTCTTGGATTCTAAACTATTATACCACTTTGATGAACCATTTAAATATCATTTATGTCATCTTTGGATTATTCTTGGACATCTTAAACTAATTTGATTCTTGTACCTACTGTACATTTCTGAACTTGAACTTTCAACTACCTTTGATCTGTGTTAAGATATCCATTGTGAAATCAGTGAAAGTAACCCCAAATTCTTATTGTGTAAGACATGTTGAGTACATGTGTACCCTTGAGCCATTACCTGAGTGAGTATGTTATGATGACAAGTTGTGAGTCTTGGGACTCGTTTGAGAATTATGCCTGTGCAAGGGGCTGGTTCAGTCCCGGGAGGAGCACCCGATTTGTCAGTGCCGCGCGGGGACAATGAGGACTACTGATGTTGCATACATCATTTCCTGCCTGATTAGTCATCATCTCATACATATGTGTGTGAATACCTGACAGATACTGAACTTAAGTATCTTCTGAGTTATTGATCATGTTCTATACTGTTTTGTTCTACATGTGTTATTGGTTTGACTTAGTGTTCATTTTCTTGACCACTCAGTGTTTACCGTAGACATGTTCCTATTCTTGATAGTATACATGTGAATCCTTTCTATTTCAAGGAATTGAATTCTACTGGGCTAGTTAGCTCATTCTTTCTATCTTTTCAGGTTGTCCAATTGAAAATGAAGGTTAAGGGAGGGATGTGTGTGCTGAGGGGACCGTCCATCATCCTGTGAGTCATCAACTTTTATTCTTTTTGAGTAGTTGGAATGTAATAATACTACAGTTTTCTTGTTTATTCCTCATTTAGACTGAAATGAGGAATGTTATGTAATAAGCTTCCGCTAAACAAGTGTTTATGTTTATGTAAATTTCTCGTGTTTTATATCGGTCATGTTCAGTAAATGAAATTTTGCTAGGACGTGACAGATAAAGAAATTTTCTACTCAACTAGTTTAAGTTATACTCTTGATTCCTCGTTCGCTCACGTTCCGGCATTTATAGTTATATTAAATGACGGGACGTGACAGAGTGGTATCAGAGCTTAGTTCAATAAACCTAGGGATAACCAGTGAGTTGGGGTAGAAACTTGGGATTAGTTAGCATGATTTTCGTAACTATAAAAATGCTTAACTTGTGAATTATTTCAGCATGGACATGAGTGCTCAACCAAGGTTGGTAACAGCCATGGAAATGCTACGGCAAGATATAGGATTATACACCCAAGCGCAGAGGGAAGCCCACATACAAATCAAGGAGGAAGTATTGAACCTGACGGCAGGCACTTTCTCAGCAGGAAATCCCCATGTATTTGTGAAATGAGAGGTTTTGATTTTGTGGTTATGGAAAGTTAGAAGGAGGAGACCGTGGTATCTTAGTGGGGGTTATGGTAATATGTTTTGATGAAACTATTTGACTTGTTGTTAGAGATGGTGTGTTATGGATTTGAATTGCGTATGTGATGAATGTGAGTTGGGATGATTATGGAATTGATGTATGTATTGTTGGATGTTTCAGATATCTTTCAATTTAGTCATGGATGGTGGTGATGCCCATTGGAAGAAAATGGAGAGTTCAATGCATGACTTGACTCGGGTAATGAAGGCTGTAGCCAAAAATAATAACCACAATAGGACAAGTCTATTTAAGGATTTCAGAAGCATGGACCCTCCGAGGTTTGTTGGAAGTACGGATCCAGATGAGGCCAAAAATTGGTTAAAGGGCATTGACAGGATATTCAGAATAATTAAGTGTACAGATGAGGAAAAGTTCGTTTAACTACGTTCCAGTTAGATCGGGATGCACGTGCTTGGTGGGAGACTGTGGAAGCTACCCTAGAGGATTCCAATCAAGTTAGTTGGGAAGAGTTTGTAGAATTATTCAATGATCAATATTTTTCTGAGATAGTTCAGGAGAAGAAGGCAAATGAATTTGCTGGTTTAAGACAATTAAGGATGTCGGTTTCAGAGTATGAGGCTCAGTTTGCTCGACTATCCAAGTATGCTCCGCACCTCATCGCTACGGAGAAATTAAAAGCCAAGAGATTCATGAATGGGTTGCGTCCTACTTTTATCATGCAGTTAACTCCACATCTGATCTCCACATATTCTGAAATGGTTAAAAGAGCTTTGGCATTAGAAGCTGCAAGTGAGACCGTGGATAAGATTAGAGACAAGTCTGAAGAAGGATCCTCGGATCGAAAGAGAAAGTTTGAATCGGGAAATCCCCCAAAAGTTCAACAATTTGGGAGGGAGACAGGGAAGGCTCCGAGTGGGAGCAAAGATGTGTGCAAGCACTGTCACATTAGTGGGCACAAGGCGGAAAATTGTTGGCGTAGGTTAGGTGCATGTCTCAAGTGTGGGAGTACTCAACATCGAATTCCAGATTGTCCAATGATCAAGAGTGCGCCAGTCAAACCAAATCCCCAAGCAAGGCAACCAAAGCAAGGGAGAATCCAAGCTATTCAGAAGGTAGAGCCTGAATCCCCGCAAGAAGGCGGACTGATTGAAGGTACACTAATAGTAAACTCAAAACTTGCATATATTGTTTGATTCAGGAGCTACCTACTCCTTTATGAGTTATAAGTTTACTAGATCTCTAGAACTTCAATCAGTTTCACTACCTACCCAACATGAAGTGGCAACTCATTTGAGTTAGGGTAATAAGCTTAAGGAGTATTATCCTGCTAGTCAAATCTTGATTAAAGGACAAATACCCACTTTCAAGAATTGACGATCTATTTGACCAATTGTCGGGAGCTTAATGTTTTTCTAAAATTGATTTAAGGTCAGTAACAGTACCCTTGTGTTATTAAATTTGGAGGACCAAATTTCTCTTAGTGGGGGAGAGTGTAAACCCCAAAAATTTAAAGTGTTAGGAAAATATGAATAATGTGATTATTATACATTATTTTTGTCATTAAATTAAAATAATTAGGATCTGGGTTTAATTAAGGATGACGTACGTTACCCCAGTGTCGTACGCCGAGGTGCGCACTCCGATAGGGCGACACCGGAAAATGATAAAAAAAATAAATCTGAGGACACCATAATTCTCAGAAAAATGTGGAGATAATATAAACTTAAATATCTGGATTTATTGACATGCGGACTTCGAGGATAAGTTGTCACGACTATTTTCGGGCAAATTTTCACCATGTGTAAAATAAATTCTAAAAATTAAATAAAAAATCACCATAATTGTAAAACCATTGCATTAGCTTATGGTTGAAATTTCAATACAATTGGACATCATTTGAATGGGTTTACAAAAGGATATTTGGACCAGCTGATTTATGGACTAATTACGGGAAAGATTTTTCTAGAAATTCTTGTATGCTTACGTATCATGGGCAACGTAAGCCTACGTCATGGTGGGTTAGATCTCTTACACGTTTTTACCCATGTGCTAATCGTAGGGCGATGCTTGGACCAGGTGGCTGTGGGTAATTAATTGGGGGTTTTTACCCCAACACCTGTAAGCCTGCGTGCCTTGCACCTGAAGCTTTGGGTGATAAAAATCTCCCTGTACGCAGCATACTAACTTTTCCAAGGGAGCTTCTACTGGATTTTCTTCCTATCTAGCACCCTTCTTCGGTTCTTCTTCTAGTGTTTCCTGCTGCTACTTCTGAGCAAAAAGGGGCTGCAGATCTTGGGGTTGGAACTACTGGCTGTGTTGCTCTTGCTTCGGTTGATATAGATCAGATCTCTCTAACTGCTGCAAGCTTTCTCTTCTTTTCCCTATTTCTGGGAAGTTCTGTGTTGAGGGAAACCTACTCTAATCAGTAAGGTAGAATTCTTTTCCTTTCTCTCTCAATCTTACTCACTTGACTTGCTATGAAATCTTCTGTTTAGGATTCAACTTCTTTTCCTTCTCTTATCTAATTCTTGTTTTGACTATCGAGTTGCTGTTGGACTGTTCATGACATACAGGTGTTTTACACCACATTGGAAATCCCTGCTGTAGAAGTAAAAGCATTTCAAGAGTCATATTATTATTTTTCTAACTTAACATGGTTAGAATCATCCTCCCAATCCTAGAGTGCACATCCTTGTACACATATATGATCATACCAGTTACTGTGAGATTATCCAACACTCTGCTAAAAAGTTAAGTATCAGACTGTGAGTTTACATGTAATTCCACTGCATGATTCGACTGCCAACTATACATAATTCGACTACCAGTTTATACATGATTCGACTGCTACAGTCGACTGCTACAGTACAAATTCGACTGCTACAGTCGACTGCTACAGTACATGAATCGACTCACCATTTATACATGAATCGACTCACCCTTTATATGATTCGATTCACATTTTACATGAATCGATCACCCTTTATACATGATTCGATTCACCATTATCATGAATCGACTCACCCTTTATACATGAATCGACTCACCCTTTATCATTCGACACCCATTTATACATGAATCGACTCACCCTTTATACATGAATCGACTCACCTTTATACAGATTCGACTACCCATTTATACATGAATCGACTCACCCTTTATACATGAATCGACTCACATATATATAGTAGAGTTAGCCAGATTTCTGTATGTTCTGTCAGGACTGCTCCCTTCCAGAAGTGTCAGCAGAACCTCTGCAAGACTGCAAACTCATACCTTATTTACATTCCATATTATTTAAGTAAATGTTATAATTTGATGTTTCATTTACTTAAGATATTACATGTAAATAAGGAAGTACCCCCCATTTGAATCCAATAAAAATATCAGAAAAATCATATCTCTTACCAATAAAAAGTCAACTCTCCCTCCGAAGAAGAAAAATGCGATTTTGGCGATTCCATCAAAATAGCGTCTTTCTAATCTCTCACAATTTGGCCTACCTAAAAATCTCATAATTCAAGTAAACCTAGTAGAATGATAAAAATCCAAGGTCCGGTGAAAAATGATAAACACATTATGACTTCTCCAAGGGAGCCCTCTCCTACTGAAAGAAAAGTCAAACCTGTTCATCCCTTAATTTACATCAATATGGCTTTCATCTTGATATGTTATTATCTCCAACTCTAGAGGAGAATCAGTAAAATGGTTCCATCGATCATATAGATTTCATGACTATCCTTGTGATGTATTCTTCCGTTGACTTTTCCATTTTCTTGGATTCTAAACTATTATACCACTTTGATGAACCATTTAAATATCATTTATGTCAATCTTTGGATTATTCTTGGACATCTTAAACTAATTTGATTCTTGTACCTACTGTACATTTCTGAACTTGAACTTTCAACTACCTTTGATCTGTGTTAAGATATCATTGTGAAATCAGTGAAAGTAACCCCAAATTCTTGTTGTGTAAGACATGTTGAGTACATGTGTACCCTTGAGCCATTACCTGAGTGAGTATGTTATGATGACAAGTTGTGAGTCTTTGGACTCGTTTGAGAATTATGCCTGTGCAAGGGGCTGGTTCAGTCCCGGGAGGAGCACCCGAATTTGTCAGTGGCCGCGCGGGGACAATGAGGACTACTGGATGTTGGCATACATCATTTCCTGTCTGATTAGTCATCATCTCATACATATGTGTGTGAATACCTGACAGATACTGAACTTAAGTATCTTCTTGAGTTATTGATCATGTTCTATACTGTTTTGTTCTACATGTGTTATTGGTTTGACTTAGTGTTCATTTTCTTGACCACTCAGTGTTTACTGTAGACATGTTCCTATTCTTGATAGTATACATGTGAATCCTTTCTATTTCAAGGAATTGAATTCTACTGGGCTAGTTAGCTCATTCTTTCTATCTTTTCAGGTTGTCCAATTGAAAATGAAGGTTAAGGGAGGGATGTGTGTGCTGAGGGGACCGTCCATCATCCTGCGAGTCATCAACTTTTATTTCTTTTTGAGTAGTTGGAATGTAATAATACTACAGTTTTCTTCGTTTATTCCTCATTTAGACTGAAATGAGGAATGTTATGTAATAAGCTTCCGCTAAACAAGTGTTTATGTTTATGTAAATTTCTCGTGTTTTATATCGGTCATGTTCAGTAAATGAAATTTGCTAGGACGTGACACATAAAGAAATTTTCTACTCAACTAGTTTAAGTTATACTCTTGATTCCTCGTTCGCTCACGTTCCGGCATTTATAGTTATATTAAATGACGGGACGTGACAGTGGGTCCCTCTGAGGTCGACGTGCTATCTTCGACCTCTGCAATTGTTTCGATTTCCGTGAGGTTTGCCGACGTCTTGAGTTGCTTGGCTTTGCCAACCTCAGACGTCTTCTCTGGTTTTGTCTCTGCGCGTGTGCCTATGGAGCGCTTGGTTTCGTTTTCTGTGGCTCCACAGTTACTGTGTGTCCATGTCGGACCACGAGGACGATCTGGGTGAGATCGAGTGGTGCCGGTGGACACGGTCCTGCGTGCCGTGGTGTTCTCCACGTGCATGCTATCTCTTGGTTTTGGGTCATCCTTAAGAAACTCTCGTTTGGCCTTACCGTAGGTGCTAGCCTTTGCTAGTGTGTGGAGCCATTTAGCGGAGTCTTGTGGATAACCTCCTGGCGTTTTTCTCGGTTGCCGTCAGTAGCGGTGTCCTCTATCTAGCCACTGGTGATAGAGTGAGTTACTGACCGGTTGGTCTCAACAACATGGTCTGTTGAGGGTTCAGTCACGTGGTTTCCGACTGGCGGTTTCAGTGTTTCTGGTCAGTTTGGTGCGCGCCGCGCCTGCGGAGTTGCTGACATCTGATTGTGTGCTCCGCACCGGTTGGAGTGCGCTTTGTGAGCTATCGGATGTCTAGTTTGGCACTCTCTTTGTGACAGGGGCGTGGTGGTGACCACCAGGAAGTCGTGGTACGACTTAGTGGCCCCTTTGCACTGGTTGTTTTCTCCGACCGGGTTTCGCCCTTGATTTTGAGGATAAAATTATTTTTTTGTTGGATGTATTGTAACATCTTGAGTTTCTCGGCTTTCTGGCTGTTGTGTCGGATGACTGGCCACTAACGCGTCTGACCGGGACGATGCGTTAGTGTCGCGATGGAACTGGCCGTCGCGACAGCCATCCGAGTTGCGACCACCTGGTGCATCGCGTTCCTGTCGCGCCCGGTCAACGGGTCACGACAGGGTTCCGCTTTTTGGCCGTCTGACGCCTGTCAGTGTGGCAGGCGTGTCAGGGCGACTTGTCTGGATGTCGCGGCGTCCCCTGGGGACGCGTTCTGGTCGCGGTGGGGACAGCCATCGCGTTAAGGTTGGTAACGCGACGCCTCGCCCTGTCGCGTCTTGGGGGCCGAAGGCTAAAAGCCTTGGTCGGTGCCCCTTTTCCCCTTTTTGGCTTTCCTACTTCCTTCCCTCCCTTCCCAGAGGTGGGGAAGCCCCCTCCCTTCCTTCTCCGACGTTGGAGCGTGGTGGCGCCGGAGGCGGCTTGTGGTGAAGTGGCGGAGCGGTGAGGAGTGAGGAGGAGGCGTCCGTGGCTTCGTGAAGGCCCTCTTTGGGGTTCGGTTCTCCATTTTCAGTAGGGATTTCTTGTGCCCTTTCCAATCCAGGTGATTTGGAGTTCTTTTGGTTGAATGCATGCCTTTAAAGCTTTCCCCATGCTCCCCTCCCCATCGTGGTGTATTTTGTAGTGTGTGGGAGACCACGAGATGTAGCATCCCGTTGGTCTGCCTTCCAGCTGATATCGCGACCGCAGGGCGCGTCGCGACATCAGAGGAGGCGTCGCTGCGGTCGGGCGCGACCTTATCGCGACACAGTTGGCCGTCGCGATAAGAGTCATGTTACGACCTGGTTTCCCATCGCGACAAGGTTGTTTTCCTGACGCCCTACCCTGTCGCGACTAGGTCCTTGTCGCGGTTGCCCTTCCCGTCGCGATCCCATCGCGATAGGCTAGGAGGGCGCGACAAGACTTGTGTTGCCTCGGGTGTTCTGTGGCCTCGGTTGGCATGTCAGCTTGTGCCTCAGGGCAGGGTTGCCCTTAGGACTTTCTGGTAGGGAACGCGGCAGGTTGGCTCAATGCGTTCTGTGACCGAAGGTGACACCTTCGTGGCCGTGTCCTAGTGGCGGCGCTAGGAGGCTCGTGTCTGTCTAATAATCGATTGTCTGACTGTCAATCGATTATTAGCAGAGCGGTGGTTTCTGTTCTGTTTGGTGGTGTTCCGAGTTCTTGGGCTGTGTCGTGTGTGCCGGCGTTGGCCGACGGCCCTTCTGGGGGTTCCGGAAGGGGTGCTGTGCGTGCCTGTGCCTGCTGGGCTTGTCTTGGTTACAAGCTAGCCGTGCCGTTTCTATGGTAGTTGCCCCGCCAGTTCTCTGTTCGCCCGGTGTTAGGCACTTGAGGGCTTGTCCGTAAGACAGGTTGTTACCGTTACCTGGGACACCCAGCCCCGCGCGTCTGTTAGAGGGAGTTCTCCGGGCGACGGGCATGCTCAAGTCGAAGACTTGGAGCAGAAGGGGAAAACGGTGGAGACAGCAACGTAGAGTCGTTTGTAGAGCTCTCTTAGTTGGGTCTAGTCGCCGAGTTTGTTGTGGCGCTCTATTGGTGCGGACCAGCTAGTCCTTCTCACTGCCTCGCTCTGCGTTGGTTTCAGAGCCGCGTAGGGAGGTCAGGCGTGGGGCCGCAGCTCGGTCGGGCTATGGTGGTTGTGGTTGTGTTCTTTGCTGCGGCTCACTAGCCTCACTCTACTTAGGGAGGTTGTAGGCAGGAGTCGGCGGTTGGTGAGTTGGAAGTTGGACGGTGTGTCCTCCTCTTAGTTGCCTGTGGCGGTGGCTTGGTTGCTCTTGCTGTGACGTTCTTTCTCACGATGTTTTCCGAGAATGAGTTCTCGTTGCCCTAGCCTGCACGGAGGTTGTAGCCTGGCTGTGTCTAGTTCTATGGGCTTTGTTGGTTTGGCCTCATGAGCCGTGTTTAGTGGCTTTCGCTCTGCGGGTTTCCTCGGGATGCCTTGTGTAGGCATCCGACCATTGGTTCTCTAGCCATTCCTTGGTGCCGTTCGTGGTGGCACCGGTAAGTGTTGTTTCCCTGACCTTGTAGCGTGTCCAAGGACTAGGGTGGTTCTGCTTGTGGGCCCTCAACCTTGTGGAGGTCTGAGGTGGCCGTGCCTGAGGTGAGACGTTCCTTCTCACGTGGTTGCTTGGTGTCTCTCGTGGTGACACCTGGTTGTTCCTTCCCGACCTCGTGGAGGTCTGGGATGTTGGTGCTTGTGTCGTGAGACTCTGGTCTCACGTGGTTGCTCCGGTGTTCCATGAGCTTCTTGTCTCGGTGTGTGTGTGCCGAGGGTTTGCTTCCGCATTGTGTTTGACTCCGCTGGTTTTACGGGAGTCATGTCTGGCCCGACCTAGTTGTGGGTCGGGGTGTTGCTCTGTTCCGCTTCTTTGTAGTACTCTGCAGTAGGTGTTTCTCACTTTACTGCTTTCTAGAGTAGTTGCTTCCGCTTTTGTTGGAGTTCCTACTGCTCTGGCTGGTAAGGGACTGGTTATCCCTACTGAGCTTTGTTCGCGAGGCTCACCCCCCTACTCTCTTTAGGTAGGGACTCGATGTCGTAGGAGTTCGTTGTCAGACGGTCGTTGAGGCGGTTTGTTGCGCCGTGCGTTGCCAACAGTGTGAGCTGTGAGCGTGAGTGCTCTTGTACCGTGAGTTGAGAGTGGCCTTTTTGCAAGTCCTCGGGGTATGCCCCTTAAGGACTGCACCTTTCTTTTTGTACATGTATTTTTATTTGGGACTTGTTGTACATATTTTCCTTGTTAATGTACGAACTTTCTTGTTATAGTTATTTGAATTCATTGCTTATCTCACTGGACTAAATTCTAACCCTTCCGGGTCTTCGGATCCGTGGGTGGCGGCGCGACTTTCGGGGTCCCTGGCGGGGGTCCAGAAGGTCGGGTCGTTACAACTAAGCTCATGAACTCTTTAAAAAGGGTAATGGATGGGATATCATGGAAATTGGGATTTTAATGGGCTCAAAGCAAGGCTAATGATGGGCACAAGGTGAATGACCAACTTGGGGCTTACAAAGATAACAAGAAATACGGTTCAACTTATGGGCCAGAGTCAGGTGTCTACAGATTGCCCCTCCTTGGCTTCCACTTTGCAAGGGAGCGAAGCGGAAGTGTATCGGAGGTGTCATGAAATGACGGTGAAGTGGAAATGACGCGGAATGGACTGAAAAGATGGGAGCCAAGATAAAGAGACACCCGATCTAACCAACAAGCAAGTGGAATCTTCCTGAAATCTCCGAGTTAGTTGCTCGAGCAGAATGCAAGAAAAACACAAGTCTGGATGAGAAGGGGAAAAGAAAAGGACGATCAACCCCTCGATTGAGAGGTACCCTAACCGATTGGCCTACAGGTTTCATTTTGGAGGGACATGTGCGTGCCAGGCAGGTAACTCATGACTAGGTCCTGGGAGCGGTTCGCAACCAAAACGGATCAAAAGGAACAAGGATGAAAATTGAATAGAGAATCCAGACAGGAAAATTCTTGACAGACTGGCAAGAACAACTCGCTCGGAGGCAAACCTTCCGATTCGGAGTGGAATAAGATTTCTTGTTTCGAACGTGAAGAACGGTTGGGCACTCAATAAGGGCTCACCATTAGCCAGGGATGAGTCATGATAGCTCAAAGTCCTACATGATGCATGCTGGGCCAAAGGAAAAGAAATCATTAAATCAAATGTAAAGAAAGGAGAAAATAGAAAATATATCAAGGATAATATTGCTAAATCAGACAAGAATGGGTCGAGAGTTTATCTGCAACCGCCGTGCAAGACAGAGTCTAGTCGTTCCCAAACTTACCTAACCTAACGGCCTATCCAGCGATTAACAATGCAAACCTAGATCATCACTGTTTTTGGTAGAGGGGAACTTAAATCCCAGAGCACATTGAGAACCACCGGTCCTTGAAATGATCTAATAAGTAAGGTACCATATAGTAATGCGAGGGAGTAGGGATAGAAATACTTACCTGTGACGTTCCATTTTTTTAAGATTTTAAGATTTTCTGATTTTTTTTTATTTTCTAATTTTTTTGTTCTTGTTTTCTGGTTTTTTTGGTAATTTTTTTGATAAACAAACAAAACAACAAGCAAATAACAGACATACAAGCACAACAATATTACACACAAACCATGTAATTAGCACCAAACACATAAACACGACATTCCTAATCAATTGATTGGAGGCTTGATTAGGTCGGTGGATGTCACGACTAAGAAAGCGGTTGCCTTAAGATAGCGGTGTCGACGAAGGCCGCGACAAGGTCACGGCGTGCCCGACCACCGCGACATGAAGGCGGCGCACATAGGCGTCGCGACCCTACCCGAGGATTCAAAATGCAACAACTCCCCTTTCTCCCCCTTTTGTGCGTTCAAACGTGTGAAACTCCCTTAGCTCCGGCGATCTGACCCCCTCCCTCTCTGTGCACTCTCTCTTGCTCCCTCACCCACCCCTTTCTAACTCTCACTCTTTCTCTCTCACCCTCCTCTCACATTTCCACACTCAACGGCAATGGAAGGAGGAGGCAACGGCGGTGGTGGCTCACCAGGCGACGGGAGGAGGAAAAGGCCGGCGACGAGGGCTGCCCGGCGACGCGAGGAGGCTCCTCCGGCGGCGGAGGAAGTCCCGGAAGTGGAGATGACAGAGGAAGAGGCGCCGGTGGTGGACATTGAGGTGATGTCAATGGCACGGGAAGCCGCGATGAAAAAGGTAAGTCTCCGATGCTCTAAAACCCTGATTGAATGTGTGGATGAGATGGAGAAGCCCCATAGAGGGCGGATGTAGGGAGAGATGCCCAGAAAATGCGACCCCAGACAGGATAGGCTCCGGTCGGTCTGCGTCTGAGAACGCGACACGCGACGGCCCGCCCTATCGCGATATCAGTAGTCATGACGGGGTCAAGGGTTGTGACAGTGTCGCGTCGGCTAAGGGCCGTCATGAAAATGTCGCGTCCACCAGGGTGGTCGCGACCATGTCGCGGCGCATCGGGGCGTCGCGACAAGGTCGCGGCACACTTGGCTGGCGTGACCTCAGCCGAGGACCATAGAAAAGCATGCTTAGATTGGCTAATTTGCTTCTTCCGTGCTTGCAGGGTGAAATGAGCGCCCAGGTCTCATGGCTCCTGATCCTGGCAGTATATTTGGCTTTCCCCGGGTTCCAGAGAGAGAGAATAGATGAGATGGGGTTTGGGGAGGTTTTGAGGATGGACCGGATGAGGGTGGATGGCCCACTCACCCAGGCCCTACGCAGCAGGTGGGACGCGGAGGCGACTGCCTTTGTGTTTCCATGGTGACACATGATCCCCAGCCTGGAGGATGTGAGCAAGATTAGGGCTGCAAACGAACCGAGCTGAGCCAAGTATCAGTCTGCTCGAGCTCGGCTCGTTTGTTTACTAGCGAGCTCGAACTCGGCTCGATACTCGCCGAGTATTTGCAAGGTATGTTCGAACTCGGCTCGATGAGTATTTGTCATGTTCGAGCTCGGCTCGTTAAGCTACTCGTTTACATAAACGAGCTCAAGCTCGAGTTCGAGTTCAAAATTCTTACCCAAACGAGTTGAGACTCGAACTCAGCTCGTTTAACCCAAACATGCATTCAAGCTCGAGCTCGAACTCGAGATCTAAAATTAGCACATAAACAAGCTCGAGCTCGAACTCGGCTCGTTTAACATACTATACAATTATGCTCCCAATTTTTCATCAAAATATGACATAAAATTTTAAAAAAAATCCAAAAACACCCCTAATGCCATTATAAACTATTGTAGGCTATAAAATTATGCTACCATTTTTTCATCAAAATATGCCACAAAAAATTAAAAAAAAACCCAAAAATGCCCATAATGCCATACTATATGAACACATATATACACATCTTCCACTTAACAGTGGAGATGACCTGCAGAATTTATTCTTCGGATTTCTCTCTCTCCAAATTTAAGCAAAAAGGCAATCCGATTTATAAGATCGCATACCACTATCTTGCAAGGATAGATTATATGAAATCAAATTCTAGATGTAGCAGATTCATGTTTCTTTAAAAGTAACAGAAAATGAAGGGAGGCCGTTAACTGGTTATGTAGGGCATACAATCATAAATGAAACAAAAACAATTGAAGTAAAATCTATATTTGCTTTGAGTCATGTGTATTTGCTTTTGCATATGACTGAGTTAATGTTGACAACTTTCAATGGTACATGAATATAATCTTCTCTCTTTTTCTAACTAAAATGGGATAGGATATTATACAACCAAATTAGATCGGTAGATGTCCAAGCATCTCTTATAGAAGATATGCAAAGTTAAAAGTACGTCAAAAAAACCCTGTAAAAGTACACCCAGTGATGATTCAGAAATAATTCCATTTTACCAGCTGCATTAACCATCTTCAAAGCACGGATAACAGCTGGACATGTCTATTATATATAGAAAATTGTTGTCAATTTTCTAAAGATGTTATGTGAAGGAAAATCACATGATAAAGATAAAACAATGGACTCCCCTTCCCAAATACATTGCTCACAGTGTACCTTCCCAAATATCTTGGGAGAAGAATAATAAACTTAAAACAATGAATATACATATATGTGGGATGGCTATACAGACCAGGAGGATGTGGATCTCATCAAGAAGAGTATGTCCTCTTTCCTTTGCTTGTCTTGCAGCAGGCTCAACAGAAATAATAATATCACCTAGCATCAACTATAAAAATTGAATTAGAACAGATTCACCTTAGAACATGGAAAGAGCTCTTGCAGTGAAAAAAAAAAGGCAGGCTTTCAAATCCTACTCAAAATTGGTAGAAGAATGGAGTATAGATCTACTCTTAACTGTCAAATTAAAAGACATGAACAAAATCAGAAGCATTTCTCTATTTCCACATTCACTCTGCACAAAATCTCAACACCCTAATCAACATTAAAAATAACATGAATCTTTGCACTCTGAAACTGCAGAACAATGAAATAAAACTACTAAGTGTTGGGTTGAATGCAAATTCATATCATTTCCCTCCTATTTTGATGATGACAAGAGGTGTTCTTAAAGCAATTTAATTAAAACATGTCAAAAAACATCATACCTGAAATTCATGTTTAAAAAGTATTTTTCAAACCACATTTATCATTTATGGTCATGATAAATCATTTAAATAATGATATATGTGTTATTTTTGAGGTACAAACATTTTTATGCAGAAGATGTGTCGACACACTCATCAATGGTGTCGACACAACAACACAGATTAAAGGCAAAATGTATAAAAATGTTGAGACTGTGTCGACACATGTCAAGAGTGTGTCGACACGAGTGGCAGTTTTTCAGAAATCAAGCCTACCCAGGTCGACACACTCTCAGAGCAGGTCGACACTAGATCCCGTTTCCAGAACAGCCAGTTTGAAGAATTGGGACAGCAGGTCGACACACTCACTCTCAGAGTAGGTCGACACTAGACCCAGTCCCAGAACAACCAGTTTGCAGATTTGGGACAGCAGGTCGACACACTAAAGAGCAGGTCGACACGGGACCTTCTTCCCAAAACAAATTCTTACATATTCTAGACAGTGTGTCGACACTACCACCAGGGCAGGTCGACACACTACGGAAACTTTTCATCCTAAAGTTGATGGCTGCCACGTGTCCTTCTAGGGCGATCAGAATCTTCCTAGGAACGTGTGCCCTTGTACCCCAAAAGGGTATCTTTGGAATCCTAAGGATATAAAAGGTCTTTTTGGCCAACCTTCATAAGAGAAGAGACCCAACTCTCCAAGAGCCTCCAAGAAGCTCCTGGCGGCCAAGAAGAGCTCGTGTCTCCTTCCCCTGCTCTCCAAGTGCTTCCAGAAGACCAATTTCCACCAATTCAAGGTGTGGAAATTGGAATTTGATTCCTGAAGACTCCTCTGAAGCATTCCAAGGAGGCAGATCCTGTAGAAGACTTCTTTGGTGAAGAATTCGAGGAAGATCCAACTTCTCAAATTGCAGAGCATCGACTTGGACTTCAAGCTTCACAAGTTCCTTCCCAATTCAAGCTTCTACAAGGGAGTACACTGAAGAACGAAGCCTCTCAATTCAATTCATCCTTTCTTCTGTTCTTCTGAGATATCTTTTGAGATTATGCAAGTGCTTCTGCATAACTCTCTTTAGAGTTCTCAAATTTCGACTAGATCTGTTGCTAGAGGATCTAAGTCTTAAGTTGGTGTCTAGCAAGTTTTAGTGTGAGCATTGTGCTCAGTTGTTGTGAGCCGTCGAGCTCAGTTTGAGTTGTTAAGCTCAGGGTTGGTTTGAGCAGTCTTGCTCTGTGTTTCTAGAGTAGTCTTGCTCTAGAGGTTGTGTGAGTTGTATGCTCTGAAGTGTTGGAGTTGTTAGGCTCCTTTGGGTGTGTAGCCCAGTTGTGTTAGTGAAGCCTCACGGGTTGTGAGGGGTGGATGTAGGAATCACTTGGGTGATTTCCGAACCACCTAAAAAATCCTTGTGCATTTGTCTTCTGTGGTTTGATTGATTCATCTGCTAGATGCTTGCATAGGATCCGTTTTAATTCACTTAATCAACTTGCTTCACATCTAAGTTTTTCAACTCACTCAAATCTAATCAGATCTGTAGTTTTTCACTGATAACATTGCCTCTGATTCTAAATAGTTTTCAAATTACTTAAGCTTCCGCAAAAGTGGCTAAGATCTATTCATCCCCCCCCTTCTAGATCTTTTCCACACATTCATTTCGATCCTTCAATTGGTATCAGAGCGGGTTTACATCGATCTGATTTGAACTGAGCAGTTTTTGTTTCTGAGTATTGAGTGTTTGATTGTTTGCTTGTTTGTTTGCTTGCTTGTTTAACTCTTTCTCTGTGCATTTACTTAAGTGTCATGGACTCAAAGGGTTTCATAGCTGAGGGCCATTCCATAAATAGGCCACCATTCTTTAATGGTTTGGACTATTCTTATTGGAAGAACAGAATGCAAGTTTTTTAAGGGCACAGAACTATGAGATCTGGAAAGTAGTTGAGGTGGGTCCCTATGAGAACCAGGGAGAAGAAGATACCTGGACAAGGGAACAGATAAGGAAAGCTACACTGAATTATAGTGCCATGAACATGATTCAGTGTGCTGTCCATCCCAAGGAGTATTCGAGAATCTCTATGTGCAAATCTGCAAAAGAGATGTGGGATAAACTCGAATTACTCTATGAGGGAACATCTCAGGTCAAGGAGACCAAGACAAACATTTTAGTTTCAGAATATGAACTCTTTATGATGAAATCTAATGAATCTATTTCTGAAATGTTTGCCAGATTCATGGTGATAGTCAATGGACTCAAGGCTTTGGGTAAGGAGTATACTGATGCAGACTTGGTAAGAAAAATTTTGCGTTCACTTTCTTCAGTTTGGCATACCAAGGCCACTGTTATTGAAGATTCAAAAGATTTGTCCAAAATTTCTTTGGATGAATTGATTGGATCTTTAATGACATATGAAATAAACTTAAAAAGAAATGAAGAACACATCATTAAGACCAAGCCTATGGCACTCAAAGCCTCTTCAAGCAACAAAGATAAAAATCAGGATAAGACAAGTTCTGAAGAATCTGAGTCGAATGAGGATGAGATTGCCCTCATGACCAGACAATTCAGGAAATTTTTGAAATATAGGAAAGGAAAAATGACTGGGAAAAAGAAATTTCCCTCAGGTAAGAAGAACACTTCCTCTTCCAATTTCAATAAGAATCATAAACCTGATGAAAATGTTATCTGTTACAGGTGCAACAAGCCAGGACACATGAAAGGAGAGTGTCCTGAGAACAAGAAGGAAAAGCACAAGAGATTCCAGAAATATAAGAAGCCAAAGGCCATGGTAGCCACTTGGTCTGATGAAGATACAAGTGAGGAAGAAGAAGAGAAGAAGTCCTCAAGCTCAGAGAGTGAGGAAGTTTGCTTCATGGCCAACAGCACAGATGGAAAGGTAAATACTTCCTTTGAAGATTATAGTGTTGAAGATTGGCAGGATGTGTATGCAGAATTAGTTGAAAGATATTCTGAAATGAGAAAGGAAAATAAACACATCAAAAAGAAAATTGAAAATCTCTACCATAATCAATCTTCAAACAATAGAATCTGTGAACTAGAATCTGAAGTAACCGACTTGCTTGAAGAAAAAGAGAATCTTCTAAACCTAATTGATGAACTGAAACTTGCCTCTCAAAAGGCCTCCCAAGAATTCAGAAACTTAAATGAAAAGCTGGAAATTGAAAAACAAGAAAAACAACAGAAAATTGAAGAAATTGAAGTTCTTAAAAACAGCTAAAGGAAAGGGAGGAGGTTATCCAAACCTTCACAAAAGGCCAAGATAACCTAGAGGCATTCTAGGATCCAACATGACAACCACATCTCATGGATTAGGATTCAACAAGAAGAAACCCCAAAAAGACAAATCTGGTGAGAAAAAGGGAAAAACACATCTAATTAATTTTGTCAAGGGTCCTAATCTGGAAAACACTGAAATCCAACAAACAGCAAACAAAACCCCAAACAAAACTCAAAACAAATCAAAAACCCAAAAACAAAAGAAGACTATCAGGTCGACACAGTCCCCTGACAGGTCGACACCAGTCCACAAGAAGAAGACTTTTGTGGCTGTTGTGTCGACACCAATACAGGAGAGGTCGACCTGCTCAACACCAAAAACCAAAAACAACTCAACCAAAAATTCAAATAAAAATATGAAAAATAAGAAAAAGGAAAAGAAATAATCCATGAAAAACCTTGGACCTTCAAGACAACACTTCAAGAAGATTGGACTAATCCTTGGAACCAATGGTATGAAAATCCTTGTTGGTATTATCCTCATACTCTTATCCAAATTTCTGGATGTACCAACACAATCCATGGATTCCACCTCCTCCTCTGAACTCAAATTTTCAAATGAAAAACTCCCCTCCAACCAAAAACAAAGATCTTGGTGCTTTCATTCCTAAAAGAAAGAACAAACAGAAAAATGCTGAAAACACCAAAGTAACAAAACAAAAATCTAAAACAAATCAAATTTGGGTGAGAAAGGATTTGATATCTGTGCTAAATCATACTGATGGGTCCAAACTCTGTTTGGGTACCAAAATTCTCTCCATTGATCTTTGTGCAGGAAGGTCGTGCACCCAACACCAATGTTTGGTTCTTGATAGTGGGTGTTCACGACACATGACTGGAGATAGAGCCAATTTTCCTGTCTAATTGAAAAGGAGGGAGGGTCAGCCACCTTTCGAGGTAAAAATAAAGGAAAGATCATTGGATCTGGTAAGGTTGGTCAAACTTCTTCAAACTCAGTAGATAATGTTTTGTTAGTTGATGGACTTGATTATAATTTGCTCAGTATCAGCCAACTATGTGACAAAGGTCACAAAGTTGTGTTTGAATCTGATTTTTGCAAAATAATTGATTCATCAACTGACAAAATCAAATTCTTTGGAAAAAGAGAAAACAATGTCTACATGATCAACCTTAATAAAAACTTTTCTGAAAATCTTTGTTTTGTTGCAAATAAAAATGAAATTGCATGGACTTGGCACAAAAGACTTGGCCATGCAAGTTTCAGAACTTTGAATAAGTTGTTAAGATTGAATTGGTTTAAAGGTCTTCCTGAATCTTTTTCTAGTGTTGAAGGTCAAATTTGTGGGATCTGTGCTAAGGAAAACAAACTAGGAAATCTTTAAAGCCTTCAATGAAGTACTCACATCTAAGCCACTAGACTTCTTCACATGGACCTCTTTGGGCCAACAAGAGTTCTAAGCCTAAGTGGCAAGAGATATGGTTTGTAATCATTGATGACTTTACTAGATTTACCTGGGTTATTTTTCTATCCCACAAAAGTGATGCATGCCTTGAATTCAGGAATTTCTGTACCACTATCTTAACAACTTATCCATTTAAAATTAAAAACATTTTAACTGATCATGGGGGTGAATTTGATAACACATCCTTTTCTGATCTATGTGCTGAATTGCAAATATTTCACAAGTTTTCTTCACCTAGAACTCCAGACACAAAAGAGTTGTGGAAAGAAGAATAGAACTCTTGTGGAATGGCTAGATCCATGCTCTTAGGGAGTAATCTGCCCAAATCCTTCTGGGCTGAAGCTGTTAACACAGCCAATCACATCCTAAACAGAGCTTTGGTCAGACCAAAGATCAGAAAAACCCTCTATGAATTGTTGAAAAACAAAAAGCCAACTGTTGCTTACTTCAAAACTTTTGGGTGCAAGTGTTTTGTACACAATAACAACAAAGAAAACATTGACAAGTTGATGCTAAGAGTCAGGAAGCTATCTTCCTTGGCTATTCAGAAGTGTCAAGGGCTTTCAAAGTGTACATATTGAAAACCAAAACTGTTGAAGAATCACCACATGTTATTTTTGATGAAAATTCCTTTTCCACTAATGATTCTAAATCTTGCAGGGAAAAACAAGACAATGAAGAGGATGACCTCATTGTGGACTCTTCACCAACCGTTGAGGAGATTAACAACATTGAAGAGAACCTGAACAACAACCCACCATCTTCAAGTGGTTCAGGTAATATTGCTCCAGAAGTGGGCACTTCTCAACAGGTAATTTCTGAACCTCATTTTCTAAGAGATCACCCATTAGACAGTGTAGTTGGCAACTTAAATGATAGAGTTAGGACCAGATCATCTTTCTTGCAAAACATTGAAGAAGACTCACTAGCTCTAATTTCCCAAATTGAACCCAAGTCAATTGATGAAGCCTTATCCAGTTCTGATTGGATTAATGCCATGCATGATGAACTTCATCAATTTGAAAGAAATCAAGTGTGGGAATTAGTGCCTAGACCTAGTGACCAAACAGTAATTGGCACTAGATGGTTTTCCGAAATAAATTGAATGAACTGGTCAAGTAATAAGAAACAAAGCTAGGCTAGTTGCAAAGGGGTATAGCCAAGAATTGGAATTGACTTTGAAGAATCTTATGCCCTGTAGCTAGACTAGAAGCTGTGAGAATTTTCCTGCTTTTGCATCCTCCATGAAATTCAAAGTCTTTCAAATGGATGTCAAAAATGCATTTCTAAATGGATATATAAAGGAAAATGTTTTTGTTGAACAACCTCCTGCATTTGAAAATGAAAAATATCCTAACCATGTTTTCAAGCTTAATAAGGCACTCTATGGTCTTAAACAAGCTCCAAGAGCTTGGTATGATCGTTTGAGTTCCTTTTTACTTGAGAAAGGATATTCCAGAGGAAAGTTGATCAAACATTGTTCACAAAACAGTAAAAAATCAAATAATTGTTGTCCAAATTTATGTTGATGACAAATATTTGGATCAACTAATAAAGGCCTTTGCACTGAATTTTCAAATCAAATGAAGAATGAATTTGAAATGAGCTTAATGGGAGATTTAACATTCTTTTTGGGATTGCAGGTCAACCAAACACATGAAGGAATCTTCATCAGTCAAACCAAATATGTCAAGGAGCTACTAAAAAGGTTTGACTTTCAGAACCTCAAACACTCAAGCACACCCATTGCAATAAATGCTAAGCTAGAAGAAGACCCATCTGGTAAGTCAGTTGATCCAAAGACCTACAGAGGTATGATTGGCTCTCTGCTCTACCTTACTACTTTTAGACCTGACATTCAATTTGTGTGTGCTTATGTGCTAGATTCCAATCTAATCCTAAAGAAAGTCATATGCTTGCTGTGAAAAGAATTTTAAATATCTTGTTGGAACATGTGACTTAGGAATTTGGTATCCTGCTGGTTGCAAGTTAGAATTGTTTGCCTATTGTGTGATGTTGATTATGCTGGGTGTAAGTTAGATAGAAAAAGCACAAGTGGCTGTGTGTGTATCTAGGTGGGTGCCTTATTTCTTGGGCTTCTAAGAAGCAACATTCAGTTACTCTGTCAACAGCAGAGGCTGAGTATGTTGCTGCAGGTAGATGTGGAACTCAAATTCTCTGGGTGAAACATCAACTTCTTGATTACAACCAAGATTTAGGGTGTGTACCCATCCTATGTGATAACACTAGTGCCATAAATTTGTCTAAAAACCCATTCAGCACTCCAGAACAAAACACATTGACATTAGGCATCATTTCTTGAGAGATGAGTTGCAAAGAAATCTTTTGAACTCCATTTTATTGAAACTGAAAAACAAATTGCAGACATATTCACAAACCCCTTCCTGAAAACAGATTTTCATCTTAAGGAGAGAACTTGGTCTTTGTAAATGTCCACTTCTTGATCTCTCTTAAGGTTTGGGTTGAGTGCTATGCATTGTCTAAGGGGGAGTTCTTGCATTTCATAACTCCTGGCTTCCTCAAGCTACATTGTTCATATCTCTCTCACTTTCAATTCCATTTCCCTTTTTACAATAAATTCTCCATTTTGATTGTGTTGAAACTTCTTGGTATATCAAATAGTGATTGGAGAAGGACAAGTTATGCTTGTCTGGACACTTTCACTATGCGTGAGAACATATCTCCGCCAAGTACTAAGAAGTTAATATGCAATAGTTGAGGGGGAGCTTTATTGTTCAAAGAGAATTTCTTTTCTGATTTTAAACTTGCACAGTTTTCACTTCCATTTCCTTTTGGCAATGAATTCTTCAACTCTTATTGCATTGAAGTTACTTGGTATATCAAATGGTGATTTGAAGAAGGACAAGTTAGGCTTGTCTGGACACTTTCACTATGCGTGAGAGCTTATCTCCGCCAAGTACCAAGAAATGAATATGCAATTGTTGAGGAGAAGTTCTTGTTGTCAAGAAGAAAATCTCTTTCTGATTTCAAAAATGCATATCTTTTTTTTGAAAAATGATTGAAATCATCATCTCAGGGGGAGCTAGAAAATTCTCAAGTCATCTTTTTGCAAAATTCAAAACTTCTTCTTGCATTTCATCAATTCCCTGCATGATGTCCTCATTCTAAAGTCTAGAGTCACAAATGAACCTTGAGTGATTTATTATATTTTTACTAATCAACCTTCAACTATGTCTCTCATCCACAGAAATTCAGATCTCTTCCTAAACTAAATGACAATTTGTGCCTTGAACTTAAAACATTTCCTTGTTTGCAACTGATGACTGGATGTATTTGAATTCTATCTCACAAACTCTCCAAAATCTTGTAAAATCCAACAGAGCAATGGCATCTGTGCTGAGAAACTGCACACCTTCACAATGAATGAAGTGCTATGTATATCATGAGGCATTATTGCTAACTCTGTTCAAAGGGGATCCAAATTGAAAATAACTTCAAAATTTAAGCAATTATGTGCTATGCTTTTTGATGATGACTAAGTAACTAGAAATATTGGCGTCTACAAAACGTATATTTTCATGTCAAAAGGTCATCATTTACCCCTTTGAGACTTGACAATGACTAAATCTTAAGTATCCAGGGGCTATGGTGTGTAAAAAGCACTAGTACTTGAGTGAAAGAGATTTATATCATTTGATAGTTTGTTAAAACAAAAAAATGAAAATTATTGGAGATTTGTTTAGAAAGAATCATCTTCCTCCTTCATCAAGTTGTTCTTTAAGTTTGTGTTTTACTTTCAACACAACTATATTTGGTCTAGATGACTTCTTTAATTCTTGAAAATTGAGAAACATGGTAGTTTTTTGGTTGATTGTTAAATACATTATATCCCTCAATTTATCATTTTGTTGATTCAAGTCTTGGAATGCTAATATCCTGTTGGAAATTGTTTGAAAAACTTGAACTGTGATGAATCTTTGCAAAATACAACAAATGAATTTTTAAGCCTCTTAAAATCCTTGAAATGATAATTCCTCTCATTATTTATCATTATAAAGATGTCCCCAATTTCTCAAAAATTTCCTCTCAAAGATTCAAATTTCTCTCAAAGGCTGTGTCGACACCATCCTCTCTCGTGTCGACACACAACCCCAGTCAGGTCGACACACCCTTCCTCATGTGTCGACACTGCCTTCTTGCCAGACCCTTTTTCAAACCTTTCGGGTTCACCTTAAACCCTTGTTGTTCCTGCGGGGCAGTATACCACTGCACCCCTTTTGGCATAAGGTCGACCCGACGGCCAAACTTTCATTGTTTCCGGCAAGAACACTTCCCATTTCTCTCTAGCTCTCATCCTCCTTCCATCATCTCTCCATTCTTCTACCCATTCCTCCTCCTCCTCCATCTTCTACTTAATGTAATTTCTCTTTTGATGATGTCAAAGGGGGAGAAGAAAGAAAGATAGAACAAATGTTTGTAATCTTTCTTTTGGAATGTTTGTAATGGTTTTCTTGTTGAATGAAATGAAAAGTGTTGCTTGGCTTGAATGATTCTCTCAATTGTGTATTTAATGTGATTGAAAATCCTTTTGTGAATGTGATTGAATGATTACTTGTCAAGTTGCTTGACTTTTATGAACAAAATTTCTAATTTCAAGTAACACTGTATCTCACAACACATCATCAATTGTTACTGAAAAATATCAAAAGGTCCTTGACAAGTATGATAAAAAAGGAAAACAAAAATTTAAACAATCAAAAATTGCTTAAAATCACACTTCATCAAAACCACATTGAAATATGGATTTAATGTTGCCATCATCAAAAGGGGGAGATTGTTGGGTTGAATGCAAATTCATATCATTTCCCTCCTATTTTTGATGACAAGAGGTGTTCTTAAAGCAATTTAATTAAAACATGTCAAAAAACATCATACCTGAAATTCATGTTCAAAAAGTATTTTTCAAACCACATTTATCATTTATGGTCATGATAAATCATTTAACTAATGATATATGTGTTTATTTTTCAGGTACAAACATTTTTATGCAGAAGATGGTTGACACACTCATCAATGGTGTCGACACAACCACAGATTAAAGGCAAAATGTATAAAAATGTTGAGACTGTGTCGACACATGTCAAGAGTGTGTCGACACGGTGGCAGTTTTTCAGAAATCAAGCCTACCCAGGTCGACACACTCTCATAGCAGGTCGACACTAGATCCCGTTTCCAGAACAACCAGTTTGAAGAATTGGGACAGCAGGTCGACACCACTCTCAGAGCAGGTCGACACTAGACCCGTTCCCAAAACAACCAGTTTGCAGATTTGGGACAGCAGGTTGACACACTAAAGAGCAGGTCGACACGAGACCTTCTTCCCAGAACAAATTTCTTACATATTCTGGACAGTGTGTCGACACTACCCCAGGCAGGTCGACACACTACGGAACTTTTCATCCTAAAGTTGATGGCTGCCACGTGTCCTTCTAGGGCGATCAGAATCTTCCTAGACACGTGCCCTTGTACCCCAAAAGGGTATCTTTGGAATCCTAAGGATATAAAAGGTCTTTTTGGCCAACCTTCATAAGAGAAGAGGCCCAACTCTCCAAGAGCCTCCAAGAAGCTCCTGGCGGCCAAGAAAGCTCGTGTCTCCTTCCCTGCTCTCCAAGTGCTTCCAGAAGACCAATTTCCACCAATTCAAGGTGTGGAAATTGGAATTTGATTCCTGAAGACTCCTCTGAAGCATTCCAAGGAGGCAGATCCTGTAGAAGACTTCTTTGGTGAAATTCGAGGAAGATCCAACTTCTCAAATTGCAGAGCATCGACTTGGACTTCAAGCTTCACAAGTTCCTTCCTTCAATTCAAGCTTCTACAAGGGAGTACACTGAAGACGAAGCCTCTCAATTCAATTCATCCTTTCTTCTGTTCTTCTGAGATATCTTTTGAGATTATGCAAGTGCTTCTGCATAACTCTCTTTAGAGTTCTCAAATTTCGACTAGATCTATTGCTAGAGGATCTAAGTCTTAAGTTGGTGTCTAGCAAGTTTTAGTGTGAGCATTGTGCTCAGTTTGTTGTGAGCCGTCGAGCTCAGTTTGAGTTGTTAAGCTCAGGGTTGGTTTGAGCAGTCTTGCTCTGTGTTTCTAGAGTAGTCTTGCTCTAGAGGTTGTGTGAGTTGTATGCTCTGAAGTGTTGGAGTTGTTAGGCTCCTTTGGTGTGTAGCCCAGTTGTGTAGTGAAGCCTCACGGGTTGTGAGGGGTGGATGTAGGAATCACTTGGGTGATTTCCGAACCACCTAAAAAATCCTTGTGCATTTGTCTTCTGTGGTTTGATTGATTCATCTGCTAGATGCTTGCATAGGATCCGTTTTAATTCACTTAATCAACTTGCTTCACATCTAAGTTTTTCAACTCACTCAAATCTAATCAGATCTGTAGTTTTTCACCGATAACATTGCCTCTGATTCTAAATAGTTTTCAAATTACTTAAGCTTCCGCAAAAGTGGCTAAGATCTATTCATCCCCCCCCCTTCTAGATCTTTTCCACACATTCATTTCGATCCTTCACTAAGAGCCCTTTTAAAAGAAGAGAAGGAAAAATTCAGCAGTCTTAATTTAGATGTCATATCAATCTTGTAATATCCTCAAAGCTTACACAGCCATCAAACATCCAATGTTGCTTTCCCCGTCCAAAGTGCAACAAATTTGAAAGATTGAAGATCAATTCAAAAATAACCGCCAATATGTAAACTATCAATCTATCCCACAAAAAGATTCCACCAATAAATCCAAGAAGTAGAAATGTTCGTGGACACCAGAAAAAAAATAGAGACTCAACTGTCTGCTTAGGTTGCAAACTTCTAAAGACCACAACCACTTGCCCAATGGAGGACGATGACATTATATAGTAAGCTGAGAAAATATAGTAAGCTGAGAAAATCCAAGAAGTGTGCAGGAAAATGTCATTGATATATGGTAAAGTGCAACACTCCAGATCCTACAGAAATAAGCCCTTCGGGGAAAATATGGACACATCATCTCCGCTCCATCATCAAAGACCAAATGTAGGGGATTGTTCCTATATTCATTTAACCATTCACTAAAAAAGAAGTGGGAAGCGAACATAAACTATTCTCCCTTCTCTAGATTTCCTATCCCTTTTCTTTGCCAAACTATTTGAGTATTACCTTGCCACCATGGACTGGCTGGAGCTGCTCGGGAGCATCATCCAGCTGGGTGGTCCTGCTCGGTCGCACGTTGTGCCCATCTACGGCATGGCGGGGCTGGGCAAGACCGCCTTGGCCAAGTACGTCCACAACGATGTCAGGGTCACCCAGGGCTTCAAGAACCGGATCTGGATCTGCACCAGCAGAGGCTTCGATGTGGTGAAGATCACCAGGGCGATCCTCCAGTCCCTGATAGGTAATGCCTATCGTCTGTCCAACCTCACCATGCTGCAGAGCTGTGCGAAGGGGCTGCTGGCTCGCGAGCCGTTCCTTCTCGTCCTCGACAACGTTAATGGCGACAAGGTAACAGCAGGTGGTTGTGGGCCACCGGAGAAACAGAGGCGACGATCGGTGGTGGGGGGAAGGAGGGATCCCGGTGGAGGAGAGCTGAGAATGCAAGGGAAGACCTTCAAATGGAGAACAAAAGAGAGACCACCGGCCGTCGAACCCTGCAGAGCTCGTGGAGAAGAATCGATGCGCCGTGCACCGTCCTTGGAATCACTGGCCCGCCAAACCCTATTTGCCCTCACCCTCGGCGTCGACCTGGGAAGGCGCTGGAAGCCTGGAAAGCCTCAAATGGGAATGGGATTTGGGGTTCGACGGTGCAATTGTGCAAATAGGTTTATTGTGTGAGGATATTTACACATAAGTTCTCATAACTTTTATAACTCGACAATAAGTTTTTAAGAATATGTAAATATATTTATATCTTTATATTTAACAAATAATTTATCTAATATGACATATAGTAACATAATGACTAATTTAACGAGTATGTTAACGAATATTAAATTGAGTATATTAACGAGTAATTTATCGAGTATCTTAACGAGTATTTTATCGAGTATCTTAACGAGTTACTCGTGAACATAATTGAGTCGAGCGTATCTTTGTTCAAGCTCGGCTCGTTTATGAACCGAGCTTATTTTTTTGTTCAAGCTCAGCTCGTTAGTTTAATAAACGAATCGAATCGAGTTTTTGTCAAGCCGAATATCGAGCTACTCATCGAGTGTATTGGTTCGTTTGCAACCCTAAGCAGGATTACCGGGATGAGAGTATATGGGCGGCCGGTGTGCGGTTTCACCTACCCGTGCTACAAGGGTTTAGCACGCAGGCTCCTAGACGTGATTGTAGGGCAGAGGTCTTCCCTCAACTCTAGGATTGAGCTACAGGAGAGTCTAGGGCTATTTCAGATGGGTAGGGAGGTGGCCGAGACAGCGGACGAGCAGCTGTGGAGGTTGATGGAGGGCTGCAGGGAGACCTTAGCTGGTGAGCCAGGGGCTCAGGTAGACTTGGACCTGCGCCGCTTTCTCACCTTCTTTCTAGGCAGACTCCAGTTTTCCACGAGGGGTGACGCGGTCCACCGTCGGTTCCTGCCCCTACTAGAGGACCTAGGGCAGGTTGGTGACTATGCGTGGGGAGCGGTGTTCTTGGCGCATCATTTTGACAGCCTGGGCTCCTCCGACAGGCAGACATCCATCAGCAGATTCTTCCCCTTTCTTCAGGTACTCTTCTTCTTCTTCCCTTTTACTTACACTGCCCTTATGCTCTTAATTGTGATATGAGTGCCTTCATGTTCTTGCAGGTCTAGGCCTACCTTCACCTTCTCAGCTTGAGGAGGGGGGCCTTGGAGCGACCGGGCCTCGTGCCCCTAGCTCGGCGTTGGGTGCCGTGTCGAGACACGCACCCACTTGAGGAGCAACTGACGTCCATTCGCGACACAGCACCCACTTGAGGAGCAGCTGACGTCCATTCAGGACGTGATTGACGTCTACCCTCAGCTAGAGGTAATAATTCTAACCCCTTCTCTTAACTCAATTGCTTTGAATTGACTGCTTGAATACTGATCAGATGTTATTTGATGTGCAAGTGGTGTGGCAGCCATATCTGAAGGAGGGGGATGAGGGACAACCTTGGTTGGAGCAGACCCGCCCCTACTTTGGTAGGACTGTGTGGGTTCATGCTCTAAACCTTGTGCTACCTCTCCACCTACATCTGACTCAGAGGTCCCTTGGCCTACGTCAGAGTGCCGTGGAGTTCCCTAGCCGAGGCCGGACCCCTAGGCCTGGCTGGAGCTTCCGGGGACTCCACGACACCACAGACTGGCGCGAGTGGGCCCGAGAGCAGATCGAGGACTGGGAGCACCGCGGCAGGCGAGTCCGATCTGACGCCGTGCCGACGACGCTTACCTACAGGCATTCGCCTTAAAGTATGGGGCGAGGGTCTACAGGGGCGCGAGGCGACAAATAAATCTCTAAACTCAGACTCTATGAATTACTCTTCATTGAATTGGGCTGACAGATTCAGATGAATTGCAGGTGGACGTGGTCGGGGAGATCGCCTCACTCCGGGCCATGCTGCACTCGGCAGTACAGGACCGGGAGATAGCTCGGAGAGAGGTGGAGCAGCTGGTAAGTACTTAATCAGACTTCAGTAACTTACTTATTTCTTTTGGCTGATTGATAAACTGATAAGTGTTGTATGTGCAGCGTGCGGAGCTAGCAAGTGTGAGGAGGGCACAGGCCGGTGCGTCCTCTTCCAGAGCAGCAGCGGAGAGCTCCCAGTCGGACCTAGCGGACCAGCTGGTGAGCGCAGTGAGGAGGGCCGAGGAGGCTCATGCTGAGTTGACAGAGAGGGTAAGTATGACAGTGATTTGAATTGAATTTGACTTATGCTTGGCACTGATTTGATTTTCCACAGGTGACCGAGCTGAGGACCGCCACCGACCGGGCGGCCCACTTGCAAGAGCAGGTCGACACAGCTACCACGTCGGTTGCCCAGTGGCGCCTCCAGGTGGAGACTGCGGTAGCACAGAGGGATCAGCTGCACACACAGGCGGAGGTAGCGAAGTCCCTAGTAGCAGAGTTGACGAGGGAGCTTGCGACGCTGCATGCGCAAGGGTCATCAGCTGACCAGGAGGAGCTGGCTCGCCTACACACAGAGATGATCGCGCAGCAGGGGTGGATTGAGGAGCTGCGGAGCTGCATGGCGATGATGAGCCAGGCGGTTCGGATCAGGAGTAGGAGTGGCGCGAGCGGAGCTAGCGGAGCGAGTAGTGCCTCGGTCCGTCAGTATTTAGCTGGTTCCTCCAGTCGTAGGAGGAACGAGGAGGAGGAGAGACGCTGCGAGGGTGAGGTGAGTGCCTGGAGCGGTAGGGGTGGTGGTGAGATGCCACCACCACCTGAGAGGCAGGAGGTATTAGCCCTTCCTAAATCAGACACGTGAGACAGGAGGTACTCACCCTTACTGCTATAACACAAAAGTAAAATCAAACTACTGGCCAGAGGTCCTCATTTGTTCCCCTTTCATTAAGACCACCAAAAGGTCGGATGTGCATTAGGGAGGTGGCATCCTGTGGTTGGTTGTCCCTAGCTTGCGGTGCCGCTATAAAGGCCATATCCAGGAGACGGTCGAGCTTTATAGGAAGAAATGGAAGAAAGTCTGGAGATAAGTCTTGTGCAAGTTTTAAAGGACAAATTAGGCTTAGCTTCCTTCCACGGCATGCCTCTTAGAGATTCGATCTATTGTGCAAGGACTTTTGGTCATTTCATATTTTTGCATGTTTCTTGTTTGGGGCATGCGTACGACCGGACTCAAGGACGTCCCGCGGGGAACTATACTGCCACTCTTTGCCATGCCCTTATTCATCAATTTTCTCTCGTTTGTTCTTCTTTTCTTTTGTTGTTTATTTTGCTTTTCTTTTGCAGGCCTAATTGACCGTCCCTATTTGAGATTTCCTCTCATCAAGATGTGCTTAGGATGGTCGCCATGCCTAGATAGCCTTTTTTGCCTTTACACTTCGATCGAGTAAAGAAGAGAACAGCTTTTGCACCTCCAAGGTATGGCCTAAGTAGCAACGGTGTTTGCTAGCGGAGCCGACTAAGGTTGCCATGTGAGTGTGTGATGATCTTTGCTTAAGGTGACTTTTAATGACAAGGGAAGAAATGTCGGACTCCTAGCACGAAGTAATCTCTAACCTCAATGCTGCAGAAGCAAATATAAATATAAACCGAAGACTGACCCTGTTAGACCCCGAAATTTTATTCTCTTTTATATATATGTATGTATATGAATGGTGTGTTGGGAGTTCTCTTGTTGTGTGCATAGCATGCGTAGTTCATTGTGCCTACTATAAGTTTTATACTTCTCTTGAGCATATACGTATATATATATATATATATACGTCTATTCGCGTAGAAGTGAGCAATTAGCTAATTAAGAAGTAATATGAATATTCTCTTTTCTTTTCCAATAATCTTAGACTCAGAATATTGAGTAATATATGTAAGTATTTTCTAAATATTGAAGAATATCCTATACTACCTATGTCATGGAATTTTGTATGAGAGCATATGAAGTACATATGTGTATGTACGTATGTATGTTATCTTATGCGTGACAATTGTATACCTAATTCTACACGCATAACACCTTGGTGTACTTATATATGCATGTGTATGTTTAATTGTAAACATGGTTCATTGCATGGTTTAGTTAATGCGTACATTGTACTTCGTACATTGCATGTACATAAAGAGTTCAAGCATGGTAGGTGTATTTAGTAGTTTATATTGGGATTCTATACTCCTCATGAATAACATGCATGTATTTTTAGGATAATTAGGTGAGGATAGTCAATCGGCTAAATTATGCATATAGTACTTAAGCAATGGTTAGGTAAAGTTGTGCAAGTTAATCTAATTATCGGTTCGCATGTTGTATCCATCTATTTCAAGCATAATGTACACAAGGGTGCTACACCCGTGTGTGTATACTATATATATGCCAAATCAAGTGTGTATGCATAGGTAGATATCTACGTACATCTCATCTTAGTGTATTCATGTATCCTTGTGTATGCCTAGGTATAAATGCTATTGATTGCCCGGTGTAGTAATATACATGTTATACCGTATACTTTGTATGCGTATGAAGATATTCATGTGCGTGTTGTTATCTTAAATGTACCTATGTATGTATGTGTAGGATAAGTAGTAATTATTGGATATTTACGTGGTGTAGTGGTGTATACACTATACTACATAGATTTCATGTGCATGTATGAGTGGGTTAAGCATGGTTCTGCATGATTTTAAGTTCTGGCAGAAGAGTGTCTTGGCGTCAACATACATGGACGCCCATGTTATGTCAGCGTCCATATCGACGGACGCCAACCCTATGTAGCCGTCCAGGGATGTGGACGTCAATATCCCTAATTTTCTGTGCTCTACAGAGCGCAGAGAACACTCATTGGGCCAGGCCTCTGATTGGGGAGATGTCTTCCCAACGTCTCTCTTGTCCCTTCATCCCCTGCACGAGCCCCTCTTGCCCCCTTATTCTATAAAACACCTCTCTTTGCAACCTAGAGGGCTCCCTTGGCATTTTCTAAAAGGAAACCCTAGCTGAGAGAAGAGATGAAGGACTAACCTTGAGAGCTCAGATCCGGCGTTCTGAGGCTTGGATCCGGCGATCTTCTTCGACAAGGAGGAAGTCCAAGCATAGGAGAAGGCTTCCCCGGCGTTGGACTGCGGCTTGCAACCCCCTGGAACCCGGAGCAAAGGATTTCTGGAGGCTTCTTGGCAAGAGCCAAGGAGAGCTTCATCGGCTATTTTGATCCGTTTAGAGGTTTTTCTTCAGGCAAGTAAACCCTAGGTCTTGAGCCTAGATATGTCCCCTAAGTCTCAGGAATTTTTGTGGATTTTAATTCGTGTCCTGGAGCCCCTATTCTGAATATTTTTCCAAGCTCGGTCTGTGTTCTTACACATACAGGAACTTGACGGCAAGAGACCTTGCCGTCAAGTGCATCTGTTAACGGCATGCGATAATGCCGTCAACCCCTGTAAACGGCTAGACATTGACGCTGAGTTCGTCAGGACAGAACCGTTAACTGTTTTCTCTCCTCTAAATGACTATTTTCGATGGGTTTCTCGCGATGAGGATATACTGTAAACCCTATACGTTATGTAAGATATCTATTGTGGTGTGTGGATGGGTTATTGAGCATGGAATGAGTAATGCAATTTAATTGTTTTGTGAAAATGCATGTATGTTAAGATAATAACCTTCTTGATTCACTGTTTGGATGATTTAGAGAGGGTCGGAAAGTGCTAAATGTTGTGAGCCATGTATGCATGCATCAGTCATCCCCTGCAATTTCTATGATTTTTCCCATGTTTATATGATTTGTTAGAGTTTATGTTTTGGAAAATAGAGAATATGTGTAGGACTATTAAATTCTCTAGTAAATCGTGCTTTGTGCAATAAATACGGGTAGAATGTCATGTAAATACAGGCATGTCAGGTCAGGGCTGAGGCATGTTAAATCAAATGCTTATGCTAGGTTTCCATGCTAATAGGGATTTCAAATAGCATGTAAAATAGATGTTTGATTTTCTGTAAATTCTATTTAGCTCAGAAAAATCTGAAAAATTGAGGGTATGATCTTGAACCCGAAAATAGCATGTGGTTAAAATTTCATCATTTGGACCAGTATATAAAGAGTTATGTGTTTTTCATGTGAAATAATAATCTACGTATGTTATCGTAATGTGGTTAGTTATGCTTAAACCCAACCTGATTAGTGCATTTACTGTGTTAAACTCCTGAAATCTGTAGTAGCATGGTTAGGAGAAAAACAAAGTCACGTTGTGCATGAGAAATGAGGGAGATGTGAGTGTTATGTGTAAAATACGTGTTAAAACTCGGCATGAGTAAAGTGTAAAAGTTGTGCCTATGTGACACTGCTACCCTAGAGGCATCGGGAGCCGTATATAGAAAAGTCCCTATAGAAGGCTCCATGTGATATAAGTTTGTCCCAAAGGCATTGGGAAAACCCGGAGGTGGACAAGTACCACTGGATAGGGTGGAGAGGGCTTCTCCCGGTCTGCGCAGTTACAAGATTCACCACTGTATTGCCTAGGTGGTGGGTATGTGATTATGAGTCGTGTTATGTGTTAGTGTTGTGAAAAGAGTTATGAGAATGAGTTGTGTTATTTGTTAGTGTCCTCTACTGGTGGTTAGGACTATGTGTCATGGCAAATCGATTAACCAATGAAAGATGAATAAAGTGTGAAATATGTGAATATGGCACGTGGTAAGTGCCCATGACGCACGTGGTAAGTGCAATCGATGTGATATGTGATAAGTGAAAGTGGAAGAGTAAATGATGTGGAAACGAGTAAATTGTGTAAGTGTGAACATGTGTACATGTCAAATGTGTAAAAGTGAACAATGTGAATGAGTAAGTGTGCAATCACGTGGGATAAATGTGTTAGATTGTGAACTTATGATATATGTCATGAAAGTGTTAAATGCATATCCAAACAGCAACCTAAATGTATGCAAAACGATGTTTCACTTGTGTAAGAATGAGTAGAATCCATATTAGGAACTTCCCTTTCAAACATATGATAATCTCACGTTAATTGCTATCATGTTGTGATTGAATTGTATATATATATATATAGCTCTCACGTGAATGAAATGGTAGTGAGCATGTAATAGGATTTTCACGTTTGCAAAAGGTTGATTATGAATATGGCAAATGCATGAAAAATATTTGGATTCCATGCTAGTTGAAGGCTCAATTAGTATAAAAGTTTTATACTTAAGTGCTCATGGATTGCTAAATGGTTTCACCATGTTTTAACCTTCAAGTCATGCTACAAATGTGAACCATGTGCATGTGATTTTATTATGTTAAAACAGCAAGCAAATGTATAAATAAATACAAAAAGGTCATGTAAAAAGCAAGTAGTCGTCGTGCTAGCTTGTTCTTTTCTTTACGCTCAATTGTATGCTCTAGTAGTTAAATATCTATGGGTTAAAAGAATGTGTGGACGAATCATGCTACATGTTAAGTAATAAATAAGTGCATGTGTATGATGTAATGCTCATGATTTAGAATAGAATTATGGTAGACTAAAGCATGCTCCTGTGAAGATAATATGTCTTGCTAGTTGAGAGTAAGGACTATGAGTACCTTCGTGATTTGATGATAGTGTGCATCTCTTTAATGTTAATGCCATATTGTGAGTGTGACATGTTTAAGTTTAAGACTTTGGTTTGCTTGCTGAGTCTTTGGACTCACTCTTGCTTCGGCGTACAGGTTGACATGTATCTTTTTTCTAGAAGGAAGCTTGGTGAGGATCGTCATTAGAAGACTATTTTGTGGAGCTATTACTAGTTGTACTTTTTTTTTCCTAGCACGAAAAGGATTATTGTATGGACAATATTTGGACAATGTAGTTCTTTTATCTTGTATTAAGGTGGACATTGTCTTTCAATTTCGCTATTTAGATTGTGGAATGTGTGTTAGTGATGGGTAAGAGTTGAGTTGATTATTTTATTCCGCTGTACTCTATTGCTATCCAGGCATATCAACCTATCGACTAGTGTTGGGTACATGTCCCACTGTGACGACGCCCTTTATACCGATGGGGATTGGTATAATCGTACCGGTATGAAGAGGGTCGTTACAGAGATTGGTATCTGAGCACAAGGTTGAGACTGTACATGGATAGACCATCACCGTCACAATATTGCAAAATCTTCATAGAAAATTTGTCCATATATGTAGAAATTACTAATACTAGATGGAAGATAGTAAGGAGAATAGTTAGAATATAGTAACCTAGGTTCTAATTGAGTTATTTATTTTGCAGACGATGGCTGGACGTGGTAGACGTAGTGCTCAGTCTCGGAGGTATGAGCAGAACCGCAAGCTGAAGAATTTTGTGAAAGGACTTAAGCCATCGGTGAGGGCTAGGCTTCTGGAACTCGATTCGCGTATCTTAGGAGAACTTCTAGGTGTGACCACCCAGCAAGAGAATGGAGCGGGATCTCTCCCAGAGGGGGAGGCAACTCCAAGGGAGAATATGATCAAGCCATTCCAAAGGCAAGATAAGAAGAAGGAGAAACCCTTGGAAAGTCAACAATCAACTGTGGCCTCAAGCATCGAGAAACTCGAGTGCATCCAGTGCGGGAAGCGTCATGGCGGGAGCGTATGTTGAAAAGGAAGGAAGGTGTCTTAAATGCGGCAGCAAAGATCATCGGCTTAAAGAGTGTCCGAATCTGAAGACGAAGTTTACTCCACGAGGTGCTTCATCGACGGCAATAAAGGAGCAAGGAGTAGCTGGTGATGACCTCGGCGACGTCACCACAGGTACTCAATGCGATCTTCGAGGACGAAGATCTTTTTCTAGAGGGGGAGAGTGTTAGACCCCGAATTTTTATTCTCTTTTATATATATGTATGTATATGAATGGTGTGTTGGGAGTTCGCTTGTTGTGTGCATAGCATGCGTAGTTCATTGTGCCTACTATAAGTTTTATCCTTCTCTTGAGCGTGAGCATATATATATATATATATGTGTGTGTGTGTGTGTGTGTATACGTCTATTCGCGTAGAAGTGAGCAATTAGCTAAATTAAGAAGTAATATGAATGTTCTCTTTTCTTTTCCAAGAATCTTAGACTTAGAATGGTTGAGTAATATTATGTACGCATTTTCTAAATATTGAAGAATATCCTATACTACCTATTTCATGGAATTTTGTATGAGAGCATATGAAGTACATATGTGTATGTAGGTATGTATGTTATCTTATGCGTGTGACAATTGTATACCTAATTCTACATGCATAACACCTTGGTGTACTTATATATGCATGTGTATGTTTAATTGTAAACATGGTTCATTGTATGGTTTAGTTAATGCGTACATTGTACTTCGTACATTGCATGTACATAAAGAGTTCAAGCATGGTAGGTGTATTTAGTTTATATTGGGATTCTATACTCCTCATGAATAACATGCATGTATTTTCATGATAATTAGGTGAGGATAGTCAATCGGCTAAATTATGCATATAGTACTTAAGCAATGTTAGGTAAAGTTGTGCAAGTTAATCTAATTATCGGTTTGCATGTTGTATCCATCTATTTCAAGCATAATGTACACAAGGTGCTACACCCGTGTGTGTATACTATATATATGCCAAATCAAGTGTGTATGCATAGGTAGATATCTACGTACATCTCATCTTAGTGTATTCATGTATCCTTGTGTATGCCTAGGTATAAATGCTATTGATTGCCCGGTGTAGTAATATACATGTTATACCGTATACTTTGTATGCGTATGAAGATATTCATGTGCGTGTTGTTATCTTAAATGTACCTATGTATGTATGTGTAGGATAAGTAGTAATTATTGGATATTTACGTGGTGTAGTGGTGTATACACTATACTACATAGATTTCATGTGCATGTATGAGTGGGTTAAGCATGGTTCTGCATGATTTTAAGTTCTGGCAGAAGAGTGTCTTGGCGTCAACATACATGGACGCCCATGTTATGTCAGCGTCCATATCGACGGACGCCAACCCTATGTAGCCGTCCAGGGATGTGGACGTCAATATCCCTAATTTTCTGTGCTCTGCAGAGCGCAGAGAACACTCATTGGCCAGGCCTCTGATTGGGGAGATGTCTTCCCAACGTCTCTCTTGTCCCTTCATCCCCTGCACGAGCCCCTCTTGCCCCCTTATTCTATAAAACACCTCTCTTTGCAACCTAGAGGGCTCCCTTGGCATTTTCTAAAAGGAAACCCTAGCTGAGAGAAGAGATGAGGGACTGACCTTGAGAGCTCAGATCCGGCGTTCTGAGGCTTGGATCCGACGATCTTCTTCGACAAGGAGGAAGTCCAAGCATAGGAGAAGGCTTCCCCGGCGTTGGACTGCGGCTTGCAACCCCCTGGAACCCGGAGCAAAGGATTTCTGGAGGCTTCTTGGCAAGAGCCAAGGAGAGCTTCATCGGCTATTTTGATCCGTTTAGAAGTTTTTCTTCAGGCAAGTAAACCCTAGGTCTTGAGCCTAGATATGTCCCCTAAGTCTCAGGAATTTTTGTGGATTTTAATTCGTGTCCTGGAGCCCCTATTCTGAATCTTTTTCCAAGCTCGGTCTGTGTTCTTACACAGACAGGAACTTGACGGCAAGAGACCTTGCCGTCAAGTGCATCTGTTAACGGCATGCGATAATGCCGTCAACACCTGTAAACGGCTAGACATTGACGTTGAGTTCGTCAGGACAGAACTGTTAACTATTTTCTCTCCTCTAAATGACTATTTTCGATGGGTTTCTCGCGATGAGGATATACTGTAAACCCTATACGTTATGTAAGATATCTATTGTGGTGTGTGGATGAGTTATTGAGCATGGTATGAGTAATGCAATTTAATTGTTTTGTGAAAATGCATGTATGTTAAGATAATAACCTTCTTGATTCACTATTTGGATGATTTAGAGAGGGTCGGAAAGTGCTAAATGTTGTGAGCCATGTATGCATGCATCAGTCATCCCCTGCAATTTCTATGATTTTTCCCATGTTTATATGATTTGTTAGAGTTTATGTTTTGGAAAATAGAGAATATGTGTAGGACTATTAAATTCTCTAGTAAATCGTGCTTTGTGCAATAAATACGGGTAGAATGTCATGTAAATACAGGCATGTCAGGTCAGGGCTGAGGCATGTTAAATCAAATGCTTATGCTAGGTTTCCATGCTAATAGGGATTTCAAATAGCATGTAAAATAGATGTTTGATTTTCTGTAAATTCTATTTAGCTCAGAAAAATCTGAAAAATTGAGGGTATGATCTTGAACCCGAAAATAGCATGTGGTTAAAATTTCAGGTCATTTGGACCAGTATATAAAGAGTTATGTGTTTTTCATGTGAAATGTAATAATCTACGTATGTTATCGTAATGTGGTTAGTTATTGCTTAAACCCAACCTGATTAGTGCATTTACTGTGTTAAACTCCTGAAATCTGTAGTCGCATGGTTAGGAGAAAAACAAAGTCACGTTGTGCATGAGAAAATGAGGGAGATGTGAGTGTTATGTGTAAAATACGTGTTTAAACTCGGCATGAGTAAAGTGTAAAAGTTGTGCCTATGTGACACTGCTACCCTAGAGGCATCGGGAGCCGTATATAGAAAAGTCCCTATAGAAGGCTCCATGTGATATAAGTTTGTCCCAAAGGCATTGGGAAAACCCCGGAGGTGGACAAGTACTACTGGATAGGGTGGAGAGGGCTTCTCCCGGTCTGCGCAGTTACCAAGATTCACCACTGTATTGCCTAGGTGGTGGGTATGTGATTATGAGTCGTGTTATGTGTTATGTGTTGTGAAAAGAGTTATGAGAATGAGTTATGTTATTTGTTAGTGTCCTCTACTGGTGGTTAGGACTATGTGTCATGGCAAATCGATTAACCAATGAAAGAATGAATAAAGTGTGAAATATGTGAATATGGCACGTGGTAAGTGCCCATGACGCACGTGGTAAGTGCAATCGATGTGATATGTGATAAGTGAAAGTGGAAGAGTAAATGATGTGGAAACGAGTAGATTGTGTAAGTGTGAACATGTGTACATGTCAAATGTGTAAAAGTGAACAATGTGAATGAGTAAGTGTGCAATCATGTGGGATAAATGTGTTAGTTGTGAACTTATGATATATGCATGAAAGTGTTAAATGCATATCCAAATAGCAACCTAAATGTATGCAAAACGATGTTTCACATGTGTAAGAATGAGTAGAATCCATATTAGGAACTTCCCTTTCAAACATATGATAATCTCACGTTAATTGCTATCATGTTGTGATTGAATTGTATATATATATAGCTCTCACGTGAATGAAATGGTAGTGAGCATGTAATAGGATTTTCACGTTTGCAAAAGGTTGATTATGAATATGGCAAATGCATGAAAAATATTTGGATTCCATGCTAGTTGGAAGGCTCAATTAGTATAAAAGTTTTATACTTAAGTGCTCATGGATTGCTAAATGGTTTCACCATGTTTTAACCTTCAAGTCATGCTACAAATGTGAACCATGTGCATGTGATTTTATTATGTTAAAACAGCAAGCAAATTGTATAAATAAATACAAAAAGGTCATGTAAAAAGCAAGTAGTCGTCGCTAGCTTGTTCTTTTCTTTACGCTCAATTGTATGCTCTAGTAGTAGAAATATCTATGGGTTAAAAGAATGTGTGGACGAATCATGCTACATGTTAAGTGTAATAAATAAGTGCATGTGTATGATGTAATGCTCATGATTTAGAATAGAATTATTGTCACGTCCCGAGAATTACGCAGCGGATATTATTTCAAAGAATTCGAGTCGATATTTCGAGACGTAGACAGTCGGCAAATAAGCGTCTAGCTAGCACGCACTAAATGTGTATCAACACAACATCAATAGGGCCCATATATTGAACTCAATATAAATTGTATTCAAATCTCGCATTTGTCTCAGATAAATAATACAGGACTAAGACTCAATAAAAACAAAAGTACATAATACCTCACTTCCTACTACATGAATCTATCACTCAAAATAAACTAACTATAGGTAGACTCATAATTGGAACGCTCTTCACTCGGACGCATTCCCATCCTCGACTTGCTCTTCCTCTTGAACTTCATAGTCACCTAGATGGGGTAAAAGTAGGGAATGAGCAAACTAGCCCAGTAGGATTTATATCTCAATGCGGGCAATGATATAAGTGATTAACATTTTAGAACTAGGCAAGTACGATGAATGATATGCATGTACGAATAAAAACTCGTTAAAACATGATATAAAAACAAGCTAGAGAGAGATCATGATAGAATAAGATTGATGAACAAGATGACAAGAGAGAACTAGAAATAGATCACTTTGTACAAGCACGCAAGATTTCACTTGATGTTAATAGCTTTCAAGAACGCAAGATATCACTAATTGCATTAAATGCAGGATGGCCATATCACGCAAGCAAGCAAGCAAGATTTCACAAGCACGATCAAGTAACACTAATCAGGCACGTAGACACCAATGTACACCAAGAAAAGATCCATCAAGAATGTACACCAGGACACATGTATGTGGTTATGTATCTAACATTCAACAAGCAAGAAGTACTCCCAGCGCAGATGCAACGCCAGTAATCATTATACCCCATGGTTAACAGTATATTTATGACTCTCCGTCATTGGGGCTAGACTGGAGCCCTTGGACACACGCCGTGCCCTGTCAGCATCTCATGTAAATTTTAAATGTAGATACCCACAGTCATTAATAATGGCCAATGAGAGTTTCAAAACGTAGCATGTGTAATGTCATGTTCATGATGATGATGGAAGATGTAATAATTAAATTGAACATGATTTCATGAGAACAATGGTCAAGAGATAAATTCGGCAGCATAACGGTACAATTTATACTTTCGTTCAATCTTTACATTAATGGCTTTAGTCTAGTTTGTAAGTTACACTCACGAGATTAAGAAGAGAAAGGAAGTGCACGCTATCTCCAGGGAACTTCAATGGTACAACCAACTCGTCGGCCATGTGGGAATCCATGGTCAGAGGAGATTTACGGAGGCCTGGTGAAAGGTCGCTAGTCTACCGATTCGGAATGACCGGTAGAGAGTTTCCAATTTCCCAAGAAAAGGCTACCTAACAGTGCTAGTGTGTAGTGCAGTACGCGTGTCTCAATTCTCAAACCATCGGTCTCAAACTCGGAGGAAGCACTTGACAATATAACATGGAATAAAATATGCACTTTAACTAATCATGTTTTGCAAGATTTTATGATAATCATTATCATTTAAACATGGAGGAACAGTAGGAAGATTAAATCACAAGTAGAACGAATGGATCATAGCATTTAAGGAGCACTTAGAATAGCATTCATGTAATTAAAGCTTTTAAATGGGTTAATCAATTTTAAGCCATTAAATAACAATCATGTAATGATCAGACCCAAGACAGGTAACTTACACAGTAATTATCATATTTAAACAGACCTTGGGTATATGCGGAAAACTTTGTAAGAAAACAGTGGTTTCAGGTAAAATTCTGAGAAAGCGACAGGGCTATATAAGGAAGGCGACATGGGTGTCAGATTGCGACAGGACAAGGGCCGCGAAGAGATGGCTAGAAGGCGACAGAGGGTTGTGAAGAACGCGACTGGGGCGGTCCGATTCAGGCAGCATGATCGCGATAACGGTCTTGTCGCAATCAGGTCGCGACATGTCGGGCTGTCGCGACGAGACCTCGAAGGCGACACATCGAGCCGTCGCATTCACAGGATCTGCGCCTGAGTCCGACTGGGATCTGACATGCTCTTGGTTCAGACTTACCATGTTTTGACACAGGAGCGATATTCATGAAACGCCTATATCTCTCTATATGCTGACCTTTAGACAAAACTTTCAACATAGAAAATGTCGAGAACATTTATTGGAAGAACTTTGATGTTGGGGGTTTTACCTAATTCGGACTTTGCCCTTGTGAAAAACATGAAGAACTTAAAGTTAAATGCAACCAGAAAAACGCAGTATCATGCATGACTCTATTACGAAGTTTATAACTCTCAAACTAATGACATTTACATAAAACCTTTAACATGAAAGATGACCCTAACGACTAATAAAAGAACTTTCATGTTGGAGTCTTGACCTACTTCGGTCTTAAATCTCAAGAAAAACAGGAATAACCTAAGGCTAACTGCAAACCCGAAAACACAGTATTATGCATGACTCTCTTACGGGGTTCATAAATCTCTAACTAAGACTTTTAGACAAAACGTTCAACATGAAAGATGATCGTGACATCAAGTAGAATAACTTCCATGTTAAGAGTTTCCTCTAATTCTGTCTTGAATATCGTGCAACATATTAAGAACGGGAAAAGCTCTAACAGTGCGCGACGTTGGCAAAACGCTTATAAATCAAGATCTACTAAATAAAATTCGATGAAACCAGTGGGAAATGAAAGTTAACTTGATGCTCTACACATTGGTATAGGATATGTTAAGATTTGGCCCGAGAAAACCTACCTTTGGTCAACTTCAAGAGAGTGGTTTGTGCAGGTCGCAGCAGATGAGAAGGGGAAGAAGAACGGCTTCTTGTGGTCGTTTCACAGCTCCTCAGCCACCAAGAGCTCCTCCACACGACCCTAGCATGTTCTAAATTCGTTCCTAGGGTTTGGGTGAAGAGTATTTAAGTAACCATGGTGTTTAGGAGTCCTATTATAACTAGGAAAGGAGGGTTTCGGGATTGGCATGTTTAGTTTCCTATTTTTGATGATTTCCTCCTCCCTTTGAGTATGTGAGGCATTAGGAAACCTCCCCTCATAGTTAAGCACGAATTTGGGTTGCCATGAATGCATGATTGCATCCCAATTCAACTCTAATTACCTCTTTTTAATTTCAGCTTATTATGGTTACGAATTTCTATGTATTTTCTAGCTTCATTTGATTTTTTGGCCAAATGTTGTCCATTGGCCAATTATGATAATGGGTCATCAATATATAATGTTGGAAGTCTCCCCAAGACTTTTATTTATTTTTGATTGCGTCGTATTTCCGTGTTAACAGTTTTCCGACTTGTTTCCTTATTTAGATAATCGGTCGCAATAACTCTTAAACCTAGCCCAAATGATTTTTATTGAACCAAATTTCTTGATGGGTCATTATAGGATATTATTTGAAGTCCATTTATGATTTTTATTTAATTTTCTAACTCATTCCAGTATGTGTGATAATGATTTTCCGACTTATTCATGAATTACGGTAATAAGTCGCAAAACACTTTAAACATGGATAATCTGATTTTTCTTGGAACAATTTATTTGTGAAACATTTAATAATAATATTTAGGGTTGATTTATAATTTTTACGGAATTTTCAGATGTGTTTTAGCACATACGATAATGATACGTATGTTTTAATACTTCCGATATTATGGAAATTTTATTTCCATTTACTTTGAATTAAAATTTCCGGGGTGCTACAATTATGGTAGACTAAAGCATGCTCCTGTGAAGATAATATGTCTTGCTAGTTGAGAGTAAGGACCATGAGTACCTTCGTGATTTGATGATAGTGTGCATCTCTTTAATGTTAATGCCATATTGTGAGTGTGACATGTTTAAGTTTAAGACTTTGGTTTGCTTGCTGAGTCTTTGGACTTACTCTTGCTTCGGCATACAGGTTGACATGTATCTTTTTTCTAGAAGGAAGCTTGGTGAGGATCGTCATTAGAAGACTATTTTGTGGAGCTATTACTAGTTGTACTTTTTTTTTCCTAGCACGAAAAGGATTATTGTAAGGACAATATTTGGACAATGTAGTTCTTTTATCTTGTATTAAGGTGGACATTGTCTTTCAATTTCCTTATTTAGATTGTGGAATGTGTGTTAGTGATGGGTAAGAGTTGAGTTGATTATTTTACTCCGCTGTACTCTATTGCTATCCAGGCACATATCAACCTATCGACTAGTGTTGGGTACATGTCCCACTGTGACGACGCCCTTTATACCGATGGGGATTGGTATAATCATACCGTTATGAAGAGGGTCGTTACACGTGTGGCTTTTGGCGAGTCTCTGGTGAAGAGTCCTTCCTGTTAGCCCATGGTGTTGTTTCGGCTGCTGGTGCACCTGTGTTGCAATTTGCTTAGTTTTGGTGCTTGTGGTAGCACTGTGTGCTCGTGCTCGAGTGTTTCGGTTTTGTGCCTTCTGGAACCTTGGCGCATTATGTTGTACCTTGGGTGGCTCCTGGTGCTTGTGATAGCACCATGTGTTGTGTCGTGTGCCTATTCGTGAGATCTGTGTGTCATTTCACGAGTTAGCTCGGTGTTGGAGGCGTTGGGCTTTCCGCCTCTGGGACACGTGTGCTGGCCTATGCCTTGTTGTTGTACCATTACTGCTGTGGGGTGGCTACTTTGCTTTGCCTAGGTAGCCCTATCGGTGGTACGCCAGGCTTTGGTCGTGGCCTGTGTCCGGGTTTTCCCTCTCGCTTTCGGAGCGAGTGTGTTCAGTTGTGGTACCCTACTTCAGCTTGGGTCCCTCTGAGGTCGAAGTGTTGTCCTTGACCTTTGCGGTTGTTTTGGTACCTGTGTGGTTGTGCGTCTTTTTGGTGGTTTGCATGTTGGTACGCGCGCTTAGGGCTGTTCAGAATTCGATTCAAACTAAAAATCGAACCGGTT
>CM024760.1:94127904-94270253 GCA_014218235.1 Colocasia esculenta | reverse complement strand
GCATACAGGTTGACTGTATCTTTTTTTCTAGAAGGAAGCTTGGTGAGGATCGTCATTAGAAGACTATTTGTGGAGCTATTACTAGTTGTACTTTTTTTTTCCTAGCACGAAAAGGATTATTGTAAGGACAATATTTGGACAATGTAGTTCTTTTATCTTGTATTAGGTGGACATTGTCTTTCAATTTCCTTATTTAGATTGTGGAATGTGTGTTTGATGGGTAAGAGTTGAGTTGATTATTTTACTTCCGCTGTACTCTATTGCTATCCAGGCACATATCAACCTATCGACTAGTGTTGGGTACATGTCCCACGTGACGACGCCCTTTATACCGATGGGGATTGGTATAATCATACCGGTATGAAGAGGGTCGTTACACGTGTGGCTTTTGGCGAGTCTCTGGTGAAGCCTTCCTGTTAGCCCATGGTGTTTGTTTCGGCTGCTGGTGCACCTGTGTTGCAATTGCTTAGTTTTGGTGCTTGTGGTAGCACTGTGTGCTCGTGCTCGAGTGTTTCGGTTTTTGTGCCTTCTGGAACCTTGCGCATTATGTTGTACCTTGGGTGGCTCCTGTGCTTGTGATAGCACCATGTTTTTGTCGTGTGCCTATTCGTGAGATCTGTGTGTCATTTCACGAGTTAGCTCGGTGTTGGAGGCGTTGGGCTTTCCGCCTCTGGACACTGTGCTGGCCTATGCCTTGTTTTTGTACCATTACTGCTGTGGGGTGGCTACTTTGCTTTGCCTAGGTAGCCCTATCGGTGGTACGCCAGGCTTTGGTCGTGGCCTGTGTCCGGGTTTCCCTCTCTCGCTTTCGGAGCGAGTGTGTTCAGTGTGGTACCCTACTTCAGCTTGGGTCCCTCTGAGGTCGAAGTGTTGTCCTTGACCTTTGCGGTTGTTTTGGTACCTGTGTGGTTGTGCGTCTTTTTGGTGGTTGCATGTTGGTACGCGCGCTTAGGGCTGTTCAGAATTCGATTCAAACTAAAAATCGAACCGGTTCGGTTCGATTTGGGATCCTACACAATTCAGTTCGGTTTCAATTTCTAAAACTGAATAACCGAATATATATATTATAATATAATATATACTCAAACGAACCGTAGACAAGTTGGCTAGTGCATGGAACAAGGCAGCCTGCGCTGGCGCGGGTTCGAAACTCATCTCCCGCGGCTTAACCGCCGAGACAAAGCGTGCGCACCTTAGCCACTGAGGCATGCGTGAGCTTCTGATATAAAAGATATTAAACTTTGGTTTCACCTTGGGATTCGGTTCGGTTCGGTTCGGTTTGACCAAAAAATGAGCCAACCCAGACCGAACCGAACCGTGTTCACCCCTACCCGCGCTGAGTCCTGTGTGCGCATGGCGGGTGTGTTGCCAACTCTTCATTAGTTCTGTGGTTGTGCATGGTGTTGGTGAGTCTGGAAGCCGATGGCGGAGTCTCCTGTCGATTCGTCCAGTGACAGTGAGGCTTATTGGCTCGCTAGTACTCGACCACGTGGTTTGTCGACATTGTGAGGTGCTCGGTTTTGGCTTAACCTCAGACATCTTTCGTGTTTCCATCGCGGTGTGCCATGTTGTGTAGCATGTAACTCCTAGTTTTTGTGGCTCCGCGTGCGTTTAGTGTCCTTGTCGGACCACGAGGAAGGTCTGGGTGAGACCTAGTGGTGACAGTGGATTTTTCGCGTGTTGAGGGTTCTCTGCGTGCGTTTGCTGTCCCTGTTGGACCGCGAGGAAGGTCTGGGTGAGACTTAGTGGTGACAGTGGACGTCGTTTCGTGTGTTGCGGATCCTCCGCGAGCGTGATGTTGCTCTAGTTCTCGTCTCTCGCGTGGCTTCTCGGTTGGGCTGGTGATCGATGCTAGCTGCTACTAGTAGCGTGAGGTTGTTCCCCTGAGTGTTGTGCTTGACTCTCAGGCATTTTTCCTGGTTGTTGTCAGCAACTGTGTACTCCGTCGGGTTTTGCTGGCGATAGAGTGAGTTGCTGACCGGCGTTTCTCGTGTTGCTACTGGCAACTGCGGCCTCTGTCGGGCCTTGCTGGCGACAGTGTGGGTTGCCGATCAGTTGGCCCCAACAGCAGGGTCTGTTGGTGGCTGCAGCACCGTGCGGTTTTCGGTTGGCATTTTCTGCTGTTCGAGCCAGATTTGGCGTCGCTCGGCACCTGTGGGGTTGTCGTTCCGTTTAGGCGCCCCACGTGTGGCTAGAGTGAGCTGTTGGTTTCTCAACTTGGTGCTCCACCCGTCTTTGGAGCCCGTTGTGTGAGTTGTTGGTTTTTCGGCTTTGTGGGCACCATGCACGTTTGGCGGCGTGGGTGATGCCACTAGGAGGTCGTGGTGAGACTTAGTGGCTTTTTGCAGCTGCGCTTTGTATGCTCTGCGCGTGTTTGACTGTGCGATTGTTGCCACGAGGAGGTCGTGTTGAGACTTAGTGGCTTCTTCGCGTTGGTCTTACGGTTGCCCCATGTGCTTCGTTTCGTGCCTCGGAATCTTTTGGGCTTGCCACAATTTCGAGGACGAAATTGTTTTAAGGGGGGTAGGATGTAAAACCCAGTTTCCCGACTTTCTGTCTGATGTCTTAGATGACTAGCCACTAACGCGTCCAGGCTGGGTGACGCGTTAGTGTCGCGTCGTGGGTGCCCGACGCGACAGCCATCCTTGTCGCGACGAGCGTGTACGTCGCATTCTTGTCGGGCCCGACTTTCCCGTCCCGTCTTGTTGTCGCGATCGGTCAACGGGTCACGACAGTGTTCCGTCGTTTCAGTCGTCTAACACCTGTCAGGGTGGCAGGTGTGTCAGTACGACCTGTCGCATTGTCGCGGCATCCTTGGGGGACGCGTTCTTGTCGCGGTGCATTGACCCATCACGTTAAGGTCCTTAACGCGACGTGTCGCCTTGTCACGTCTTGGATGCCGAAGGCATAAGGCCTTGGCCGACGACCCCTTCCCCCTCTCTCCCTCTTTCCCTTATCTTCTCCCCCTCCGGCGGTGCTCCACCTCTCCCTCTCCCCTTTGTGTGTTTCAGGCGAGGAGGAGGGCCATGAGTGGTATCCCGACGTCGTGGAGCTTACGTGGAGCGAGGAGGAGGTGGCCAATCTGACGTGAAGAGCCCTATTGGGGTTCGTTCTTCGTTTAAGGTAGGGATTGCTTGAACTCTTCTCGATCCGGGTGGATTAGGAGCCCCTCGGGGTTTGTAGTTAGTGTTTACTACTTCTCCATGCTCCCCTCCCCCGTGTGGTGATGTGTGTGGCTTGTGGGCGGCCCCGGGTTGGAGCATCCCGTGGGTCTACCTCTCTGCTGGTGTCACGACCGTGGTGTGCATCGCGACACCAGAAGAGGCATCTTCCCGGTCGGGCGCGACCTTATCGCGACACGTTCGCTTGTCGTGATAAGGATCGCTGTCGCGACGCATTTTTTTATCGCGACAGGGTTGCTATCACGACGCTTCGCCCCATCGCGACAAGGTTGATGTCGCGGTGCCTTGGAGGTCGTGACAGTACCCATGTTGTCTCGAGTGTTTCCGTGACCCCGGTTGGCGTGTCGGCGTGTGCCCCAGGGCAGGCTTTGCTCTTAGGACCTTCTAGTGGGGAACGCGGCAGGTAACCTCCCTGCGTTCAGTGACCGAAGGTGACACCTTCATGGCCGTGTCCTGGCAACAGTGCCAGGAGGGTCGTGTCTGCCTAATAATCGATTGACCGGCGGTCAATCGATTATTAGCAAAGCGACGGGTTTTCCATACCGACTGGGGGTGTTCCGAGGTTCTGGCTCGTCTGTGCGTGCCTCTTGCTTGCTGGGCTTGTTGTGGGTTACAAGCCAGCGGTTCGGCGTGGTTCTTATTGTGCTTGCCCCGCCTGTTCACCCGGTGCTTGGCACTTGAGGGCTTGTCCCGTTCAGAGGTTGTCTCCTTTGCCTGGGACCCCCATCCTCGGGAGCCTATTGAGGGAGTGCTCTGTGCTACGAGCGTGCCTGAGTTGGCAGCCGACTTGGCAGACTCTGTAGCTGAGGGGAAAATGAGGTTTGGACAGCAGCGCTGAGTCATTTGTAGAGCTCTCTTGTTCGGGGCGGGACGTCGAGGTCGTTGAGGTGGTTCTCTTCCTGGCGCGGTCCAGATAGTCCTTTGTCTCACTGCCTCTCTCTACGTTGGTTCCGGAGCCACGTAGTGGTGCTAGGCATGGGGCCGCAGCTTGTCCAGTCTGCGGTTGTTGTTGTGTTGTGGTGTTTCTGTGGCGGCTCTGTCTCGCTCTTCCGCAGAGGGGAGGCAGAAGCTAGGCTGGCGAGCAGAGGGCGTGGACGGCGTGTCCTCCTCTTGGCTGCTAGCGGCGGTGGCTTGGTTGCTATTGTTGTGACATCGTTTCCTCACGACGTTTCCAAGTATGACTCGTTGCCCTAGCCTGCACAGTGGTTGTAGTCTGGCCGTGTCTAGCTTCCGAGGGTGTTGTTAGTTTGGCCTTGTTGGCCCGTCCTTCTGGTGGTTTTCCGCTCGGTGTCCTCTCGATTCCGTAGTCCCGTTCTTGGGTGCCAGTCTGTAGTGGCACCGGCATGTGTGGCTTCACGACCTCGCGGTGTGTCTGGGGTCCGGGGTGGTTCTACTTGTGGGCCCTCGACCTTGTGGAGGTCTGAGGTGGCCATGCTTCTGGTGAGACGTCGTTCTCACCTGGTTATTAAGTGGTCTCGGAGGGTGTGCCAAGGCTTGCTTCCGCTTTGTGCATGACTCCATTGGTTTCTGCGGGAGTCGTGTGTGTGTCACGGCCCTGGTTGGTGGTCGTGGCATTGCACTGTTCTGTTCCACTGCTTAGTAGTACCATGTTGTAGGTGTTCCTCGCTTTACAGCTTTCTAGTGTAGTTTCCTATTTTCGGAGTTCCTGCTGCTCTGGCTGGTGTGGGACTAGTAATCCCTACTGGGCCTTGTTCGCGAGGCTCACCCCCCTACTTCCTTCAGCTAGGGGCTCGTCGTCGCGAAAGCTCGGTGTCAGACGGGTTGCGGAGGCAGCTGTGGCGCCGTGTGTTGTTAGCAGCAGTGAGAGCGAGTGTTGTGAGCTCTTGTACCTGAGTGAGTTGAGAGTTGTGCTTTGCAAGTTCTCGGGGTATGCCCCTTAAGGACTGCACATTTCTTCTTTTACCTGTGCTTTTACTTGGGACACGCCGTATATTGTATATCTAGTTATAGTTATTTAAATTCAGTACATATCTCACTATTTCTTCTAACCCTTCGGGGTCTTCGGATCTGTGAGTAGCGATGCGAACTTCGGGGTCCCTGGCCGGGGTCCGGGAGGTCAGGTCGTTATAGCCTGGCTCACACAAAACCTGGGGTACCCGACTAGAGAGGCATTCCGGAATAGGCGCCGGACCACCAAACTCAGCAAGCACACAAACCACGCCGATCACTCAACACAACCATAAAACTTATACCACGATACACAAACCATAATCAGCTCGTCACTGGTCACCACGTGACCCCCAATCAACTACACGCTATTAAACCGAATCCACATTATAATCTTTCCTGTCATCGGCCATCTCATGGCCTCCATAGCAACACACCACTATGCACATAAACCACACATATATTTCTTAAAACATGCTTAACATGATTCACATATCCATTAACCTAAACATACTTTTCTAATCATTAATCAACTTAGAACAACTTAAAATACCCTGAATGACCTGAGCTAGGTCCACACAGAACCCTCATTGCCCAAGGCTCAACCACTTATTTCAGACAGAAGAACGCAACGGGGGCCACTATCGCGATAAGAACGCGATAGCCCGACAAACCGCAATCGCACACCAGAACGCGGCAGCCTGTCGAGCCGTCGCGTTCTTAACACGACAGCTCGACAGGCTGCGTTCACAAACCAAAACGTGACGGGGCCAAGGGCGACTTGAATGCAACAGCTCGATCCATCGCCTTCTCAGAAAGAAACCCTGCACTCTGGTTTCACACAGAACCCCTCACTCATTTCCATGCATCCCAAACTTCTACAAATCAATTACACTATACAGAAAACACAACTACACATCTATACACATTAAACATGCTTCAAATCAATCAAATAATGCAATAAAACAGGAAAGTCCCTACCGATAAGAAGAACTCACAGAACGAGGCTCAATCAATGCTCTCCACGCTCCGAGCAGCTTTTACGCGCCAAAACCACGTCGAAACACAAGCTCCAAAGCCGACGTCGCCGGAAATCGCCGCAGCAACCCTCTCCCCGGTCGAACTGAGCTTCCTACTCTGTTTGGCCGGAGGGCCAAACTTATCCCAAACCGGAAAAAAGAACGCGATATAGCATCCTGTCGCCTTCAAAACACGACGCGCCTAACCGTCGCCTTCTGAAAACTCTCCATGCCACGCGTCTCAAAGGCGGTGCGGAGAACGTGACACATGTGACCGTCGCGTTCAAAACGCGACGCCCCACTCTGCCACGTTCACAACCAGTGAACCTGTGGATTGTTTGGGTTAAGACCTCCGGCCCACAACACCCACACAACGCACGTAGACCACGACCAGGGCTCAACGACCCCACATTAGTCATGAGCACCACACCAGAACCAATAAACACAGATCCGAACGGCCACAACGTTACATTACTATCACCTAAAAAGGAATGTCATCCTCGACATTTAAAATGAACCACGGTAAGCCGGACTATCACCTAAAAAGGAATAAAACCATATACAGAACAAGTAGGATACATTTCCTCTGCATTTGCCTTTCAAACCATTCTGCGCTGACTAACTCAGTTTGTTCGTTTACGTGCCAGTTCTGCTTTCTCTTTTCTCTTTAATTCTTTTCATAATTGCTCTGCTCTATTAACTCAATCTGCCTTTCTTTATCTTTCAACTGTAGGCAATTCTACTTTACTGTTGCCAATTTATCTCCTTGGACTCAACCTACTTCCACATTTCCTTAACTGTGTTTGCAACATTCCTTTATGTGCCGCTTCACTTACTTAAACTCTTTTCCATACACTGCCACTCTTAACTACTCTGCCATATTAAATTGTCTTCAAATTATTGATTTCTTGGTGCTATTTCTTATCGGCCTATTACTACCAACTGTTATTCTGCCTGGCCTTTATTTATATTCTCAACTGTTAATTCCTTGAAGAAAACCAAAATATCATATCTGAAATTTCTGCCTCTGTATATCAATCTAGTTGTACTGCTTTAAATTCATATCTTGTTAAGAACCATTGCCTCTTTAATTAGCTATGCAAAAATCTCGAATTCTTTTTCAAACACTTAAGCTTTTGGTGACCTGGGAGTCTTGAATATGCTATGCTTCCTCTGCGCCACTCTGATTACATTAAATACTTGCCAAAATGTTTCATAAATTCTGCCTTCACTATTACCTTTAATTCTCTTTATTTCCACTACTACTCTAACTCTAACTGAGCTGACTTCACTTTCTTATCAAATCATCTTACCCAATTAACTACCCCAAAAAGGAAATACCTGAATTCCTGTACTGCTTTCTTTAATGCTTCAACTTTATCTGTGCCACATTGAATTCTGACATACTGCTACTGATATGCTTTACTCTTTACATACTTACCTTACTTCAAATAATATTCTCTAACTGACTCAACAAACCAAATTTATAACTCTTCACAATTTCCATTCTCATTGCTGTGACACTGTACTCTCTTATCAGGAAACAAAACTGCTCAACTAACTCTGCACATATCTTACCTTCAATTTTACCGAACTCTTTCTCAATCAGGTGCCATCTGACCCAAAATACTTTACTGCTTAACTAATTATACTTTTCCTTTGTTGTAGCTTTCACATCAAACTCTGAAAATACCTTTATAATAAAACTCTTCTGATCATCTGAATCACTTTCTACACACTGCTATATAAACTCTTTCTAAACATTTCTTGAATCATCTCACTATTATCACTCTATAATCTGCCACATTCTGTCTTTCTCTAATTAATAACACTGAGCTTAAACTATACTAACAATCATATCGAATATAATACCATCTCTGGAAAAAGACTTTCCCCTAATCATTCCACTATCTAACTAATCTCACTGCACCACCTACATTGTGACCTTTCTTAACACCCAATTACCTTTCACTGTAACACTGCTAAAACCAGAATCTGAATACCCTTTTTCTTAGACACGATAACATGCTCTGCCTGATTCCTCTGTTCTACACTACTGCTTTACAATCTCAGTATCTGCCTTTCCAATTACCTTACTATAACTGCTTTATTCTTAAACTGGAATACCCTTGTTACAACTTACTCATTAATATTCCTTTCATTCAAACCTTTACTTAATTCTCTCACAATCTGCCTTTCTGTTCTGCTCAACTTGACATTCCCTTATCAGTTTCTCAACTAACTCGTCTCTCCTTTTCATCATACTGCCGATAACTACTAAATATTAATGATCTGATCTTTAACACTACGATTTGCAAAGAAATCCTTATATTGAATCTTCACAAACTGCCACTTACCAATTAAATGTCTTTACTTCAAAATTTCTCAAGAAATTTAGCTAAACACTGATCTTCTTTCACTCTCTCTGCACCCAACTGCTCACCACTGCACACACTTATGCTGATATTTATATCAAACTTCTTGTTATCACCATCACTTATAGTAACATTACTCTCAAACTTTCTATGCAATAACCATTTCTAATTATAAAACACATTTACCTCTGTTGTCACAAATCACTACTCCTCTACTTACTAATACCTTTTCTAAAATTGATCTGGTCCACTTAACCATTCAAAATCTTCCATATCACTAACCACATTATCATCCAAGCAGCTTCTTAACATTTATTGACACAAATCTCAGACATATCAATTACCTCTTCTGAATTTCTCAATCACAATCCTTTCATTTAACAATCTTTAACACCCACTATTCCACACTGCAGTACTGTTCCCGCTGTAACTCTATTACACAACTATCTCTACAATAACTTCCCCTTATACATATCCACAATCATTACCTTATACCTGTCTCTGCTGATTCTCTACCTTGTTAAACACTTTCATAACATTAAATCATATCTTTTCAGAACAGAACTCTATCTTTACTGATTATCACAACTAAACTTACCAATTCCCTCAATTTTCCACAACTAAAACCTCTACACAATCATACCTTTCTGTAATGCCCAACTTACTAGGTAACTCAAGCAACTATACCATTACCAACCACACACCATTTCTCTGCCATCACTAACATCTGCCAATCCGACAAACATAGGCACCAATCCACATGACAAAAACTCACGTAAAAAACCACACTAAAATCACACAAAATCGTAGACTTACTACCATCATGGACATTAAACCATGTCTTGGGACATTGTAACCTCAATGTCTTTTCATATTCTAACTGGACCGTGCTCTGATACCAACTGTAGCGACCCTGGATATTTATGCCCAATAAGGCTCCATATCCAAGTCCGCCTCCCGCGATCGGACCGAAATCTCGCAAGGGATATCACACACAAGTGTCTAGTAAGAATATAAAAGACAACCACGAGAGTATAATATGCAAGAAAGTACAAGTAATTATACTCATTTCTACAAATTACATTGTCCCAATACATTATTACATGTCTAATAGAAAAGTACAACTACCTGGGGCATACCCCGAGGGAGCAAAGCTCACACTAAGCCAAACACACGGCAAGCTCTGAAAAAAACTATAGGGGAGTGAGCCTCAACAAGTCATAGGCTCAGCAAGAACCTCCAAAAAACAACCACAACCAACAATTGAAGGAAGGAACCAAGTCCTCAACCTCTAAGGGTCTCACTAGCATGCTAACTAAAGCACTAAAAGTAAAACGTACTAACAACAAATATAACGAACTGCATTAAATAAGACCACTATTTGTCACACTTTACAGGAAATAATAGAAGCAACAGGACTAGTGTAGACACACTAGTCCACCACGACAGCTGAAAACAAACCACACACACAACAAAACCACCCACAAACCATATACCAACCACTGACTGACGGTAACGAGACTGACAACAAGAGCCAGTCCCCCACAAAACGAACGAGTGAAGCAAGGCCACACATGCCCAACCCAACAAAAGGTAACGGGGCTACCACAAAGGTTAGTCCACCACAATACCCATAATAGCAAACACAGCAGAGGACTACCCACACAGGGGTACAACACCAAAAATGGAAGGTCACACAACGTGACTTCCACAGAAACCGAACCACCTCAACACTTGAAAAGGCTAGCACACTGCATGCCACAACAGCCAACAATCCACACATGGTACAGGTACCTAAAGCCATGAGGTACCATGACAAACCACCACCACACACAAAACCACAACACAATTGTGCCTCCTACAAGGCACACCACAGTGAGTCAAACCACTACCGGTGAGTCACCACTCATAAGCCACAACCGCTGGCAAAGCACGAGTCGGAGAGAACAATGCCACCACACGGGAACGAACTACTGGTTCATGACGCAAGTATCCAACCCAGACAACACAACATAAGAACTACCTCTCAGTCTCGCAGTCACGGACGAAAGATCCAACTGTCGCTCCACAACCACACAGTAAAGCCAAAGAACAGTGGAGACCAACCAACACCACACCTGCAGACCACACAGCTGCAGGCCCATGCCTGGCACCTTTAGGGACTCTAGACTAAGCTCCCTAAAGTGAGGCACTGGAAAACAGGACTAGCTGGGGCCCAGTACATCTACTGGTGTCCGTACCCCCAACCATGAGCACTCTACAAGCGACCGCACACTCACAAATACGAGTAGCTGCCCTCTGTCGTCTTTCCCTCAGTCGGACATACAACTCAAACACAGGAGTGAGGGTGTCTAGGAAGACGACATAGACCTCGACAGTACACACAGTACTAGGACAAACCCCGAGCACTAATGTGCTTGGCTCACACAAAACCTAGGATAACCGACTAGAGAGGCATTCTGAAATAGGCGTCGGACCACCAAACTCGGCAAGCACACAAACCACGCTGATTACTCAACACAACCATAAAACTTATACCACGATACACAAACCATAATCAACTCGTCACTGGTCACCACGTGACCTCCAATCACTACACACTATTAACACGGAATCCACATTATAATCTTGCCTATCATCGCCATCTCATGGCCTCCATAGCAACACACCACTATGCACATAACCACCATATATTTCTTAAAACATGCTTAACATGATTCACATAACCATTAACATAACATGCTTTGCTAATCATTAATCACTCAGAACAACTAAAATACCCTAAGTGACCTGAGCTAGGTCCATACAGGACCCTCATTGCCCAAGCTCAACCACTATTTCAGACAGAAGAACAAGACGGGGGCCACTATCGCGATAAGAACACGATAGCCCGACAAACCGCAATCGCACACCAGAACGTGACAACGTTTGCCGTCGCGTTAAGAATGTGACGGCTCGATAGGCTGCGTTCACAAACTAGAACGCGACGGGGCCAAGGGTCGTGACCTGAATGCGACAGCCCGATCCATCGCCTTCTCATACAGAAACCCTGCACTCCGATTTTCACACAGAAACCAGCTCAAAACCTCATTTCCTTGCATACCAAACTTCTACAAATCAATTACACTATACAGAAAACACAACTACACATATATACACATTAAACATGCTTCAAATCAATCAAATAATGCAATAAAACAAGGAAAGTCCCTACCGATAAGAAGAACTCACAGAACGAGGCTCAATCGGTGCTCTCCACACTCCGAGCAGCTTCTACGTGCCAAAACCACGTCGAAACACAAGCTCCAAAGTCGATGTCGCCGGAAATCGCCGCAGCAACCCTCTCCCCGGTCGAACAGAGCTTCCTGCTCTATTTGGCCGGAGGGCCAAACTTATCCCTAACCGGAAACAAGAACGCAACGTAACATCCTGTCGCCTTTAGAACACGACGCACCTAACCATCGCCTTCTAAAAACTCTCCATGCCACACGTCACAAAGGTGGTGCAGAGAACGCGACACATGTGACCATCGTGTTCAAAACGCGACGCCCCGCCCTGTCCCGCCCTGTCGCGTTCACAACCAGTGAACCCGTGGACTGTTTGGGCTAAAACCTCCGGCCCACAACACCCACACAACGCATGGAGACCATGACCAGGGCTCAACGACCCCACATTGGTCATGAGCACCACACCAGAAACCATAATACAGATCCGAACGGCCACAACGTTACATTTTGTCTAGCCAATTATAATCACCCATCATCTTCTCCCACCTTTCATTCAACTGAAGAGTCGATATTGAGTCAAAGATGCATTCATCAAAAATGTAAGTTCGAGTGAGCATTGCATATATATCCAATTTTTTCTTGGTGTCTTTTTTAATATATGTCATAAGCAAAATCGATGGTGTGCATTAGGAAACACCTAAGCAATAATTATTTCCATGGCTTTGTCATGGTCAATAATGATTGTATTTGGATGAATATTATCATTAGCTTGTATCCAACAATTGAACACTCATATGAAGTTTTCAATCTTCTCATTGCTTGGCAAGACACAACTTAGGAGAATGGATTGACCATGATGACTGACTCCCACAAACAGAGCAAAGGACATTTGATATGTGTTTGTCAAGTACGTTGTGTCAAAGTATATGACTTTAGAGAAATACGAGCATGTTGTCCTTGACCTCCCATCTATCCAAAAGACATTTCTCAAAATACCATTATGATTTACCTCTGTTATGTAATGGAAGGTGCGATTGGTAGCCTATATTGCTTCAAAATGACTCAATACTATCTGTGTCACCTTATTTTAATTGTGTTTGCCTTCAATGTTCAATGAAGTTCTTACATTCCTTCTTTATGAAATCTAATTACATAATCCCACCTTTCCTCTTTGTCGTGCATAGCACAATTTTTTATGTTGAAATCCCAATATTGTTAAGACCTCATTTTTTTAGTATAAATATGATATAGGAAAAGATACAAAATAAAATTAATAATAATAATAATAAGAAAGTATACTATGTTATTTAATTAAAAAGTATATTTTAATATAAGTTACACCTAAGGTATAACTTAACAAATAAAATAAATAAATAAATAAAAACCCTGGCGAATTTGGTTGGGGGTTGGGCGGGGTTAGAGAGGGACAAGGGTGGGGTTAAGGAGGAATAGTGCTTGGAAGGGGGGATAGGCTAACCCAGTTATTTTGGGGGTTAAAGGGGGTAGGAGTGGGGTTAAGCTACCCTACCCTTTTTGGAGGGGTAGTTTTAACCCCCCCTAACCCCTTTTATTCATTGGATCCACATATCCTTTCCAAAGTATTTTACATGTTTAAAACATGGGTTAAGTAACCCCAGTTAAAATAATCGGGGGTTACTTATACCCTTGTCAAATTCGGTCGATTTTATCTAACTCCTCACTCTCCATCCTTATCCATTGGGTTGCAAAGGTTTGACGACTCTTGATAAAAAGAGATTGAGAGGTGTTTCGTATCAGTCCTCTAGAGAAAGGAAGAGAAGGAGGAAGGGAGAAAGAGAAGAGAAATAAAGAAAGAGAAGAGTGAGAGTTAGTAGAAGAAGTGAGGAAGAGAAATAGAAGAGAGAGAGCATCAAATGAGGAGAGAGAAGAAGGAAGAGAAGGAGGAAGGGAGAGATAGAAGAGAAAGAAAGAAAGAAAAAAGTGAGAGTCAGTAGAAGAAGAGAAAGAGGAGAGAGGGAGTATTAAATGAGGAGAGAGAAGAAATAAGGAAGAGAAAGAGGAGAGAGAAAATATTAAATGATGAAGGGAGAGAGGGATAGAGAGAAAATAGAGATTTCGTAGTGGAGAGAGAGAGAGATAGAAGAGAGATAGGAAGGGGGAGAGGGTGTGTTAGTGCAAAATTTTATTAAAAGGTTGGCAAAGGATATGATGGGTCTATGAAATATATTTTATTATTTTTATTGTTATATTTCATTTTTTTATTTTATTTAGATGTTAAATTTATCATCTATATCTTTTGTGTTACAATATGTAGTTGCTCCATTTTATCTTATAACTATCATGTTGATTTTATTTTTGATACTTCAAGTTTATTATTTGAATTCTTTTGTTATTCAATTTTATTTCATACATATAAGATTCTACTTCAATTTTTGCTCGACTTCTACCTTACAATTATCTTATAATTATTTTATTTTAATTAGAACTCTAATAAATTTATCTATAAACTATGAATGTGAACACACCATGGACATTACCACTCTGAAGATTTTTTGTGGACTGAAATCTTTATAGACATCTATAGGGGTGAAGTCATTTTGGGCTTGAAAGCAACGAATTTTTTTTGAAATCCTAATGTACTATCCGTTTTGGATGAAGTTAGGTGGAGATCCGTCCTCCGGTATTGCACTTTGTCAAGACTTTGTATAATTGTCCAGACACGAGGTAAATTTATGTATGTTTGGCCTCAATGGTGGTTTGCGATATATGTCCCATTGTGTAATTGAAAAAAAAAGAGAACGATAATTAGATTTAAATTATTTGCTACCTATATCTTAATTTCTGTTATTTGAATCAATTCTTTACTATTATATGTCTTCAATTTTCACTTTACTTCAGATACAATTATTACGCACATTAATCCTAAATATATGATTTATGAAAAATAAATTTTGTACCACTATTTTCTTTATCTCGGGTATGGTCTTCATGTCTACTGAGTCTTCGACTCATTAGATTTATATTTTTTTTTTCAAGAAATCTAGAAGAAAGTTCAGAACCAACCTCGGACGAAGAATATATTTCACCACTACAATGTATTTTTTTAAATGGTTATTTTACCATGTATAAATTAGCAAGTATAATTAAATAAAAATGTACGTGATGGTTGAGATAATATAAATGTTCGATAATCTAAAAATTACAAACTCTCACTATATGTGTATGTTTGTAATTAGATTCGTCACTGTAATATCTCCGACTCTCATTTTTCGGTACAAGAAAAATTGGGGGCGTTACAAACATTGTGAATGTTAACAATCTTGGCCTTCTTTGAAGTGCATATCCATCGATGGGATCACAAGTATACAACCAACAATGGGTTTAGATTGTGGTTATGCTTAAGTTGTATGTTAGACAACATGTACTTCATAGTACACGATCTTGCCTCACCTTCACACTTCCAGGGCATCCAAATTTGGTTGTGCCATGATGTGTTTTCACATGTGGAACTCTCTTGCATTCACCACTTCCATGACATATGAATTTTTCGAAGATGCACACATCATCGACAATTTTGCTATCTCGACTTATGATATCAAATCTTTCTTACTTCACATAATTATTATAGAATGTTTTGACATCATCCATAATTTCAAACTCCACACCTTCATAAGATTATACTAGTAGATCAACTGTTGGGATCTTCACCATAGCCTTGAATGGAGTTTTCACCTCATCATTGTCACATTGAAGAAGCACATTTGCAATCATAAACACAACTAAAGAAGACACAGATCTTGTGAGGAGCTAACAAATGAACTACATATTCTGCTAAATATTTATTCAAGTGAACAAATACGAGGGGGACAAACAGATCAGATTTAGCAAGCTAATTTTTATAGGCAACATGGTCCAGTCTGCCTAAAAGACTATTGGAATGATGATGCGACGCAGTCTACTGTCCCGCACGAGGTCCTAGCGCCTTGCACAAAAGTGCAGTTCACAGTGTCAGAGTTGCGTTTAGCGCTAAGCTTTTCACATTATAAGTACATGTGTATGTTCTAGCCACCGTTATTGTGAGACTATTCTTCATAGAGAAAGGTTTATTGTACTTATATATTGCATTTTAAGTGTAATATGACTAGATAATAACTCATGTAGCACCCCTCACATGAGAAGTGATAAAGTGACAATCCAATTGTTAGATGTCACATGGATTTGTTGCTTAGTCATATTACACTTAAGTGCAATATGAAAATACAATCAGCCTTAATCTTCTTCATAATCTAAGGCGATTGCCAATTTTTCCTTTTTTAAGGCTCCTAACTAGTATCCCTAGATGGATGAGAACATCACAAAGATAGTAGCATGATTGAGAACACCAAGAGCAGTCCACCACCATAAGAGCAACTCAAGGTAGGATTGCCACCGGAAGAAAAGAAACGAATTAAATCTCTCACTAGCTTATCTTATGAATATGGGCCGGCCATCAATTTTCAAAGCCAATTGTTGCCATAGACAGTAGTGTTTTCGTAGCCAGATATGGGGCCTTACCAGCTTATGATGCATTCAACGAGTCACAGTGATAACCAGCAAGTTTTCCCAGAATCCTGGAAGGGGCCGGCAAAATGTTTCATATATAGCCACAGGGCCGGAGAAAAATGCATATCTTCTCTGCAATATTCTTGAAGAAACATCCGTCATTCCTTTTCCCATGCCATTTGTGTATCAAAAGAAGACAACCTTAATAGTACAATGTGACAGAGAAGAATGCGCAGGAATTCCTATTCATGAACATGTAAAGAGCACCAAAAACGGGTACACGTACGCTTCTCACAAAAGCGACTGAAACAGCAGCACAGGTGATGGCTGAGATCTATCCATGTCCAGTTTTATCAAGTTCCCACGCCAAGAAGGCAATACTTGAAATTACAGAGAAAACGACTGCTGCAAAAGCTTCGTCTCCTCTGACACTAGTCTCTTGTGGAGGCGCTGTAGATGATCATGGAACTCGGTAAACAGTTCTTGCAGCTTCTTGGCATCTGTGAACGCTTTGCTGCCAGCATGAACCACCTTTATCTCACAGTCCTCTTCAGATTTGATTGGAAGTTGCTTCTACAAGTGTCGTGCCAGGTATTATCACAACAAATCTAGGTGATACAATACAAACAAGAGAGTTGTTTTCTGTTCCGACGAGAGGGACGACATGGAATGGAAGAGAGGTAGTGGGAACTATTTCAGGAATAGAATCATCAATAATGACGTAAACCACGGGGAAGCAAACAAGGGAGTAGAATGGCAATAAGAGGAACCAACATAAAATGTTTATTTAGGACAATTTACGTGATCTCCTGAATTCTTTATAAATAACAGCCATATCCCTATCTTTAAATCAAGATCTCTATACTATTACTAGTAGATACTCCCCAAAATCTTCTGGAGGGTTGGGTGAGCGAAATGGTTGTCTTGTTCCTTTCTCCTTCCAGACAGCCATAAGCCACTCCCTCTTGCTCGAACTGTTCTCTTCCCCCCCACTTCGTTTCACTGATCTTGATAAGAGTTTTTTCCGTATGAGAGTAGGTTGGAAGAAGGCCAGTAGCTGGTCTCCCATGCACCATATTATTTCCTCCCGGTGGATAGAGGGGGATGGGGACTGGCTAAAACCATGGAGGACGTTGTCTTCTCTGCTCCTCTCTCTCTCTTCCACCCGCTCTGTGACCAGCCTATTTTAATGAAAGAGGGTGAAGAGGATAAGGGAAACCCAACCCTTTGACCCACCTAACCCAGAGGCCCATGTCCTCTCTGTACCACCTGTTGCAAACAGCAAACTCCAGGTACAACCCCACCCTTTGTGTCTATGTGCGCCTTTCTCTCTCTCTCTCTCTCTCTCTCTCTCTCACACACACACACACACACACACACACACACCACACACAGTAACCAATCCTGATGAAGGGAAGAAGAAAAGGACAAGGGAAGGCCACCCCTTTATCCTAGCAAGCAGCAGAAGAAGAAAGGGTAAGAAGCTCGCATCCTTCCATCCTTCCTATCCCACTTGTTGCGCACTGCATGTGAGGACCTTTCTCTCTCCCTCCTCTCTTCCTTCCTTACCAATTGACCCAAGGAGAGGAATCACCCTTGTCCAGCATGTCCTAGAAACCTGTACCCTCTTTTTCCTTCCTAGTCCAAACTGCAGCTGCCCACCCCATTAGTCTCTCTCCAAAAATATATACATATACATGTATATACACGGTGGGATTTCGTTGAACAATACTTTGAAATAGTACATAGGAATCTTTGAGGGAACCTGGGATTTTGGAAACAGTAAAGTCTGAGTCTTGCGTACATGTCAATGGGAGACCTTATTTGTGGAACAATAAACTATGTCCATTTCAAGTATGTGTTTTGAGTGTTGATAGAGTTTCTCTTTGTTGTAATAGGGGTGCACTGGAACAAGGTCAGCGGGCATGATGGAGAGAGTAGGTTCTACCCAGTAGTTTTAAAAGTAAAGATCCTTTTCATACACAGGAGTTTTTCACAATATTTTATAATTCTAGATGATATCTTCTCAATTATTGAACAGGATATGGAGCAACCAGGATACTGAATGATCTGAATTTCTAACATGCAGGAGAGGCATCTATGTTTCAAAGAAAAAAAAAAACATGCGAGAGAGGCATTCCAATCAGATGGACGATGATGCAAAATAGGTATAATTTTAACTCCATAGTAGACATCTATGCCACTGTTGATTTTACAGTATAAAGAAAATTATGGTTAAGAAAGTTAGAACGCCTACTACAACCTAGTCATGAGGACCTAAACTTCAACAAAATCAAATTGATGCATTAACTATATGCATTTCCACATGACCAGCACTTGTACAGAATGGTTGGCTACTCCATGTCAATCAAATACATCTGGAAAGACCAAACCAGGGATGTTGCTAACTTTCGCTTGTTAACTCAAATTGATGGGATATCTATACATGTGAATCCGCCAGGAAAGCAAGAAAACAACATGTTTGTCCAATAAGTCACATTCCATTCCGATCCAAAATTTACAGTATTCATAATTGTGATACATAATCACTTTCCAAAAGAATAATTTTTTAATGTGGATAGTACCACTTGTATTTTAAAAAGAGAAAAAGCTATACATGAGAAGGGGGAAGCTCCCAAATAACTCCCCCAAAACAATTGTGAGACATGGATGTGAACCTTTTTGCTTTCAAATTTATGGATATGCCAATGAATGTCTCTGACAGATGTTTGGTTGTAAACTTCAGGCCTCTTTGATAACTAGATGTTTAGCCTACTAATAGTGATTACTTGCTAACATGTCTAACTGATTTGCAAGCTTCGGAATAGTGATATTAGTTAGCAGTTTTACTTGGAGGTTTACATTACATAATGTGTACAAATAAGAATAAACAGCAACATATTAGATGAAGATACTCGATGGTAATTTGGGTATGCATTATCCATCAAAAAGCAAAATTAGAACAAAATGGATACTGTGGAATAAACAAATACAAGTCATCAGATCATCATCATATTCATGTGATTAGTTTTAAGTAAACAACCATAATGACTATTCTCAGAACTAATTACCTCAAACTTAAACATGAGTCCTGCTGCTCCAAATCTCACTTTCCCTTCAGTTATTACCCAAGGCCTGAAAAGGAAAATAGAGCAACAACTGAAATTCTTTAGAATTTATAGTTATTTTACATATGCAGCTATAGGAACACAGGGAAAAAATGATGAGAAGATGCTGCATTAATATATGAATTAAACATTGTTTGCTTGACTCTTGTAACCACACCACCATATTGTTTTCAGGGAAACCAAGGGTAAAAGAGATTTGAGAAGGAAGACTGAAACACATTAATCACATTTGAATGCTTCCTGAATTAATAGTTCAATGATGAACCCATATCATCAACTTCAGACCAAACAGTTGTAACTTTTTTTTGGTTGTAGCCCAGTGGTAACACCACTGGGAAGCCCAAGCCCTGCCCCGGAATCGAACCCGGGCATCACCCATGTCAAGCCTAGCTGCGGGATGATGTACTATAAGTAAGTACTGAAAGCAGCATGCATTATTTAGCTGGAGACACTTTCTCATCAAACAAAGAAAACTACAGACTTTAAGCATTTCTTTGGATCTACCGCTCAGTGCTGGAGAACAGTCCAATTAGAACAGGACATTTTGCATACTCATGTTCCCATGTTGAGAACTTCAATGTTTGTGCTGATATCATCATGATTTCACTAACATATAATATATCCTATCCTAGACAGTCAAGCACAAGTCCTAAACCCATAACCAAGGAAATATGTGGCACAACATGAATATAAAAGCAGCATATGTGATGCGTGCAGCACCACATTGTGTGCCAGTTCTTGCCTGGGAACAGGAAGTTATTTGTACAGAGAACCCTAGGGCTAAATTGCGTTGTCATGCATATGAAATATTCTCGGCCTCTCTAAAGTTAATCAGGGTGTGTCCCTGGTAGTCGACCTCAAAAGTGCGCATGAAAGTTTTGCAAAATTACATGAGCATAAAATCACATGAAAATTTTTTTACTTTTTGTCCGATTTTTTCTCATCAGATCAGAACACTACAAGATATGGTGCCCTAAAGAAAGAAAATGGATCATTATCTACTATTAACAATAGTAGCCAATTAACCTCGTCTACCTTGGAAGTTTCGTATCTGGTACACGAATTCCAATATTTCAAATATATTCATGTAAAATAGATCTTAGCCAAAAGGTCAATAAAAGTAAGCAAAATATGCTAACAAAAGAGAAGCCTGTCAATGACGCAATGCACTTGTCCAATGAGTTAAAATAGGGTAAGAGCATAACCTTCCTTTTGAGGACACAATAACTTGCTGAGGGTTCTGCAGGAAAGATAATAGCTTATCGGCCTTCTCTTTTGTTTCCAGAATGATGGTGCCTCTGGTATAGCACTCAGACATTAAACTAGGAAATATATGAGCTTGAGACACAATGGAAGTCTGTTGGTATATGAAATCAACAACAGTTTTTGGTGACAGATACTTTTCCAGGTTCTCAATCAAGATAAAATAGAAGCAGACATTTGCATGCATCAAGTTATTAAGATATTTGCCTCCCAAATCCACATCCTCCCCCAACCTTTGCCTCTGAATGGAAGTCCTCCCTGTATGTCAAGAAATAGAGGAAAATTATCATATGGAAAAAGTCATCTCAGCACCTATAGTAGCAATAGTTGACAGCAAGAATAAAACCTGAGAATGCTTTTTCTCTGTTATCAAGCTGCTGTGATCTGTATGTGTCCTACAAAGACAAACATGATGGAATCAAGTTGAGTGACAGCTCCATAAGTAATATAAAATGTAAAATTGCATGAAATATTTGTTTCCACAATCAATTGCTTACTGAGGGTCTGCTATCAGATCCATTTGGGCCACCTTTTCCAGCTGCATGGTAAGTTCCATTACAGCCAACAGAAGTGTTACTTTGCCTGGCAGACTTGATGTTCTTCCTTGCATGCTCCAGAAAAAGTTCCAATAAGGGATCAATCCGTGTAACCCCCTGCCGCAAGAGAGAGACATGCTCTATCCCCCTGGTGGTGGTTCCTCCAGCATTTGGACCATGCTGCCATGAAAGCACAAAGGTACAGGTGCACACTTCATCTCCTTCGATGACTTTATGATCTGAAGAACACACCTGTCACGACATCCCTCCCAACAAAATTAGATTTCCAAGAGCCATCCACTTCTTTTATATCAAATGATTAGTGCAACATTCCAACCAAAATGTGTTTGGAGTTTGGACTTGGACTGCATCCAGTGGAATGGCTGGTACATGGACCTCTCCTTGGGGAAGGAGGATAAACAAACCCAGCCGAGGCTCAAACAATATGAAGGTTGCAGCCTGCCCAAATACCAGGTTTCACCTCATCATCCAAAAAAAAAAAAAAACGTGGTCTTTTTCATGAACTCAAAACAAGGGTGACTGCACAATATGCACATGATAGAATCACATGCTTGGGGTGGCTTTTCTTTTGGCAAAGATACCATCCTTAAATGCATAATTATTTGCAGAACCGTCCATTTATTTTTCACATTAATTTTAATTATCTCACATTGCAATATTTGCAGAAGTACCCGTGTCATCATCATCCATTTGCATTCTCTTAAAATCTCTTATTTAACCATACTTAATTTTTGCCAAATCTCAGAAAGGCTATCTCTTTCTTTCCTCCTGCTCCTCCTCTTCTCTCTCTCTCTCTCTCAAACAATTCACCAGTCAAAAAGCCTTCTTTTTACAAGGATATTAACCCTCAAAAGTTTAATTGCATAGGTGAAAACAGAATATTCTTCACATCTCAAACGGAGGATAACCGCAGGAATATACTCGATCGACAGTATGTTCATGTAAGGAAGTTATTGAACACAATATGAAAATAAGATGGATGATTCTGCAAATAAACATATAAAGGGAATATCTTTGTAAATAACTCACAAAAGAACTTTAAAAAGAGGATCCCGGTTCTAGTAGTAGGAAACGATCGACCGATTGCCATCAGAAGGTTTGTATGTGGAGCGCGATCATAGCATTCAACTTGGAGCACCCGCCACGTCAATGAATGTTTAGCCTTTTTCTCATATAATACAGCGATCACACACACTACCAAGGCCAAGGGTTCTCGATCAGTATTGTATTGCTACACGAATGACATGCTTATTCCTACACGAATGACATGCTTCTCGAAAACACCAGCAAGATCCTTCGTCATCACGCATAGCAGATAAAGAAATGAACGGAAAGCAAGCTGCAGTCTGCGAGGAAAAAGCTCCCCTTTTTTCAAAAGCTAACAACCACATCAACTACAAAAGTGCTGCAAAGAAGCAAAGCAGAGACAGCACCTCCTCCACGACGGCGTCGTAGAAGCGCAGGTCGCTCTCGCCGAAGTCATACGACGCGCAGACCACTGCGCCCTTCGCGACGCTCCGGCACTCCTGGTCCTGCAGCTGCACCGACGACGCCCGGAACCGGCTCGAGAACTCCTCCACCGCCGTCTCGTCCGCGAAGGCCCCCGCCCAGAACCTCTCGTCGCACACTTCCGGGAAGTTGCAGTACATCACCCGCAGGTACTGCTCCTCGACGGGTGGTCGGCCTCTTCTCTCTGCGCAGCCCCCCACCTCCAGTCGCAGCTCCACGCTGTACCAGGCGTCGTCATCGCTGCACCGGAAGTCGACGACCCCCCCCGGCGGCCCGGTGACACTGGCGGCCCCGGCAGCGTCCTTCGGAGGCATCCGGCAGTAGCGGAGAGAGAGAGAGAGAGACTTTGGCGCGGGGGAGGGGGGGGGGGAAGCTCAAAGGTCGTTTCGCCGAGAGAACGAGACATTTTCCATATAACCCCATAAACATTCAAATATATGTATGTTAACGAAGTTTTACTTACGGATATGTTGCTACACTTAGGGTCCGTTTGGTTGTATGTAAAATAGTTTCAGAGGAAAATAGTTTTCCACGGAATAACTTTTTCGTGAAAATGAAAACGTAATTGTCTATTTGGTTGTTAGGAAAATATAAAGTTGTATGGAGGGGTATAAGATTTTATGATCCACTCAAATGAAAGAGAGTCATATACTCTTTGTGTACTAACATTATTTATCAAAATTTTTATTTTATTTTATTTTTTATATTTTAAAAAATAAAAAAATTAGATAACTAATGAAAAATAAGTAACTTGACAAATATAATTTAAAGTAGGAGAAATAAAATAAAAAGCACAATTGAATGAATAGTGTTTTATAGATATTTTAATAAAAAATAAAATTAAATTAACTAATGAAAGTAATTAAATTGATAAAGACTTTTAAATAAGTAGAAAAAAATAAAAATATAACTCATGTGAATAGTGCCTAAACGGTTACTGTAGCAGCAACAGTACCCCTTTGGAAAATGGCATCCGGGGCAAAACCGTGGATGCCAAAATCCAGGTTTTTTGGGACACACTTTTCCAAATTTCAATTTTCAGTGGTACCAAATGGTATAAAAACTACAGTTTTCCTGAAAACCATTTCCTACCTCAACTTTTCCCCTCAAACAAACAGACCCTTAACTAAGTAGCTAGTTATACGTTAAAGTTCTTTCTTAATGCATTAACCAATTACCCTTAAGGCCTTAATGAATAAAAATTAGCATATTAAAATATTGAGAAATGCTTTATATCTGGCGCGAGACTTGGCCTGCCTCACAAAATGTGGGGCTCAACACTCGACTAATTAATTTGGATGTCGAGATCACCTAAATTTTTTATCCGATCATTGTATTTCTCTAAAACATTTACATTTACATTTGCAAATATCTCTTCTTATGAATATAAGATGCCCTCAAAGGCCCAATAAAAATGAAGAATATCAATAACTAGTTGGTCTTAGTTAAACAATTTTGTTAGAGATGGGAAAAAAATCTTTTGATAAAGAGGTTATTTTGGAGGCAATGGGAGTCTCTTTAGACATTTATTATGAAGGATGTTTAATTAGCCATAGAGATCAGTTGACAAGATTCTTCATTTCCCCTTTGCGAGGTCACACTGAAATCTTTTTCACACATTTTGCAAATATGAGTGTAGGAGAACTTCTCACATAACATAATTAACATTTTAACAAAAGTTTTAATGCAAAAAAAATATATATATATATATATATATATATAAATTATAAACTGTTCGATAATAAAATAATTTATTGATATCTTAAAATGATGATGTTCAAGGTTATACACGTAAATCTTGACTAAAAAATCTCTGTGGAAGTGGAACTAATACCCAGATTCCAACAAAAAATTTAAAATAAATATCATGAAAATTGAGAGATAAAAATATCAGCAGAATTTTGGAAAGGAACCGGACAGGGTAGGAGCCCGCCCTGATCAACAATCCATCTTATTATATATATTGACAATATTTTTATTATATATGAGTGTGTTATATATATATATGAGTTTGGAGGTTGGGATGTATTAGACCAACTTTTTTCAAAACCCGATGGGTAACTCTAACTTGGCGCGGTAGTGGAGGGAGGCTTCGCCAATCGCCACGCGCGTCCCATCGCCGCCTGCGAAGTTTGATGCGGTTGGCCGTTTTGGAGACTATTCGGCGGCATGCACATCTACCGCCGTACGTCAAACCAATGTTTGTCATCTGATTTGACTTAAACTGAGTCACACACACTACCACAATTTTATACAGGAAAAAATTTAGTATATTTTTATATTATATTTTAAATATATTATAATTAGATAATAATTTATGTGGCTGAAGTAGGAGGTAATTCCCCCCCCCCTTATTTGAGGAAAGTAAGGTTAGGAGAGAGAAATGGGTTGGTAAATAAATTATTTTAATTTTTTAATTTAGCCCTTCATCTTGCGTACCAAAGTAGTTTGTTTAAAATGTAAAAATTAAAATCTCAATCTTTCAATCTCACAGTGGAGATCTTTTAACACAACAAGGAAATAAAAGAGCTTGGCGGCTGGGTTGAGAACAAAAGTCAAAAAGGAAAAAGATTTTGCGGCGGCTGAGAAAAAGTGGGAAAAAAATTTCACGGTGGCTACCGGTTGGGTTTGGAGCGAGGATGCGTGCGAGGGGATTGCAAAAGGAAAAAAAAAAGGCCGATCTTGGCCCTTGTACTCCAGCACGGACGCACAGTCGCCTGACGGCTGAGGCGGCAGTTGTGCTCCGGCACCGACTATTTGTGGGGGTATTGGGACGTAATATCTCGGCTCTGGTACGACTAGAAAATTTTATATTTTTTTCTTCATCTTCTTCCCCCTGTTCCCACTGCTGTTTACCTCTATTTAATTTATTTATTTTTCATTGTGATATTACGTGTAGCCTACTTCCGAGCTTCATTACTTGCGTCAATCAATTGCGACAGAATATACGCAAGCCATTGCGTTGCGTACATTACTATTCAGCGGTTAGTGGTTACTGGTTAAAAATTATTCTTTCTTACTTATCTCATATTACGACATAATTTATTTATTTTAGAACATTAGATATCATAGAATAGTATTTTATTTATTAATTATGCATCTACTGTTAAACATTTTAGTATAGCTTTCCTCATGTTCTCTTTTTATAGATATTGTCTGAAGAAAAAACTCCACCTAAGCAAAAGAATTTTGACATGGGTAAGAAACTAAGTTGAAATGTAGATGGAATATTTTATTTTTATTAGAGTACTAATTAAGTAATTATATCTTTTTTATAGATAAATTTTTGAAGAGAGAAGTAACTCTGAAAGAAACACATGACAAAGTAAAAGATAATGAGATTATTGAGACATCAAGTTCATTAAAGAGACAACGTCAAGTTGTAGACATTGAAAATCTTCCGTCAGATCCAGGATTGAGAAAACAGATTATTGATTATCATCCAAATGATCGAGATCAATTAAAAGAGCATATTTACAAAAATGTCCTTTTCAGCCTAAGGATATTAAATTTTCACAGACTAAGTTTGGTAAAACAGAACGGCGATTTAATCCTGCATGGTATGCTGAACACAAAGATTGGTTGGAATATAGCAAAGAGAAAGATGTTGTATTTTGTTTATATTGCTATTATTTTAAACCTGAGAAACAAGAGGGTGGAGCCTCCAACATGGCATCCTATTTTTCCTTTTTCTTCCAATTTTTAAATCCTTCCATAACAAATGCACACAACGAGGCTAGAAGAAAGTGTGAGAGTTTATTCAAGCAAAATCAGAACATTCTGTCATTTATGAGTAAGCAATCAGAGCAGGAAAAACATACTTATCGAACTCGTTTAGAAGCATCAGTTGATTATGTTCGTTTTCTCCAAAGACAAGGTTTATCTTTTAGAGGACATGATGAATCTGAAGACTCAAGAAACCGGGGTAATTTTCTTGAACTGCTACATGTTCTTGCTAAGCATAATGAAAGGATTGGTCATGTTGTTTTAAACAATGCTCCAGAAAATCTGAAACTAGTTGCCCCTGAAATTCAGAAGGAAATAGCTCATGCAGGAGCTGTGGAGACAACAATTGCTATCATCACTGATCTTGGAGATGTATTTTTTTCTATCTTAGTAGATGAATGTCGAGATATGTCAAATAAGAAACAGTTGGCAGTTGCTTTGCGATATGTGGATAAAAATGGACATGTGGTAGAACATTTTCTTGACATTGTGCATCTTCTAAATACTACAGCTCAAATACTCAAAGAAGGTATTGAGTTATTGCTATCCAAACATGGATTAACTATATCAAGATTACGTGGTCAAGGCTATGATGGAGCAAGTAATATGCATGGTGAGTTGAATGGACTTAAGACACTTATTATGAAAGAGAATGGGTGTGCTTATTATATCCATTATTTTGCTCATCAACTTCAACTAGCCATAGTTGCAGTTGCTAAATCTTATGTAGAAGTTGCTCATTTTTTCAATTTGGTTGCTTTGCTATTCAATGTTGCTGGAGCCTCATGTAAGCGACATGATCAACTTCGAGAAAAACAAGCTATAGAAATTGCTCAAGCTATTGAAATTGGTGAAATTAAAAGTGGGAGAGGTTTGAATCAAGAAAAAAGTTTGAAAAGAGCAGGGGATACTCGTTGTGGTTCTCATTATAATGCATTGGTTAACTTGATATCTATGTTTGCATCTATACTCGATGTGGTTGAGACTGTGATGGAAGATGGTTCAAATTCAGAGCAAAGAGCTGAAGCATATATATATCAGAGTCAATTAAGACTTATGATTTTGTGTTTAATCTTTATTTAATGAAAAAGATTTTAGGAATAACGAATGAGTTATCACAAGCACTGCAGCGAAAAGATCAAGACATTGGCAACGCTATGAAGTTAGTTGGCATCTCAAAGCAACAGATACAAATAATGAGAAATGATGAGTGAGATTCTTATCTGTTAAAGGTTTCATCTTTCTGTGTAAAGCATGAGATTAGCATTCCTAATATGGATGACATGTTTATGTCTCGAGGACGTTCACGACGAAGAGCTCAACAAATTACAAATTTGCATCACTATCATGTTGAGTTATTTTATTCAGTTTTGGATATGCAACTCCAAGAGCTTAATAGTGATGACTAAACTCTCTCCATATAAATTAATTCACTTATTTATATATTAATTTTGATGATTAACAAAACATTACTAATGAATTACTTGAGCCTTGAGGACAGGAAATAAAAGTAAAAGAAAGTTCAAGACAATCAGGTAAGACTCTCACTTCACAATCTTTCCAAGTCATCACATCGACTTCTTCATACTTCATACTTCAAAACGACTCTATTGATAATCAGAACGATTCCTTATAAGTTCATATCAATTTCAATAGTCATCATAACAATTTCATAAGTATTATGATTGATTTCCTTTCTAACCGAAAAGTCGTGATGTTTCAAAACAAATCGATACCGTAACGATTTGTTAAAGATCTCATAACGATTTTGTAAGACATCGCAACGATTTCTTTGGAAAGCGCAACGACTTGACTGTCGCAACGATTCTATAAGACATTGCAACGATTTCTTTTGAAAGCATAACGACTTGTCTGTTGTAACGATTTCTTAAGTTCTCGTAACGATTTCTTTAGAACTCACAATGACTTTCTAGCCGTAACGATTTCTTAAGTTCTCGTAACGATTTCTTTAGAACTCACAACAACTTTCTAGCCGTAACGATTTCTTAAGTTCTCGTAACGATTTCTTTAGAACTCACAACGACTTTCTAGCAGTAATGATTTCTTTAGAACTCACAACGACTCTCTAGCCGTAATGACTTCTTCAGTTCTCGTAACGGTTTCTTCAGTTATCGTAACGATTTCTTTAGACCTCGTAACGATTTGCTTGTCGAAACGATTTCTTTAGAACTCAAAACGATTTGCTTGGTACAACGATTTGTTAAGAGTTTCATATAGATTTCTTTGATGATAACGACTTCTGTATTACTCACAACGATTTCTGTATTGTCATAACAACCTGCTTACCAGTAACGATTTCATAAGTCATAAAGGCATCGGGCTTGTTCATATCGATTTCATTTGATATATCAGTATAATACTCCTTAATATACCTTGAATAGTCAAAGTCATATCTCGTCTATTTGACTGCTACACATTCAATGCTCTCTGAACGTATCTCCTATGCATGCAGACAATATCTTCTACTTTTATACTACTCTGTCTACGTCCTTTCTAGACAGAATGGAGCTTTGCTATATATTGCAATATCTGTTCCAACTGCAACTAACAATCGACGACAGTCCTAGCTGTAACATCGCGTGCTTTTCGGATCCATGCGGATCATGTGCATTGTGGTTGTGGCGGCCGTTGTGAGGCCAGTGTGAGTTGGGTGTGTGGAATGCATGGTGTGATTGCGTGGCTTGAGCAGGTAAAGAGCAGGGTAGGTTCTGAATTGGAATAGGACCTGCTGCTATTCTGTCTGAGTTGGCGGCCAAGGGGTGGTCGTTGACTGTTGGCGTCCAGGTTCATGGACGTTTACATCATGAACTTGGCGGCAGTAGTTGTGGACGTTTATGTTGGCGGTGCTTGTGGGCGACAAGGGGGTTGACGCCAACCTGTCAGTTCAGCAGGTTATATGTTCACCCGAGGGCAGCTCTTTCAGCTCACCCTCTCTCCCTCTTGCCCCAGCTTGTTGCCCTTGAGTCTTTGAAGGTTCTAACAGGTATCGAGGAGTGGCTGGCCGATCGTGAGACGCGCGGCGTCGCCGAATTGCGCGAGGAAATGTCGCGGCGTGGTGCAATTCGCGTGGGAGCTCGCGGAGGGCTCGGCGTAAACTGGGAAGTTGCGGGAGATTCTAACGCGTTCTGAGGTAGGGGACGAACCCTGGTAGCTCCCTAGAAACATTAAAACACATCATAACTACTTGAACCAGCATGATAATCCATGTTTGGATAGAGTTGCACCATATGGGATAATGGGTGGTTTGAGTGGTTTATTGTACGAATCATGTTTAAACGGGTTGCATTGGGTTCTGTCATGCTAGAGGGTATGCATTTGTATGTTTCCCAGTAATTAGAACAGTTAGAAAACCCGCAGGACCGAATTAGGGTTTCTGCAGGGTTTAAGGCCGGGGAACTTGGCGTCAACATCGTGTGCCGCCAAGATCTTCAGCCAGGAGGTTGACGGCCAGAGACCTTGTCGTCTACTTCCTGTAAGCGGCAATCGATGTGGCCGCCTACTCCTATATGAACAGAAATGGCTATTTATGGTGTTTTATCGATAATGCATGCGTGGTATCATACGAGGTGCACTAAGTGCACATGGTTCTCGTATTTAGCATACAAGATATGCTGTTAAGTGTTTACTTCGGTGACTGCGCGTTGTGTACGCGAGTCAGTTGGGTTCACATGTAGTGGACCAGTGGTTACTTGTGGCTTACGTGAGGTTTCACGTGGTTTTGTGTACGTGACGAGTAGTACGACGCCTACCGTGGTTACCTCTCCAGTTGGGTGCCCCAGGTTCTTTGTGAGCCAGGCTGTTAGCTCGGGGCCTTGTCCCGGTACTTGAGTTGTGCCGTCGAGGTCTGTGTCGTCTGACCTGGACACCCTCACTCTTGTGTTAGAGTTGTACGTCCGGCTGAGGGAAAGACGACAGTGGGACAGTGACAGTTGTGGTTGTTTTTAGTCACTTGTAGCGCGCTCGTAGTTGGGGGTACGGACACCAGTAGACGTACTGGACCCCAGCTAGTCCTTTTTCCAGTGCCTCACTCTAGCGAGCCCAGGCCAGGGGTCTCTGGAGGTGCCAGGCATGGGCCTGTGACCGTGTGGTTTGCAGGTTGTGGTGTTTTAGTTGGTCTCCACAGTTGTTTGACCTTTTTACGTGGAGCGGCAGCTGGACCTTTCGTCCGTGGCTGCGAGACTGAGAGGTGGACCTGTGTTAGTTTGTCCGAGTCAGTTTCTGGTGTCGCGAACCAGTTTACGTGGCTCGTGTTGGCTGTCTCTACTTTGGCTTGTACACCTATTTGGGTTATCGTTTAGTTACTACAGTTGTTTCTTGTAGTCGACAGACGGTGAGTACTTTTACAGCTTTACTTACCTGCTTAGCTGTTTTATATGTTGTTGGTACTGTTTACTGTTTTGTACCTGTGGTTTGTGGTTTGTTCGGCTTTGGGGGAGTTCCCTACTGAGCCAGTGACTAGAGAGGCTCACCCCTACCCCCACAGGTGAGGGCGAGGAGGACGTTTCCCGTCCGACGTCCAGTTCTGGGCCGCGTCGTAGCGGAGCAGGTCAGTACCTCCAGCAGAATAGTACTTCAGCAGTGTAGCCTTGTAGCCTTGTAGTTTTGTAGTTGTTTACTTTCTTTTGTTGTACCTCGGGGTATGCCCCAGACTTTTGTACACCTTTTTAGTTTTAATGGATTATGGCTATGTAAATTGTGAAAAATTATATATGAAATGTGGTGTGTTCCTTTATGTTTACACGGACTGTGGTTTGGTTTCCCTTGCGAGGCTACGGCCCGTTCGCGGGAGGCGGACTCGGATCAAGTGCGTTATTGGTTTAACGGGCTTGGCCGAGGCGTTCCGCCACACTAGCTGTCCTCTATTTTATTGTTGATATGCTCGCAGATATCTGACAAGACTTATCTGTACAACGTTGGACACAAGATACAAGACATTAAAATGTTTCTCTGGCGTGTACTAAGGGATAAAGGGCTGAAGATCAGAAGCTTCCTTGCAGACCTGTCTAACGTTCACCAGGATGAGAGACAACGGATCTTTAACGTTCAAATTTCAAGCAGTAGTTTAAATACAAGACTCAAGACTGAGAAGAAAACTACTACACCTTTTCGAAGCAATATCATTCTGAAAGAAAGCATCGCCAATCCTTCAAGTCTTCAGTGATAAAAACAAGAGCGAAGCATTCCATTCCAATCCATCTTAGTTCTTTAGCTCTCAGTGTTCTTGAAGAAATTTCTGTGAGAGCCAGTGTAGTCTTTGGAGAGAAACCAGTGTTAAAATTCCTTCTCTCTCGAGGCTTGTTTGCTTCAGATTGTAGCTGTTTAAGCTAGTTCCTGAAGCTTGTTCTTATACTTCTTTTTATTGGTTGTATTCCCTTCTGGGTGAAGGAAGACCTGGTGGTTTCCAGGGTGATTGTTTTCCCTTCTGGGTGAAGGAAGACCTGGTGGTTTCCAGGGTGATTGTTTTCCCTTCTGGGTGAAGGAAGACCTGGTGGTTTCTAGGGTGATTGTTTTCCCTACTGGGTGAAGGAAGACCTGGTGGTTTCCAGGGGGTTGTTTTTCCTTCAGGTTGAAGGAAGACCAGTTGAGGCTGGGTGTAAGGATCCGTGAGGGGGATAGTACCCTTGATAGTGAAATCCTGAGATATTGCTCAGGGACTGGACGTAGGTCTCCTGTGGAGAGGAGTTTCGAACCAGGATAAAAATCCTTGTGTCTCGTGGTTGTGTTTTTAGTGTGTTTGCTGTCTCATTTTCTCTAACTAACGTTCGTTTAAGTTGTTGTGTAATTCTTTTAGTGAACAGGTATTAATCAAAGAACAATTTTTTAATAACCCATTCCCCCCCCCTCTGGGCTAGCTAGCTGGGCAACAAGTGGTATTAGAGCTAGTTCTTCGACAAAGAAGAAGATCCAACGATCTGAAAAGCAAAGATCAATGGCAGCCCAAGGCAACTTCGAAGGTCAGTCAGTCAACAGACCTCCTTTGTTCGATGGTGAAGATTATCCGTATTGGAAGACCAGGATGGAATACTTTCTACAAGGCCACGACTATCAAATCTGGTCGATAGTAGAAGAAGGTGACTTGGTCGTCCCAAATGAAAAAGCACAATGGACAGACGAAGACAGAAAGAAAATCTCCTTGAACTGTAAAGCGAAGAGCATTCTATGTTGTGCTCTAAGCAAGAAGGAGTTCAACAGAGTCTTAGCCTGCAAATCCTCCATGGAAATGTGGGAAAAGCTGAGGATTACATATGAAGGTACAGACAAAGTAAAGGAGACAAGAATCGACATTCTTGTAACTCAGTATGAGAGATTTCAGATGCAGACAGGTGAGTCAATCACCCAGATGTTCAGTCGATTCACTGACATCACCAACGGTTTAGCCAGTCTAGGAAAGTCCTATGAGATTGCAGATATGGTAAGGAAGATTCTCAGATCCTTGCCATCTTCATGGACACCAAAGGTCACAGCTATTGAAGATGCAAATGACCTTAAAAGAATGTCAGTAGAAAAGCTCATCGGGTCCCTCATGGCCCATGAGATCAACATGGAAAGGCTAGGAGAATCATCTAGCTGAAAGAAGCACTCCAATGCCTTGAAAGCAGAAGAAGAATCATCAGAGGCAAGTTCTAATGGGAGTGATGTAGACAGCGAAAATGAAGAAGCAATGCTCTCTAAAAGATTGCAGCGCATCCTGGCCAAGAAGAAAAAGTTTCAATCCGGCAGAAGGTACTTTAAGAAAAATAAGGATTCCAAAAGATCAGATGGCAAAGAAATGAAGAAAGGAGAGACCATCTGTTATGAATGCAAGAAGCCTGGACATATCAAGGCAGATTGTCCAATGCTAAAGAAGAATGATCACAAGAAGGACAGCTCCAAGAAGTTCAGAAGATACAAGAAAAAGGCAATGGTAGCTGCTTGGGAGAACAGCAGTGACTCAGACAGTAAGTCAAACTCAAGCAGTGATGGAGAAGAAGCCAACCTGGCTCTCATGGCCAACATCGAAGAAAAGGTAACTTCTGACTCTTCTTTTGATTCCTGTAACGATTCTGATTTGATAATTTAGAAAGTGCCTTTAATAAACTTATGATAAATATAAAGAAGTATCTAAATTACTTAAAGTCAGTAAGAAAAATATAATCTGTTTAGAAAACACTAATTCAGATCTAAAAACAGAAAATGAAGAATTAGAAAAACAAATAACTGAACTTAAAAGAAGAAATAAATTGTTATGTGAAGACCTAAAAGCTAAGAATGAACAAATAACAAAATTGGAAAAATAAGAAAGCACAGATGAATTAAGGAAAGAAGTTAAAAACTTAAATGAAGAAAATAATAAACTATCAAGCACACTAGAGAAATTTACTAATGGTAAAAACTCTCTAATATTAAAAGGTGCTAGAAGAGCAGGTAAGAAGAAAAATGGGTTAGGATATACACCCCCAGATAATGAAGAAACCATAGTCTACCCTAAAACATATCCAACACCAAAGTTTATACCTGAACAAAATATAGCATATAAAGCTGAGTTCAAGTATATAGAAAAGGTAACAAAATTGTCCTACTGTGATCACTGCAACAGGTTAGGACATATTTTAACTACATGCCCAACAAGACATAAGAAGTGAATAATAAAAAGTAAAAATAATGATACTGACCCATCAGGACCCAAAAGAACTTGGGTACCTAAAACTTAATGTTTAAATTTCAGGAAAATTCAAGAGCATCCAAATGGTATTTGGATAGTGGATGTTCAAGGCACATGTCAGGCAACCAGAAGCTTTTCGTAAATCTCTAAGCTGAAAAAGGAATAGTCACCTATGGGGATAATGGAAAAGGCACAGTGATATGAAGTGGGTCCGTGAACATCAAAGGAAAATCAGTTATTGAAGATGTAATGCTAGTCAAAGGATTAAAGCACAATCTCATAAGCATCAGCCAGTTGTGTGACAAAGGCCATCAGATTCAGTTCCAAGAATCAAAGTACAGTATATTAAAAGATGGAGCAGTCATATTTGAAGCTTATAGAGAAAGAAATTGTATGTTCTCTATCTCGAGGAACTCAAGGATCAAGATGTCTGTTTGGCAGCCAGTAAAGATCAATCAACAGAGTTGTGGCACAGAAGACTGGGCCACTGCAGCTTGGATGGATTGAACAAGCTCGAAAGAGAAAACTAGTGGAAGGATTGCCAAAGATCAACTCAAAAATGGATAGCATCTGCAGACCTTGTGCAAGAGGAAAGCACACCAAGAGCTCTTTCAAATCAAAGACAGTAGTGACCACCTCAAAGCCATTAGAATTACTCATATGGATCTATTTGGGCAATGAGGACTACCAATCTCGGAGGAAAGAATTATGGATTTGTCATAGTTGATGATTACTCAAGATTTACTTGGGTATCCTTTCTAGAGCACAAAGATGACACTTTTGATAATTTTGTCAGCTTCAGCAAGAAAGTTCAGAAAGATCAGAAGTTCACCATTATCTCTATCCGATCAGATCATGGTGGTGAGTTTCAGAATGAAAGGTTTGCAAAGTTCTGTATGATCAAGGAATTGAGCACAACTTCTCAGCACCAAGGACACCTCAACAGAATGGAATGCTGAGAGGAAAAATAGAACTCTTTTGGATATGGCAAGAACCATGTTATCAGAATATGATTTGTCAAGATATTTTTGGCCGAAGCCATCAACACTGCAAGCTATATCATAATAGGGTAATGATCAGGCCAATTCTGAAGAAGACTGCTTATGAACTCTACAAGGGAAAGAAACCAAAGATCAGTCACTTCAAAATATTTGGATGTCCTTGTTTCATCCACAACAATGGAAAAAGGGACATTGGTAAGTTAGATGCCAAATCAGATGAAGGCATCTTTATGGGGTACACTTCTAAACCCAAATGTTATAGAGTTTTCAATAAACGCTCATTATTAATTGAACAATCTGTGCATGTTATTTTTGATAAATCTAACCCCTCCTTGAAAAAGGAAGAAATTAGTGACATTGATGATGCAGATGACCTGTTCGAAAAATTAAAGAATACATCAATTAAGGACAAGGAAGATCCACCTCTGGAAGAACTGCAGTAGACTGAAATTCAACATGGAAATCTTCCAAAAGAATGGAGACATCAGAAAGATCACCCTCCTGAGAACATTATTGGTGATCCATCCGTAGGGGTAAGAACAAGAGGTAATGTAATCCCTTGTGATTATTTAACATTTGTTTCTCAATAGAGCCTAAGACAGTCAATGAAGCTTTAACTGATGATTTTGGATAATAGCCATGCAGGATGAACTAAATCAGTTCAAGAGAAACCAAGTATGGTCACTTGTTCCTAGACCATCCAATCATTCAGTATTGGCACCAAGTGGGTGTTCAGAAATAAACTGGATGAGTCTGGAGTAATCTTAAGGAACAAGGCCAGACTGGTAGCTCAAGGCTATTCCCAAGAGGAAGGGATAGATTTCGATGAAACCTATGCTCCTGTGGCTAGACTTGAGGCTATTAGGATTTTACTTGCTTATGCATCTGCATTAGATTTAAAATTGTTTCAAATGGATGTCAAATCAGCCTTTTTAAATGGATTTATCAAAGAGGAAGTGTATGTTGAACAACCTCTAGGTTTTGATGACACCGAATTTCTAAATCATGTATTTATAAAATCTAAAGTCAAGCATATACTTCTTGTACAAATATATGTAGATGATATTATTTTTGGATCTACTGATGAGTCTCTTTGCAAGTACTTTGAAAAACTTATGCAGGGAGAATTTGAAATGAGTATGATGGGAGAGCTAAACTACTTCCTTGGATTACAAATCAAGCAAGGAAAGGAAGGCACCCACATCTGTCAAGCCAAGTACACTAAAGAGCTATTAAAGAAATTTGGTTTTGAAGGTGTAAAGCCACTGTCAACGCCAATGAGCACATCAACTAGAATGGACAGTGATCAACATGGTAAAAAGGTAGATCAAAAGAACTATAGAGGCATGATAGGGTCATTACTTTACTTAACAGCAAGTAGACCAGACATTTTATTTAGTGTATGCATGTGTGCTAGATATCAAGCAGACCTTAGAGAGTCTCATTTAATTTCTGTAAAAAGAATATTCAGATATTTAGCTAGAACTCATGATTTAGGTCTTTGGTATCCAAAGTCTTGTGAAATAAATTTAGTAGGATATTCTGATGCTGATTATGCTGGATGCAAAGTAGATAGAAAGAGCACCAGTGGTTGTTGTCAGTTTCTTGCAGGATGTCTGATATCTTGGTCATCCAAGAAACAAAACTCAGTAGCTCTATCAACAGCTGAGGCAGAATATGTTGCTGCTGGAAGTTGCTGTACACAACTCCTATGGATAAAGCAACAACTTGAGGATTTCGGCATTCATATCAAGTCAATTCCACTATTGTGTGATAATACAAGTGCCATCAACCTCACCAAGAATCCAGTGCAACACTCAAGGACTAAACACATTGAGGTTAGATATCATTTCATTCGAGATCATGTAGCTAATGGTAATTTAGAAATTTCTTTTATAGATACAAATAGTCAACTGGCAAACATCTTCACAAAAGCCCTACCTGAAGAGAGATTTACATCTCTTAGAAGGGAATTAGGGATGTGCAATTTGTGAAAAGATTTTTGCATTTAAATTGACACATAAAAACTTTTAGATTAAAACAAAATTTTCTCTCTCTTTAAAAATAAGCAAATCTCAATTTATCTACATTCTTTGACCGCTGTTGTGTTGAAATCAGTTTGACTCGTCAAATCCTTTTGTCGCTTTCTGCCATTACCGCCTTTTGGCGCTTCATTTTTCGATAAAGTATTTCTTAATTAATCAAATCGTTCTAGGAACGACTCATCTTCCACCCTTACCCTTTCTCTTTATCTGTTCGCCCAAAGTCGATGCCCCAACGATTCCAACATCGACTCTCTGCAAGATTTGAAGCTTTCTCTTCTTCCCGCGAAGAATTTCTAGAGGGCTTCCATCTCTTCCATCATCTCCCTTCTCCAGAACCGTTTTCTTCTCTCTCTACCCATGGCCGCTCCGATGATCTCCGGAAGTGTAGGGGGCTACAGTGCTGAGTTTTTGTCCCCAAAGGAGCAGGAAAGGTTTACCTTCGTCAAGACGAAGATTTGCGGAAACAAGGCAGTGGATGTTCAGAATCTAGAGAAGAATGGCATGGAGAGCGTAGTAGAAGCCTTGAGAAGGATGCAGTGGATGGATGTTGCTACCATCACCGAGGTAAGCTATCCGGACCTGGTGAAAGCATTTTTCGTGTGTTTGAAGTCAGAGGCAGATGGGTCCCTTGTCTCCTCAGTAAAGGGTATCCAAATCAAGGTAGACCATGAGTTATTGCACACGTTGTTTCGAGTGAAGACATCTGGACATAGTGGGGTTCACTCCGTGAACGATGAAGCAAAGGGTCTTGGCATTATAGGTCCAGGTTTCAGGCTGAAAGACGGAAAATTAGATATCAATCAAATGTCTGCATTCAACCGTCTACTCCATTTCATTATCTGCCAAATTATGGTTCCGCGGAGTGCTACTTTCTCATCTTGCACTAGGGCAGATTTAGATATGATGTTCTGGGTAATCCAGAATAAGGAAATTAACATGGCCGCAGTCATGTTGGAGAGAATGAAGTTTGCTAGTGCTCAAATCTGGGATACAAAGAGCAAATTGAATGTATCCTTGCCCTACGCTCATCTCCTAACCAAGATTTTCAAGCATTTTGGAGTTGATGTATCTGGAGCAGTTGTGGAAAAGATGGGACAGTCTATAAGGTCCAGGAATTTAAAGAAAAGTGGGTTTTCTGTGCAGAATGGGATATGGACCAAGACCTCTGTGGCAGAGGGAGAAGCCATTATCGGCGATGTTCGAGAAATTCAAGAAGAAGCAGCAGATCCTCCAGCAGAGTTAGAGGTCAGATCAGCAGCAGTAGAGCAAGCAGCAGCAGATCCAGCAGTGGCAGATCAAGCAGAGATTTCCAGTTCACCCCTCTTGGAGGTTGAATCTCATCCTCCAGAAATTCAAATGGAAGAAGCTACAGCAGGTGTGGCAGATCCTTTGCCCACCTCCATTGTTGCCTCTATTTTAAGAGAGGTTTTAGATTCCCTTCCCTTCTCCTCAGTTGCTTCAAAAGCAGGTGGACTTGATGAAGAAGAAGCTATAGCACCAGGTGTGACGACCCTCATTATACCGGTACGGTCATACCGACCCACGTCGATATAGCGAGAGTCCTCACAGTGGGACATTTACCCAACGATACAAACAGCTGAGATACACGCGAATATATATAACAGAGTAGCGGAAGTAAAAGAGAACTATCTCCATTCATTCATCATCCACATTAACATACATGCAGTTTACAATTTGCAAAAAGGAACTAAAATTTCACATGATTTAATTTGCTGAAATAGAAATACAAATGTCCACATATTACATTCTTTTCATGATAAGCCTAATACAATGTTCAAGTACATACGGCGAAGTACACAATCACAATGAAGCTCCAAGTAACTAGTCTCCGCGCTCGGAGTCCGTCTCCACCGTCTCCTCCAACGGTGTCGTGTCACCAACTACACCTGTACGCCGAAGCAAGGAGTGAGTCCAGGGACTCAGCAAGTAACACTACGCATGATATACACGTACAAGTCCTAGTGGTTTCTACATGCACATACAATTAGCAACACATAGCATGCTAGTCCATTTAAGTTTTCAACCTATCGTGACGGTTCTACAATTTTATACATAACGCATGCTTTCAGATTTCAAAAAATATAACATTCACCTACCACATGGTCTCTAATCCATTCACTTATGAACTTTAACCCTATAAAGAACCAAACGTGAGAGTTATCAACATGGACAATTACACACATGAACGGGGAACATAGTTAGCATGGATTTCACATGTTCTTAAGCACATACATAACTTTTTAACATGATTTAGGTTGCTGATTTCACATGGTTCAAAGACTATAAACCTACACGTGGAAGCTACAATGTGGCTTAGAACATAACATATGAACAATCAATCACGCCATCTTGCACACATATTCATTGGTTGTCCTTATCATGGGTTCTAAACATTTGCATGCGTAAACACAAGAAGGATAACATGCATTTTCTGAATTCACATAGTTTCAGATTTAGCCTCACATGGTTTCAATAACACATTGCACATCTAGATTTTCACATTTTCCTTTTTCACAATTTCCTCGTTTCACATGGTTACACTTTACACATACACATTCACATGTCACTTACACATTTACACATGGTCACATACACTTTACACATTACACTTTACACATGTTTTAGGTGCCGTGACACATAGTCCAAACCACCAAAGAAGGACACATTCACATCACATAACACATAGGCACCATCTAGGCAATGCAATGGTGACTCTTGGACTGCGCAGACCGGGAGAACAAGTCTCCACCCTAACCAGTGGTACTTGTCCACCTCCAGGATTTCCCCCTAATGCCCTTAGGGTCACTTAACACAATGAACTTTCTCAGGGGGACTTTTCCCTAATACAGCTCCACTGCCTTCTCGGAAGCAGTATCACATTGGCACAGTTTATACTTTTACACATTTAACGTTTTACACATGGTTTTTACACTTGGCACTCTTCATTTCATTCACACTTTCTTACTCACATGAACACCTCTGTTTTTCCTAACATGATACTACAGAGTTTTCAAGATTTAACACATAGTAAACACACCCATCATGCTGTTTTAAACAACATAAAATCACATTACGATCATATATATACGAATTATTCACAATTACATGAAAACACATAACTTTTTATTTACTGTTCCAATTGACCTGAAATTTTAACCACATGCTGATTTCGGATTCCAAATCATACCCTCAATTTTTCAGATTTTTCTGAGCTAAATAGGATTTACAGAAAATCAAATACCTAATTAGCATATTATTCACAATTTAAGCTAACATGGGTCTAACACATCTGAAATTCATCCACTTACTGTTTTGCACAGAAAATACTAATGCATGATTTCAGAATACAACTTCATCCTAATTCATACATCTATAAATCAATTACCACAACCGCTTTTGCCTGTTTTTAATACCGAACCGAACTTTATTTACGATTCCACAAGCATGCATAATTTCCAAAATTTCAGAATCTACATACATGCCCCACAAATCTTCATGAATAGACTGAAAACAAGATATTCAACTAATCCTAATCATGGAACATTGATTCGCAAAATTTTTCCACAAGTCATGCTCACAAGTCTACAAGACATTATTGCCCCACATTCACCATCACACCACATTCAATCCACAACCACAATGCACAATATACATAGCTTATAGAAATACCATATATCCTCATCACGAAAATCATAACGAAATTAACGTATAGAAGGGACAGAACAGCTCACTGTTCTGTCCTGAAGAACTAGACGGCGGTCTCTGGCCGCTGACTCAGAGTCAGCGGCAGGGTCGATGGACGCCAAGCTCATCACAGGCGTCCAGGGACCTTGCCGTTTACTCAGGTCTGTGCAGAAACACAGACCCGAGCTCTGAAGATTGGGTGAAATGGAGGGTCTAGGACTCGAGGGAAATTCCATAAAAATTATAAAAACCTCCTAGACTCATACGGGGATACCATAGATAGGTCACTTGCCTTTCAAAAATTCTTCTAGGGGATTTAGGGGCTTGGTGAAGACCTCCTTGGGCAGTCCCAAGAAGTTGCAGAAGCACCTCCAAGATCGCCTTCCTCCGGGCTTCTGGTTGATCTCCACGCCGAGGGGATGATGGGGAGGCCTTCCCTTATGCTTCAGCTTCCTCCTTGTTGCAGAAGATCTCCAAATGAACCTCCAAGGGGTCGGATTTGGGGGTTCACAAATGGGGTTTTCTCACAGAAATCTCTAGGGTTTTCTCTCCTCTTTTCTCCTCTTGCAAGGGTGAAAGTGAGAAGTGGGGAGAGGCCAATTCGGGTTCAGGATGTAGGAGAACCCCTCACCCACTCACCATACCGATTAGACATGTTCAGAGCCGTTGGGGGACATCCCCCCAATGGTTGCCATGCCTTGCTTCAGAAGATAGCAGCTCTGCTGCGCATGCGGGCCAGAGAAGTCGACGTCCAGATCGCTGGACGCCGGAGCTAGGGTTGGTGTCCAGGTCTGGACGCTAACACCACCTCAACGGCCTGGGGATTGACGCCAATAGGGCCTTCGGCCAGAACCCTAATTTATGCAGAAAACCATGCATACCGGACATATATACATGCAATGTACATATAGTATCGTATCCACACTACCATCATGCAATAAGTACATTATTTATGTTCAATATAAACATGCACACGTATTTATACTATTTTAAATATCCACGTAAAATACGTACATACATACTCAACACAATATACACACATAAATACGAAAAATACGACGGAAATTCGAGGGTCTTACACCAGGCCATATAGAAATTTTGACTGAATCAGTTGTTAATGTTGAGGTGCAAGCAGCCACTCAACAAGAAGTGTTTGTGGAAGTAGCTCCTAGCCAAGGGGAGCAAAGTGCTAAAGAGCCTGAGTTGTCAGAATCCGCGGCAGAATGTCACATTCAGCAGATTGTTTTGGAGGAAGCTCCTGCCCAGGGGGAGCAAGAAAATGTTGATCTCAATGCTCCTATTCAGGGGGAGCAAGTTGACAATGAGGAACCATTGTTAGAGAATGCTCCTGAGGCAGATGCACCATCTCTGAAAAATCAACCTCTTGCCAGCGTTCCTGTAAGTGAAGGCCTAAGGTCAGGCCATGTTAATATTGAGGAGCCTGTCACTTAGCAGAGCAAACAAAAGAGAGTGGTTCACAGAAAGCCAAGAAAGAGCCACAGAAAAGTAAATCTGAAGCCAGTTATGGAATTGTTGAATGCTCAAGGAGATATTTTATCATCAGTTCAGACCAGTGTGCAAGGGATACTTGCTAGTCAAGCTTCGATCTCTTCTGAGCTATCTTCAGTCCGAAATGCAATGAAGTGGTTCAATAAGGAAATGTCTGATATGAGGTCCATGATTGCAAATCTTTCAAAGTCAAGTGGAGTTTCTCCTGCAGCTACTCAGAGCAGATCAGCAGCTGTTCCTCGGCCACCAGGGCCTCCAACTCAAGAGTCTCGGCCAGCAGGGCCTTCAGCTCAAGCATCAGGGCCACCAGGGCCATCAGTGCCAGCATCAGGGCCATCTGGGCCGTCTGCAGTTGTCAGAGAGGGTCATGCAAAAGGGAAAGAGCCCATTGTAGCCACTAAGGCCCCTGACACTTCTACTCTTGCAACTCCAACCCTGTCCTCACCCACATCTCCTTCTACAGCCCCTCCAGCACCACCAACTGTAAAACATCCTATGCCTCGCACCAACCATCTTCCTCTCTCATTTCATCTCAACCTTCTTTCTCTCCCACTCCTCTCACACCTCAGCTCCATCATCATTCTCACCTTCTTCTCCTCTCACTCAAACCACTCCCGTTCACCCATCTACATCCTTTAATCCCAAACATCTCTTCTATCCTCCTACTCCTCCTTCCTCTGTCACCCTCCATTCGGAAAAACCTCTACTTCTTGGTGTCTTTGACACCAATATTTCGGATGATTTTGAGAGAAATACCATCATCACCATTCTCTCCACTGCCACTCATATCCACAGGACTGATCCTCCCAGTCCTGCCAAGAAAAAGAGGAAACATTCCTCCTCTGTCAGCATCCCCTCCTCATCATTATTTCCTCCTCTTTGGTACTCTCTTACTCTCGAACCTCATAGAAGACCTATCTATAGGGAATACCTTCAAAAGTGCATCCTCTCCACCGTCTATGGTATTCCTTTCCTCAATCTCTCTGAGCATCTAAACACTGTTCTTCCTTTTACCCAGCTGTCCCACCCTCAAAAATCCAAAATCCTTGAGGGCATTGAGTTCAAGACTGAAGATCAGTGGGCCAATGTCAAGGGCAACAAGGCTCAGTACACCAAGTACTTGACTGCCAGGGCAGAATCCCTTACCCATCGAGCTCACCCACTCACTCTTTCTGAGTGGTTTACTCTTCAACATAAGAACTCTTGGGGACCCTTCATTCTGAAAGAGATTAGAATTGCCAAGAACTTCCAGCTGTACAGTGATTTCTGCTATTTGAACAAGCTGCCTGAAGTCCAGTTCTACCAGTTTCATTCAGCCATAGTGATGCTGAGATCATAACAACCACTAAACCTTCCCCTCACAGTGGATTTTGCCGTTCTGAAAGTTGACTCTCCAGTTCTTCTGCCAAAGCTACACTCCGTAGTGTTTGACTCAGATGCAGGCTCCCATGCCTTTGATATGTTTGCTAAGCAGATGGGCAGAATGTCAGCTAAGCAGGGTAGAATGCCTTCCTTTTTGCGGTTTATCTTCAGAGAATACCACTCTGGCCGCATTTCCTCTCAACTTTTGGCTCCACTCATCTCTGAGTGTGAGCGGCTTTCTCCCACCATATGGGAAACACTCTACAAGGAACCCCATCTTCAGTTGCAAGCCATCAACAGTTCCTTGGTCCGTCAAGCTAAACCCATTCTATCAGCCGAAGTCTTCATGGATCTCAACTTCATAAATCCCATTCAAGAGATCTATGTTCAGTGGGCAGCCAGATATACTGCCTTCTATGCTCTGAAGCAAGACCTGCTTGATCAGAAGATTTTCTATCCAATCTCTCTGGATAGATTTCTCCATCGTGCCAGCTTTGGAAAAAGCACCTACTTCCGATTCATCCTGGGTAAAGATCAGTATGAAAAATTCCTGGAAGAACAGCGGCAGCTTTACCTTCAGAGGATCTCTCCAGCCATGGGTGCTTCCTTCTCAGTTGTTCTTGGTGTTTTCCGCCAGACTTTTGAAGACATAGAGATTAAGGCATGGACTGTTATTTCTCAGCATGCCTCCCTCTTGTCTCCTTTGTATTATCTTACTCCTAATTAATACAAAGCTTTCTCTCTTCTTTGTCTCATAGACTATCTTTTTGCTTATTGACAAAAAGGGGGAGAAAACTAATGCAACTCTGAAAAACATGTTGTTTTCATTATGTTGTTTTGTATATTTTGTCATCATCAAAAAGGGGGAGATTGATGACCAAACTCTCTCCATATAAATTAATTCACTTATTTATATATTAATTTTGATGATTAACAAAATATTACTAATGAATTACTTGAGCCTTGAGGACAGGAAATAAAAGTAAAAGAAAGTTCAAGACAATCAGGTAAGACTCTCACTTCACAATCTTTCCAAGTCATCACATCGACTTCTTCATAGTTCATACTTCAAAACGACTTCTATTGATAATCAGAACGATTCCTTTATAAGTTCATATCAATTTCAATAGTCATCATAACAATTTCATAAGTATTATGATCGATTTCCTTTCTGACCGAAAAGTCGTGATGTTTCAAAACAAATCGATACCGTAACGATTTGTTAAAGATCTCATAACGATTTTGTAAGACATCGCAACGATTTCTTTGGAAAGCGCAACGACCTGACCGTCGCAACGATTCTATAAGACATTGCAACGATTTCTTTTGAAAGCATAACGACTTGTCTGTTGTAACGATTTCTTAAGTTCTCGTAACGATTTCTTTAGAATTCACAACGACTTTCTAGCCGTAACGATTTCTTAAGTTCTCGTAACGATTTCTTTAGAACTCACAACGACTTTCTAGCCGTAACGATTTCTTAAGTTCTCGTAATGATTTCTTTAGAACTCACAACGACTTTTTAGCAGTAACGATTTCTTTAGAACTCACAACGACTCTCTAGCCGTAACGACTTCTTCAGTTCTCGTAACGGTTTCTTCAGTTATCGTAACGATTTCTTTAGACCTCGTAACGATTTGCTTGTCGAAACGATTTCTTTAGAACTCAAAACGATTTGCTTGGTACAACGATTTGTTAAGAGTTTCATATAGATTTCTTTGATGATAACGACTTCTGTATTACTTACAACGATTTCTGTATTGTCATAACAACCTGCTTACCAGTAACGATTTCATAAGTCATAAAGGCATCGGGCTTGTTCATATCGATTTCATTGATATATCAGTATAATACTCCTTAATATACGTTGAATAGTCAAAGTCATATCTCGTCTATTTGACTGCTACACATTCAATGCTCTCTGAACGTATCTCCCATGCATGCAGACAATATCTTCTACTTTTTACTACTCTGTCTACGTCCTTTCTAGACAGAATGGAGCTTTGCTATATATTGCAATATCTGTTCCAACTGCAACTAACAATCGATGACAGTCCTAGCTGTCCTCTATTTTATTGTTGATATGCTCGCAGATATCTGACAAGACTTATCTGTACAACGTTGGACACAAGATACAAGATATTAAAATGTTTCTCTGGCGTGTACTAAGGGATAAAGGGCTGAAGATCAGAAGCTTCCTTGCAGACCTGTCTAACGTTCACCAGGATGAGAGACAACGGATCTTTAACGTTCAACTTTCAAGCAGAAGTTTAAATACAAGACTCAAGACTGAGAAGAAAACTACTACACCTTTTCGAAGCAATATCATTCTGAAAGAAAGCATCGCCAATCCTTCAAGTCTTCAGTGATTAAAACAAGAGCGAAGCATTCCGTTCCAATCCATCTTAGCTCTTTAGCTCTCAGTGTTCTTGAAGAAATTTCTGTGAGAGCCAGTGTAGTCTTTGGAGAGAAACCAGTGTTAAAATTCCTTCTCTCTCGAGGCTTGTTTGCTTCAGATTGTAGCTGTTTAAGCTAGTTCCTGAAGCTTGTTCTTATACTTCTTTTTTGGTTGTATTCCCTTCTGGGTGAAGGAAGACCTAGGGTTTCCAGGGTGATTGTTTTCCCTTCTGGGTGAAGGAAGACCTGGTGGTTTCCAGGGTGATTGTTTTCCCTTCTGGGTGAAGGAAGACCTGGTGGTTTCTAGGGTGATTGTTTTCCCTACTGGGTGAAGGAAGACCTGGTGGTTTCCAGGGTGGTTGTTTTTCCTTCAGGTTGAAGGAAGACCAGTTGAGGCTGGGTGTAAGGATCCGTGAGGGGGATAGTACCCTTGATAGTGAAATCCTGAGATATTGCTCAGGGACTGGACGTAGGTCTCCTGTGGAGAGGAGTTCCGAACCAGGATAAAAATCCTTGTGTCTCGTGGTTGTGTTTTTAGTGTGTTTGCTGTCTCATTTTCTCTAACTCTAACCTTCGTTTAAGTTGTTGTGTAATTCTTTTAGTGAACATGTATTAATCAAAGAACAATTTTTTAATAACCCATTCACCCCCCCCTCTGGGCTAGCTAGTTGGGCAACAAATAGTCGATTCACTGAAGTAAACACTGAGTTATTACTCTGCTTATCATGCTTGAATCCAAAAAGATCATTTGAAGCCTATAAAAAAGAAAGGCTAATCAAATTTGCTGAGTTCTACCCAAATGAGTTCTCTTCTGTGCAGTTACAAATGCTTGATAATCAGTTGGAGACTTATATAATTAACATGTGATCTGATGATAATTTTACTCAACTAAATGGAATTACAGAACTTGCTGAAAAGATGGTCGAAAAGAGAAAAGATATTATCTATCCATTAGTTTATTTATTGTTGAGATTGGCATTGACTTTACCTATTGCTACAGCCACTGTGGAGAGAGCATTTTCAGCAATGAAAATTGTGAAGAATCGATTGCGCAGAATGGGTGATCAATGGATGAATGATAACTTAGTGATATATATTGAAAATGAGATGTTTGAGAGCATTGACAGTGAGACAATAATGCAACGTTTTCAGCACATGAAGAGCCGTCGTGGGGAACTCACATGTATAAAATCTTCTACTTGAATGAAATAAATATTTTTGTTATGTTAATATATTTTGCCCCCCCCCCCCTTCCAAATATTCCTGGCTCCGCCACTGTATCTAATAATTGAGTTACCACTTTATCACTCCTCATGTGAGGGGTGTCACATGAGTTATTGTCTAATCATATTACACTTAAAGTGCAATACAAAAATGTACTAAGTCTTTCTCTAGATATAAATATGAAAATATTTTATTATTTATTTTATAATATAGAGATTTTTATTTTATATTATACAATATGAGTATTTAGGTTAATCAAATGGAATATCAAAAATATGTATACCCAAAGAGATAATTTCATATATACTCATTTTTATTTCAAATATACTATGCTTATATGTCTATATTCTTATAAGCTGCTACTATTTTATTTTAGTTTCAAATTGACTCACATGATTAACCTTCGTTGACTGATATCAATATCTAAAGAGAATACTCTTTAATGATTGATAAATTTAATCAAATGATTTTAATATTTATTAAATTGACAAAAATGCCCTCTTGTGATTGACGACGTTAGTGAGAGAAAGAAGGAGATCTCCCCTCTCCGAAGCCAATGAGGTCCAGAATGGGCTTGCAGACACATGAACACAGCCACATAGAGAGAGAGAGAGAGAGAGAGAGAGAGAGAGAGAGAGAGAGAGAGAGAGAGAGAGAGAGAGATGTATACTAAGGCATTTTCAATCAACAGTTTAGGCAAGATGCTTGGATCAAGAAGTACATATCTTCAGCTTTCTTCCATAATACCTACTTCAAATGTTCGAATTATGTAGTTTGTTGTAATGCTCTGGTCTGCTACCATGGTTTCAACACGTTTTTCTTCCAGATGCTTGTTGAACTCGTTCTTCATGTGCATATGCATGTAGGGTGCAGTCATGTCAGTAGGCACAGTACAACCTCTCTCTCAATCAAGATTAAGGAGCATAGGTTTAGCAACTATCTACACTACCTAGTTTTCCTCTTCGTATCAAGGTTGGATGTATTATGCAACTCGATCGTGTCGGGTTTGTATTGGTATATTAAATATGGGGGTATACCATACCGTACTATATTGATACGTTCCAAATTCTTTCAAAAAATATGTCTAAAAAATAAATAAATATAATATTATCCATGCATATCGTGTCGAGGTGTACTATCAGAGATCGAAAAATCTCTGACATGGTACAATACCCTACTTCGTATAGCAATGAGGTCAAAGGACATAGACGTCATGAAGGTCTAGCACGTAACTAAAAATTAAGTAGTGGAGTCATCATGCATCTAGCTAGCCAGGAGCTAGTTCTTTGTATTAATATCCATGAAGAATTCTATATATATGCACATGCAGGAGGACTTCAAGGAGAAATCGATGCAGAGACCATATGGTAGGGTGTTCAGCATGGAGAACCCCTCTGAAGGGACCCCTCACCCAGAGGCTCTAGTTGTGCGGGGAAGATGACGTCGAGCAGCACAACTAGAAGCAACTAAACAACGTCTTTGCATCGATTGGAAGGTCGAGACCACCTACGACACCGCCATCTAGCTCTCCTGAAAGTGGGGAGACCCAATTTCCTCTTCGAGAAAAGTTTATTGCATTGACATAATTGTAGCAAGGCCGCGTTTCAATGCACTTCACGTACCTTATTCATCCACCTCAACTAGGACAGTGGACCACGCCGCGTCGACTTCATCTCAACCACGCTAGCGCTTCGTCTCCCATGCAGACAACACTTCAGGTCTCAAGGTTGCCACGCACTGCCAACGCAAGGTGATGGCAAAGGTCATAATACTTGGTCAAATCAATATTGAATTTATAAATAATTTAATCCAAAAATATCTTCCCTCACCTCATGAACTCTTTCTCGCATAAGCCTTTCTCGTTTCCATGTTGGCACGTAGTTGTAGGGAAGCAAAATGCTACTTTGAGGAGGAAGACTCTACTATGAGCGACGACAAAGCACTGCAATCTCCATGTCAACTCTCCTGCTTGCGATAGCATAACACCACGGTCTCCACGTCGACTCTCCTACTTGCGATAGCATAGCATGGTCACCTCCACATTGACTCTCCTACTTGCGACAGCACAACACCACGACCTCCACACTCGAGAGAAGAAACAAGAATCAAATATGTATCAGAGGAGAAAGAGGAGCTAGAAGGTTCAAGCTTCTGACAAAGCCCCACCCAAAGCACTTCCCGCCAAGATAATGGATGAGAAAGAGATTGGGCAATCGACTTCATCTGACGATGGGGCCAATTTTGCCATTATACCAAGAATATCTCCAGGGGCTCATACAAAAAAGAATGGTAAGTTTCATACTATTATTCATTTTTCACATTAGATGAGGAGATTAGTTTAAAGCACAACCCCCTTTTGGAGCCCATCTTTCCCTTTTGGAACCCTAGTTTCTCTTTCAGCTCCAAAATTTTAATTGTTTTGAAATGCCAAACTTTTTTATAGCCCGACTTTTAACTATTTTGAAATGCCAAAATTTTAAATGTTTGGCTGTCATGATTTTTCCATTTTGGACCTCAAATTTATATTTTGGAGGCCAACTTCTTTTTTGGAACCCTAATTTCTCTTTTGTCTCCTAACGTTTATCTGTTTTACCGGGCAACTATTTATTTGGAGCCAAACATCGTATTTTGAAGCGCAACGTTGTATTTTTGGAGCCCAACTTCCTCTTTTGAAACCTAGAGTGTTTCTTAGTTTTTTCTATTTGGGAGGCCAAAATTTTATTTTAGAGCCCAACTTTATGATTTGGAGTCCGACTATATATTTTAGAGGTCACTTCCACTTTTGGAACCCTAATTTCTCCCTAGTCTTATCTATTTTGGAGGATGACTATTCTTTTGAGATCCCAAACATGATATTTAGAGCCAAAACTTTTATTTTGGATAGGGATGAAACTAGAAGAATGTTTGGTGGAGGTTAATAGTTAATGGATACTCTTGAGCTAGGTTCAAAGGTTCCTTATCAGTGAAGGAGGGTCAAGTTGCGCAATGCATATGTAGGAGGACAGGCACACAATTTGAATGTCACTTATCGACCACTTAGCACAGGGTCAAGCACAATCCAGATTGATGCTCATGGCAGACCAGGCACCATGCCGAAGCCCAAGGAACATCCCTTCATGAACTACATAATCATTGCACTATTGATCCTTATGCTCATCTTGTTGGTCTTGATTATTGTTGGCCTATTGACATTGGTAATTATCCACTGTTAGACTTTCTATCTCATTGTTCTTTGTAAATGGGTGTGTTCATGTAAGTACTTTCCTTCATATGTGTTCCATCTATGTGAAAATCACTTCAATATTCAATACATTTAGTGACTATATTTCGATTGTTATGTTAATAGCAATATTCTTTCATCAGGCTTCACCTTCTATGCTTGTAATGTCTGCTTGTGAACACCCTATTTTTTGTAGAGTTAAGGAACTTCCTATTGAGATTTTTGCTAGAGGAAGAGGAGGTCTACATGAACATTGTTAATGTAGTTTACGAACAAGTTCAAGAGAAAATAAGGTGTAGCCTACGCGATAACCAATGAACACGTCAAAATATAGTGATCAACTATGAGTGAATGATTTATTGATTAATGGACATCCACAACATGTCTCAAATATGTTTAGACTCCATCCACCTATGTTCATGTCTTTAAGAGACCTACTTCTTAGGAACAATTTAATGAAGGACTCATGAGGAGTAACTGCAAATGAGCAGTTAGCCATGTTTTTGTATGCAGTTGGCCATAGACTTCCAACCGACGCATTGTGTGAACACTTCCAACGTAGCTCAAAAACTATTAATCGTTACATGAACAAGGTGACATGAGCTTTGGCATCCTTGAAGGAGGACTTCATATTGTTGCCGACACCAAGTCAGGTGCAAGAATGTCACCTTCACATTGCGAGAAGTGATTGTTTCTTTCCTTTCTTTAAGGTGAATCTATCCTAAACTAGTTTCATCTATTTTGTATGTACGCCCGTAATTTTAGATACAGTTGTGTATCTTTTTGATAAGTTTCATTCTATTTGAATGCTTTGACCTCAAGATGTGTTAGGTGCTATTAATGGAACTCACATCTTGGGCAATGTCCTAGTTGAGGATCATGCTCAATTTAGAAATTGGAAGCGACAAATAATGCAGAATGTGATGGGAGTCGTCCCCTATGATTGGCTGTTCCAGTACATTTGTATAGGATGGGAAGGCTCATCTTCGAACATGAAGGTCTTAAGATGGGTAGTGACTAAGGATGACTTTGTTTTACCACATGGTATGCATTACCTAGTGGATGGAGGGCACGCAAATATAGTCTCCTTTATAGCCTCATACCATGGACAGTGGTACCATATTTCCAGATTTCACAGCAACCAGGGGAATGAGCCATACAAGAGTAAAGAGGAAAAGTTCAACCATAGACATGCATAGTTGAGAAATTATGTTGAGCGAGCTTTCGACATGTTGAAGATGAGATTTCAAACTCTGCGAGAGGGTAACATGTACCCTTAATTGGGCCACACAAATTAAGGAAGATGGTGTTTGCGTAGTTTATAACTGTTAAACGGTGGCAGTTGGGTGCCCACCGTGGGCATCCAAAGGTTGCCAAAGCAACCTTTGGCAGGAGACCAAACCGCTGGGCGGTTGGCTCCCAGGAGGAAAAATGGGTTCTCCTCTCCATACGCATGAGAAGGAGAGTTCTCTCTCTGGTCACTCTCTTGCAGAAGACTCTCCCATGCGCATGCATGAGAAGGTTTTTCTCACTTGAGAAAGAACCCTGCTCAAGTCACCCCTCTCTCTCTCTCACACACTCCAGTGCAAGACTTCTCTCACGGGGCATCACCATCGCATCCCGAGGACGTTTGGAGTGAGGAAACTACGAAGGAGACTCTTATAGACTTCTTCCCAATCCTACGAGATTTCGCAACGCACGAGGTAAACACCTCGATCAACATCGAACATTGGTATCAGAGCCTTCACGTTCCTCTCTCCACGATGTCGTCCGACCATCTCCATGCGCAAGAGCTTGCCGCAATGGAAGAGGATGACTTTGAACCGACGGAGATCTCCACAGACGACGATGGAGATAGCGTGGTTGGCAATGTCCCGACACCCACGCAGGAGTCCGTGGCGCCAATTATGTTTCGGAGACTAATGACTGCATGGAGTTACATTCTAGCACTGCGCGGTTCTCCCTCGTCGCGTCCGGATGACGTTCGACGCGGAGGCACGGTTCGCGCGTCTGCAGACGATGCGAGTGGCGACGATCCACGAGGGCGTGCGGCCCACAACCCTGCAACGCGCACTGCTTCACGCGGTGACGACAGCGGCAGTGGCGAGGCAGACTAGCATGGAGGCAAGCACGCGGGCGGGAGCCGCGTCGCCTGCGACCTGGCGGACGCGGGCAGGCGCAGCATCACCCGCAGCCACCCAGGCGCGGGCGCCCGCGGCCACGCGGGCGCAGGCGAGCGCGGTGTCGCCCGTCGCCACGGGGGCGTGGGCGAGCACCATGTCGCCCGCCGCCACGCAGGCGCGGGTGGGCGCCGCGTCGCCCGCGGCCTCGCGGGCGGGCACCGAGTCCACGAGCACTCCGCGGGCCCAGCGCCAGTGACCACGCTGGAGGCAGCGTGGCCCACGCCACTGGCTGGCGTCGATGGTGCAGATGCGCGATGCGTGGCCACACGGGCTGGCGTGGATGTGCAGTCAGCGACACTGGCCGTCATGCAGGCGGGCGTGGTGACAGCAGCCCTGGAGCGCGCGGAGGTGTTCACGGAGGTCCTCGCAGCCATGCAGGCTAGTTTGGAGTGCGCATGGGTGGTCCCATGCATGCAGGCGTGACGATTCGCGAGGGTGCAGGCGTGGCGCTGCGCGAACATGTTGGCTTGGCTGAGCGCATGGGTACTGGTCCACCCATGCCCAGGCGCACTTTTCTGGTGGAACAGGCCCGCATGAGGGCGTTGGCCGTCGGCGACATGAACTTGACCATCTTGCCAGACGTCGAACTAATGTGATTTTGCCGAGCAGACCTCGTGGTCGAGCTCGACTTAGCCGCATTATTGGACGTGGACCGGCAGGGAATGCTGACCCGGTCTCTCGTCGCCACCATAATGAAAATTTGGCGGTACGACGAGTCCGACGTCACATACGGCATGTTCCCCGGCGCCGTCCCATGACTCCGACCCGCCTCCAGACGATTGGTTTAGCTATTCTGATGTTATCGTATTTTTAGACATGATTTTATTAGAACTTCGGATCATCATTAGCTTCATGACTATGAGATTGTCTTATTTAAATCCATGCAATAAATTATATTAGTTAGTTTGATCTTGATAAATTGTATGATCCGATGCAATAAATTGTATTAATCCATGCAATAAATTTATTCATGCACTTTATATTCAAGCAATCTATGTATGATCCGATGATTTAAAATCATGTGTTGAGAGTTTGAAACATGTATGATTAATTGTTATTTGAACATGCATGATTAGTTATTGTTCAAATTATAGAATATGTTTTGAGCATGATTAGTTTTTGTTAATTCTTTTTACTATTCATGTTTAGTACATACATGCTGAAAAAATTGAGAGATGTTAGTTCCTCTCCCTTTACATTATTTGATCGAAATTACCCTAATAATATTGAATATTCTTATATAAATGGGAGATGATTGTAATTCTCTAAGTCTACTTTCGATCTTATTATATGGAGAATATTTAGTATTACAGTGTAGATTTTTTGGATCAAATAGACTGATGTGTAAAATTGTCAACTTAGCCTTCTCATTATTATCTTAAATGTAGTGATTCATCGATGGCCTCGAAGAATGTTATTGCTGACTTAACGAAAGGGGATAAATTAGATGGCACTAACTAGGACATATGGCATCGAAAAATCCAATATCTTTTGAACGAGCAAGAGTTGCTTGATCACATTACAGCATCCATGACCACGCCCGCAGAAGGCAACACTGCTCAACACCGAAGAGATCAAGAGGCTTACAAGTTATGGTTCAACAAAGATCGTAGCACGCGCTTTACACTGTTAAGCAGCATGCAAGATGATCTGATTGGCGAGTTTGAAAGGTGTAAGACTGCTAAGGATATGTGGGATAACTTGAAAATTGCTTTTGGAGGAACCTCTACCATGAGGTTAAGGGCTCTTGTTTTGAAATTTGAGACCCTCCGAAAAGATCCCCGTCAGAACATGACTGAGCATTTAAGGATGATGTCAAGCATGATCCGCGACTTGAAGTCTGTAGGTCACGATCTCACTGATGAGCAGCAGGTGCAGGCTGTAATAAGATCTTTGCCAGACTCTTGGACTCACATGAAACAAATCCTCACTCACAATGAGAGTATTAAGAATTTTTCTGACATCTCTCGCCATGTGGAGTTAGAGGATGAGCGCGAGGAAGCTATGCACGCTACTGCCCTTGTCGCCCAGGGAAGCAGACAACAGGGCAAGAATGGTCCAAAGAAGAACTTCAAGAGGAAGAGGCAAAATGTTGCATCCACTTCTAAGGCGGGGCAGACACCGAAGCGCCAAAGAGGCATGCCCGGTGGAAAGAGAGACAAGTCGAAGGCTAAATGCTATAATTGTGGACAATTGGGACATTTCGCTCGTGAATGCACTGAGCCGAAAAAGGTATTCCAATTTCTTTGCTCTCCAACTGTGCATGTTTGTTCGCATATCCTAGTTGCTCGAACAAATCATGAATGGATAGTGGATTCAGGAGCGACCAAGCACATAACAAGGGATCGAGCAGGGTTCGTGGATTATCGCGAATCTCAGCGGGATCGCAAAGAGTATACATGGGAAATGGTTCCAGCGATGAAGTCCTTGGAGTTGTGTGTATCAACTCAAGTAAAGACTGGACGAGTCTTAACTCTCCATGAAGTACTCTATGCGCCTAGAGTTCAACATAATCTACTATCAGTCTCATCATTATTAGCATTAGACTTCTCTTTTTCTTTTGCTAGCAACCAAGTTGACATTTGTTTGAACAATGTTATATATGGTCATGCTTTATTCATGGATGGTTTGTTTAAATTAGATTTGGATTATCATAATTTTCCTGTGTCTTATATGGTGAATACTGATAATAACCTTGATTCGAAAATTTGGCATGCTCGGCTAGGACACATAGGACAAGATAGAATGACAAGATTAGCTCGAGAAGGCTTACTAGGCTCACTCGCTAAAGTCAATCTTCCTGTGTGTGAATCATGTTTAGCTGGTAAGGCATGTCGCAAGCCTTTCGGAAAGGCTAAGAGAGCCACTGAACTCTTACAATTGATCCACTCCGACATTTGCGGACCCATGAGTGTGAAGACCCGTCAAGGGGCTTCCTATTTCCTCACATTTATAGATGATTATTCACGTTATGGATATGTCTATTTGATCACTCACCGCTATGAAGCGTTAGATTGCTTCAAACACTTCTTGGCAGAGGTTGAGAATCAATTAGGTAAAACCATAAAAGTTCTTCGGATGGATCGAGGACGTGAATTTCTTTCGGATGAGTTCCGAACTTTATGTGAAGAAAAAGGAATACGCAGACAGTTAACTATTCCATATACACCGCAACAAAATGGTGTTGCAGAGAGACGGAATAGAACACTGCTAGATATGTTAGGTCGATGATGGCGCATGCCAACCTTCCAATATCTTTTTGGGGGGGTGCTATAATGACTGCGGCCTACATCCTAACCGCGTACCTTCACAGTCGTTCCTTCTACCCCTTATGAGTTATGGCCTGGTGAAAAACCAAATTTAGATAATCTACGCCCATGGGGTTCAGCGGGATATGTCCATGACACCTCTTACAAGTTTGGAAAACTTGGCCCTAAAGCTAGAAAGTTTATCTTTATAAGATATCCTGAAGGCTCTAAGGGTTATGTCATGTACGGACAACATCCAAATGGAGGAATGACTGAAAAAGACGTCCGAGATGTTGTTTTCTTAGAAACAGAATTCCTAGTATCGGCGACACTGGAAAGAGTCTTGATCTCCATGAGTTGGATGACCCTAATGATGTTCTACCATCTTCCAGTGAAGGGAGGGAATTAGTTCCTAACCAGGAAGCCGCCGGAGATAGTAGAGATGATCATGATAGTGGGAGCTTTGTGCCCAGTGGGAGCACCTATAGAAGACAGACGATCAGATACATCGTAGCAAACGTGGACACATGCCTCGTCGTCGATTTGAGATTGAAGAGGAAGCTCTTGTGTGCCAGCTTGCTGATGATGATGAGCCTACTTCTGTTAAAGAAGTATTAACTTTATCTGCTAGTAAAGAGTGGAAGGAAGCAATGCAAGATGAGATGGACTCTATGAGTAAGAATCAGGTTGGGAACTTATCGACCACCCTCCAGGGCGTAAGGCTATTGGAAATAAATAGATTTTCAAAGTCAAACGCAAGGCGTGTTGAACCACTTTTCATTACCTCATATTTGGTGCTAACAAAATTTATGATTAGATTGTTCATCAATATTTATGATTATTTTATGGCGCACTAAAATGATAAAATCGATGTTTAATCAATATACATCGATTTCTGTTTTAAAGTGCCAAAGTATCAAGCGCCGCAACGATTGATAAGTGGCCATAACGATTTCTTCTTTGAGCGTATTGATTTGATAAGAAGTCGTTCCCATAACGATTCCTTAAGTGACCGAAATGATTTCTAAGAAGTCGATCTCATAACGATTCTATAAGTGAGCGCAACGACTTGCTCTCACAACGATTTGTTCACATCGATTTCGCTCTCATAACGATTTAATAAGAAATCGATCTCAATAAAATTTGATAAGTGAGTGCAACGATTTGCCCTCACATTGATTTGCTTGCATAACGATTTCATAAATGTTCACATCGATTTGTTTTTAAATGAGCAACGACTCTTCACAATAACGATTTCATAAGTCATGCTCATAACGATTTCTTCATGGATTCTGTTGAAACATAGATGCCTTTATATTTCAAATATGCTGGCGCTTAAATAAAAAGTCAAATATCTTCTGACAAAAAGCTGCATGCTATTTCAGAATCTTGTCAAAAAGATATGACCTACTATTTTCAGTATGTCAGCAGAAGCACAGTACCATGCATCGTTATCATATAAAACACTCGTTTATGCTAAACACTCTCTTCTATGCTGACAGATCTCGAAGACCACCAGAGTCTGATTAAGACAAATGAGAGAAAGATCAGCAACGACTAGAAGAGCTCCAACGGATCTCTTCAACGGATCTATTCTAAAGCTGCTCAATATAAAAGATGGAGCATTGCTGAAGAACAGACGAGCCTTTTCTTGAATATCTTTGAAGGAGTGTACATCTGTGAGAAGCACCTTCACGCCACATACACTCAAGGAAAGAGAGAAAGAGCCCGAGCCAAGAAGAAGCAATCAAGCGTCTCAAGCATTCAAGCTTCCGAGCTTTCTGTCTTCTTTTCTCTCTTCTGTTTCTCTCCGAGCTTATTGTACATCTGGAGGAGAGTTTGGGACTGTGAGCTTTACATGAGTGTTCATCTTGTAAGGTCTCCAGTCTGATCTTTCTAAGAAAGATCTGTGTCCAGCTGTAGGACTGTATACAGTTGTTAACCCAGCTAGGGGTTGGTGTCTAGCAGAACCTAACTGGGGTTTGTTCCAGTTGTCAACCCAGCTAGGGGTTTGTGTCTAGCAGAACCGCACTGGGGTTGTACCAGTTGTCACCCCAGCTAGGGGTTTGTGTCTAGCAGAACCGCACTGGGGTTTGTTCCAGGAGGTTGGCTTCTTTACCTGTAAGAGAAGTGGGCTGCCTCCTTGCCCGGGAAGAGAGAAGACCTGGTGGGGGATCCAGGGTGTTGTAAGGTCCATAAGGGGGACTGTACCCTTGGTTAGTGAAATCCCAAGAGTTTGCTTGGGGACTGGACGTAGGACTTCCATGTGGGAAGGGCCGAACCAGGATAAATCTCCTGTGTCCTTGTGTGATTGTTTATTTGCTTCCGCACTGCACTCTCTATCACACTGAACTAACCAAGCTTTCAAGTGTTATTTTCTGTGTTTAAGATTCTATTTCAGATTTCAGAAAAACCTATTCACCCCCCCTCTAGGTTGGCTTGCTGCCGTACCAAAAGGCCCAACAAGTGGTATCAGAGCCGGTCTCTGAACTTTCAAGAAGATCTAACGATCTAGAGCAAAGATCCATGGCAGCTCAAGGATATGCTGAAGGTCAATCAGTCACCAGACCTCCATTCTTTGATGGAGAAGACTACCAATATTGGAAGATGCGAATGGAATGCTTCATTCGGGGCACAGACTTCGATCTGTGGTAGGTAATAGAGGTAGGTGATTTTGTTGTTGTTCCTGTTCCAGGCACTACTGCTATTACAATAGCTGATAAAAATAAACTATCTTTAAACTTAAAGCTAAGAACTATTTATGTTGTGCTTTATCTCAAAAAGAATTTAGTAGAGTATCTGCATGTAAATCTGCTAAAGAAATATGGGATAAACTGCAGATAACTTATGAAGGAACAGATAAGTAAAACAAACTAGATAGATATTCTTGTCTCACAATGAGCAATTTAAAATGTTTCCAAATGAAAATATCACTCAAATGTATAATAGATTTTCAAGTATAGTAGTTGGTCTAAGCTCTCTTGGTAAAAATCTTTCTGATGAGGAACTGTTAGAAAATACTTAGGTCCTTAACTATTTCATGGACACCTAAAGTAACGCTATTGAAGAGGCCCATGATTTAACCAAATTGTCAATTGATAATTTAATAGGTTCTCTCATGGCACATGAAATAAATATGGAGCGATTGTCTGAAAGCTCATCTAAGAAGAAATGTACTAATGCTCTTAAGGTTGTAGCTGCTCCTTCCACTTCTTCTTCTAGCTCTAAAAATGCAGATTCTGAAGATAGTGACGTAGATGAAGTTCTGTCCCAGCTTCAGAAAATTTTCAAGAAGAAGAAAAATGGATCAAGAAGGATTCAAAAGAAAGAGAGAAAAGAAAAAGAATCAGTCTGCTATGAATGCAGAAAACCTGGACATCTAAGACCAGATTGTCCTAAACTAAAGAAGATTGGTCAACCAGAAAAGTCCAAAAAGAAGCACAAGAAATTCAAAAGAAAGCCATGGCGGCTGCTTGGGAAAATGAAGAGACCACATGCTCAGAAATCATCAAGCTCAGAACAGAGAAAGAGCAGGTAATCTAGCCCTCATGGTAGGACTAGATGAGGTACATTCTAACTCATCTTTTGATTCTTGCACAGATTCAGATCAGAATCTGAAGATTTAGATCATGTTTTTAATGAACTTATGATACACAAGGTTGTTGTAAAAGAATTGAAAAATATCAAGAACAACCTTACTTGTTTGGAAAACACTAATTCTGATCTTAAATCAGAATGGAACAATTAGAAGATCAATTAAAAGAATGTAAAGATATATTATCTTTTAAATGAATATTTAAAAAGTAAGAATAATGAGAAGATAGAGTTAGAAGAAAAATTGAAAACTCTAACTGAAGAAAATCTTTATTTAAAAGAATCAGTTAGAAAATTAACTAAAGGAAAAACATCTTTAGCCCTATGCTTAAACGGATCAAAATCGGAAATAACAAACAAGGCTTGGTTACATACCTCCGGAAAAAGGAAAACAAGTCATAATTCCTGAAAATATCCATTACCAAAATTTGTAAAAGAAACCAAATGCCTCAGAAAAAGGAACCTGAAACAACCAAGCTTTATCAAAAGAAAAAGGTTTCTAAAATTATGTTCAAATCATGCATCATAAAGGCAATAAGAACTGCAAAACAATTATATTCATTGCTCTGCTCCTCATTGCCATATAACTAGGACACACTGTGAACACCTGCACAACTAAGCACCTAGTTTTGGATACCTAAAGGCTATTTTTATGCATCTAATCAATCAGGACCCAAAAGATTTGGGTACCTACTTCTGAGTTATGTATTTGCAGGTTAGCCTTGGAGCATCAAAACCAAGAAGCTCAAGGCAGGAGTGACTGCAGATTCTTCATTCAATCACATCTGAAAAAGAGTAGTCACAAAAATGAATTAGTCTTTATTACTAACAATTATTTTCAATTTCATTCAGGTGGAGTCTCTCATGCTCATGGGAGCACAGACTAAGGTGGAGTCTCTCATGCTCAGGGGAGCACAGACTAAGGGGGAGTCTCCTACTTAGGGGGAAGCCTTCACTAAGGGGAAGTTATTCATTGAATATCTATTATTGTTGAACCCCTCAATGGTAAGAAATTTTCTCAAAGGGGAGAGAATGCATTGTAAGATCCTTCCTTTTTGGTTATGACAAAAGGGGGAGAATTTGTATGTTCTATGAATTTTCTGCATTTTTTATGCTTCATATATTTGTGTCAGAAAATTCACATAAATTTTGTCATCACCAAAAAGGGGAGATTGTTTGAACCACTTTTCATTACCCTCATATTTTGGTGCTAACAAAATTTATGATTAGATTGTTCATCAATATTTATGATTATTTTATGGCGCACTAAAATGATAATCGATGTTTAATCAATATACATCGATTTCTGTTTAAAGTGCCAAAGTATCAAGCGCGCAACGATTTGATAAGTGGCCATAACGATTTCTTCTTTGAGCGTATTGATTTGATAAGAAGTCGTTCCCATAACGATTCCTTAAGTGACCGAAATGATTTTCTAAGATTCGATCTCATAACGATTCTATAATTGAGCGCAACGACTTGCTCTCACAACGATTTGTTCACATCGATTTCGCTCTCATAACGATTTAATAAGAAATCGATCTCATAACGATTTGATAAGTGAGTGCAACGATTTGCCCTCACATCGATTGCTTGCATAACGATTCATAATGTTCACATCGTTTGTTTTTAAATGAGCAACGACTCTTCACAATAACGATTTCATAAGTCATGCTCATAACGATTTCTTCATGGATTCTGTTGAAACACAGATTGCCTTTATATTTCAAATATGCTTGGCGCTTAATAAAAAGTCAAATATCTTCTGACAAAAAGCTGCATGCATATTTCAGATCTTGTCAAAAAATATGACCTACTATTTTCAGTATGTCAGCAGAAGCACAGTACCATGCATCGTTTATCATAAAACACTCGTTTATGCTAACACTCTCTCTATGCTGACAGATCTCGAAGACCACCAGAAGTCTGATTAAGACAAATGAAGAGAAAGATCAGCAACGACTAGAAGAGCTCCAACGGATCTCTCAACGGATCTATTCTAAAGCTGCTCAATATAAAAGATGGAGCATTGCTGAAGAACAGACGAGCCTTTTCTTGAATATCTTTGAAGAGTGTACATCTGTGAGAAGCACCTTCACGCCACATACACTCAAGGAAAGAGAGAAAGAGCTCGAGCCAAGAAGCAATCAGCGTCTCAAGCATTCAAGCTTCCGAGCTTTCTGTTTCTTTTCCTTTCTTCTGTTTTCTCTCCGAGCTTATTGTACATCTGTGAGGAGAGTTTGGGACTGTGAGCTTTACATGAGTGTTCATCTTGTAAGTCTCTCAGTCTGATCTTTCTAAGAAAGATCTGTGTCCAGCTGTAGGACTGTATACAGTTGTTACCCAGCTAGGGGTTGGTGTCTAGCAGAACCTAACTGGGGTTGGTTCAGTTGTGTCAACCCAGCTAGGGTTTGTGTCTAGCAGAACCGCACTGGGGTTTGTACCAGTTGTCAACCCAGCTAGGGTTTGTGTCTAGCAACCGCACTGGGGTTGTTCCAGGAGGTTGGCTTCTTTACCTGTAAGAGAAGTGGGCTGCCTCCTTGCCCGGGAAAGAGAAGAAGACCTGGTGGGGGATCCAGGGTTGTTGTAAGGTCCATAAGGGGGACTGTACCCTTGGTTAGTGAAATCCCAAGAGTTTGCTTGGGGACTGGACGTAGGACTTCCATGTGGGAAGGGCCGAACCAGGATAAATCTCCTGTGTCCTTGTGTGATTGTTATTTTGCTTCCGCACTGCACTCTCTATCACACTGAACTAACCAAGCTTTCAAGTGTTATTTTCTGTGTTTAAGATTCTATTTCAGATTTCAGAAAACCTATTCACCCCCCCCCTCTAGGGTGGCTTGCTTCCGTACCAAAGGCCCAACAAGGCGGATGAATCAATCGACAAATATAAAGCACGACTTGTGGCGAAGAGATATACTCAAAAGGAGGGTATAGATTTCGATGAGACATTCTCTCCAGTGGTGAGATTCACATCGGTTCGCCTATTCTAGCCATTGTTGCACATTTAGACTTAGAATTTTTTAGATGGACGTTAAAACAACATTTCTCAATGGAGAACTAGACGAAAAAATTATATGGTGCACCCAGAAGGTTTGAGGCAAAGGGACAAGAGCGCAAAGTTTGTGTCTTCTCAAACGTTCCATTTATGGTCTCAAACAATCATCTAGACGTGGTATTTTAGATTTCATAAATCTATTATCTCATTTGGTTTTGAGATGATGGAAGAAGACCACTGTGTGTATGTTAAACGTACGGCGGAAAAGATTCTTATTTTGTCATTATACGTTGATGACATTTATTGGCTGGAATGACATGGAATCTATCGAAGCCACTCGAAAATGTTTTGTTTCTGTCTTTGAGATAAAAGACATGGGTGAAGCAAATTATGTGCTAGGAATAAAAATCACGAGAGATCGCTCGGAATAACTTCTGTGTTTGTCGCAGGAGACTTATATAAATAAGATTCTTGAGCAATTTCGGATGCATTATTCCAAACCATCGATACTCCAATTGATAAGAGTTGTGTTTTAAGTATCAGTCAATGTCCACAAAACTGATAAGGAAAAGAATGAAATGTCTAAAGTGCCATATGCTGTTGCAATTGGGAGCTTAATGTACGCCATGTTATGTACGCGGCAGACATTAGCTTTGCGGTGGGTCTTGTTAGCCGTTATCAAAGTAATCCGGTCTCGTTCACTGGAAAGCAGTTAAGAGGATTTTTCGATATCTCCGTGGTACTTCGGACCTTGTCTTATGTTACAAAGGAGGTGACTTAAGATTGAGAGGTTTAAACGATGCTGATTGGGCCGGTGATAAAGATGAGCGTAAATCCACCTCAGGCTATGTGTTTATGTTAGGTGGAGGGGCCATTTCTTGGTGTAGCAAGAAACAAACATGCATCGCTTTATCCACCATGGAATCAGAATATGTGGCTTATTCTGCTGTATGTCAAGAGGCTGTTTGGTTGCAGAGTTTCCTAAAGCGATTGGCCATGACACATTTATCAAAGGAGGCGGTGGTGCTGTATGTTGATAGCACATCGGCCTTGGCCTATGCTAAGGACCCTAAATACCATGGGCGAACCAAACACATTGACATTCGTTATCACTACATTCGGGATTTAGTTGCAAAGGAGTTGGTGGTTCTTCGACACATTCAACAGGTCATATGTTGGCCGATCCACTAACTAAACAAATCCGAGGGAGGCATTTGTAACCCATATTAGAAATATGAGATTGTGTAAATTGTGATGTGCAAATATTCATTGACAATTAAGTTATTATGTTTTCCTTCCTTATGTGTGTCTATGGTTGGAATACTTTACACATCAAGAAAAGTGTCACTAGGCTCTGAATGGACCCCCTCACACGGGTCATTCGCCTTGGCGCTAAGAAAGCGAGCAAGATGAGACAATTTTTATCTATGACGCTATGAGAGCGAGCAAGATAAAAGTATATCTATGGCGCTATGAGAGCGAGCAAGATATTTTCTTTTTTATTGTTGCCTTAAACTGAATTAAGATGAGATCCCTTTGGATCGATCACAGGATATGAGAATCAAATCCGTGAAGCCTTCATTAAGCCGGTTGTGAGTTTTATGATAAGATGTCATGAGACTCGGGTTAGCCGCAGTGGGAGTGGCTAGACTAAGAACCGTATAGTGTTTTTTATTATGTTGTATGTGACACGCCCATAATGATGGAAGAACACCGTAGCATGTGAACATACCACATGTGTGTAAAACGACCATTGAAGAGAATGATGAATGATATCTCTATTTCATTATTGTGTGAGTTCTTGGATCATAAATTGTTGGTCCATCAGTACCCTTAGGACTTGAGATCTATGTCATGAAAAGGAAGCTTGATGTCGCTACTTTAGCATGCTCCTTAGGGCTATGGTTGATACAGTCCAGCGGGACATGACTAGGAAAGCGGTCAAGACTAATTGAATTGACATGAGAACTCAAGAAAGACATTCAAATATTGCACCATGTTTTGTGGCTCACACCTCGAGGGACTATGTCGACTTAGTGGCGATAAAGTCGTGAATATAAAACGTTCGAGTTTTGACGTCGCTAGTTTTAAGAGATCCAGGATGTCAAAGCTGGTGAATATTGAAGATATCTAGGGTAATACGGGATTCCTTTAGAGTATTGTGATCTGTTAGTTTTGATGATAACTTAATAGATCACTACTCATTTGTTGTGCTGACTCTCGTAAGGTCGCTCACTCCATTCGTCGTATGTATGATTGAGAAGCAAGTGTCGAGAGATGAATTTCTCTTTGTGAGCAACTAACATTTTACTGTGCCCTCTGTGGGTAAGTGGGAGATGTTAAACGGTGGTAGTTGGGTGCCCATCGTGGGCATCCAAAGGTTGCCACCAAACCGCTAGGCAGTTGGCTCCCAGGAGGAAAAAGGGGTTCTCCTCTCCATGCGCATGAGAAGGAGAGTTCTCTCTCTGGTCACTCTCTTACAGAAGACTCTCCCATGCGCATGCATGAGAAGGTTTTTCTCACTTGAGAAAGAACCCTGCTCAAGTCACCCCTCTCTCTCTCTCTCACACTCCAGTGCAAGACTTCTCTCACGGGGCATCACCATCGCATCCCGAAGATGTTTGGAGCGAGGAAACTACGAAGGAGACTCTTGTAGACTTCTTCCCGATCCTACGAGATTCCGCAACGCACGAGATAAACACCTCGATCAACATCGAACAATAACTTCATTATACATAAGCATGTGTATGATGACTTCTTTAATAGCTTTGGGGAACAACTTGTCAATGACAATGAGGCCGAAGAAGAGAAAATTCCATGGGATATGGTAACGAACGGAGGAGCATCGATCTGCGGTTGGAGAGTAACTAAGACAAGGAATTGCAGAGCAACTTTGCCTTTGCATCTATGTATTCTTTCCTTGTGTTTTATTCTGTCCATTTGTCTGTCGACCATTGGTTGTTTGTTCTTTCATTGCATTGTATCTTAATTAATTCTAGGTATTATGTGGGGATCTGTAGTGGGTTGTTGATTGTGGACACGTTTGTAATAGTTTGGACTGTGTGTGCACTTGTTCATTGATAAACTTTTTCATGATGTTCTCTTGGCATATATTGAGATAATTTCAGTATTGTTGTCTTCACAAGTCCATGGACATTGTGTCGAGGAGATGATACTTACATTTCCTACTCATTTTCACATAATAATACCTATTCGCTCTTTGTCGTGCATACATAGTATTATATATATATTATGGTTACGTCTTTTTCCTTGCCTGGCTAACTTCTTTCTATCTTTCATCGTAGGTAGAATTTGGGATGATGAGATGAACTATACTTGTTGCTTATAGCAAGAGCTACAAGTTCACATATTTTACTATTGAATGCATTGTTCGTCTAGGATTTTGGGGGATTACTTTTTCTTTTTCTTTTTTTTTATAACGAGGAAATCCCGTCCCGTGTGGCTTACACACGGGACGGGATTTCTTCGTTAAAAAAAGTCGCACCCCGTCCGTCCGTAGGAATTTTTATGTTACGTAAATATTTTTTTTCTCTATTTTTTTTATATATATATGTTAAGTCGGTTGACCTAATCTTGACCCGTACGTACAAGAGTTTCCGGATTCAATGCTTACCACTTGGACCTAAATTTTGTATATTTATCACTCCTTTAAAAATCACTTAATAATCTTGATAGATTTGAATATTGAATTACTGACCTCCTAATGTACGACGGAGCGTTCTTCGCAAATACTGTGATGTACGGTACTATATGAGATATATTGAATATATGAAGCACCGGGTTGCTCCTGTAATGTGTGATTTACCTGCATACGTACTAAAAAAGTGAATAATATTGCTTCTGAAATTAGTATGTTCAATACGAAGCAGCGAAATCGGAATAGGTAATTTGCAGAAATTAGCAGGGATTCCCATTACAAAATTCCCAGCCAAAAATTATCAAGTACACGGATATATGTGCTGCGTCATTTTCACGGTCATTGTTCAGGTGAAGGCCATATGGGATTGAGGGGATTATACACCTGAAAGAAATTGGTTAAGTATTTTTGCATTTTATACAGCTGCCGGGGAAGAAGTGTAAAAAAATTAATAATAAATAATGCCCTCTGTTCTGTACATGGACCTCATGTATGTGAGCCCATGCGGTTTGCAGCCCATTTGTCCAAAACCGGGTGGGTCGCTTCACTGGAATAAACATACAAATTACAATACAATGAAGGTGGGTATTTCTGGAATGTAGACTCTTTGAAAGTGGGCTGACAAATTGAAGATACCACAAAACCACACGGGGCGGGATTTTCTCAGAGCCAGATAGTCCTGCATAGCTATCCCTTATATAAATAAGCGGGAAATAAAGAAGCCCATATTAGAATTGTAAAAGGGAAATGTCTTTTACTTGGTCAACCGGTTAGAAAGATATTGAATTGACATATTCGAGTTTTGAGTTGATTGGTCGATGTCATACATTCCAAACACGCGTGGAATTTGAGTGTCGCGCTTCCAATTAAGTCACATCTGAATACATCACTTCGATTTTTTTATCCGATCGATTGAGTAAAAATTAATTTTGATTGTAAAATCTCTTTAAAAATGTGGAGATTGCACACCTGAGACTCTCTAATGGTGTTGATACTAGAGCTGTCCGAAGAAACAGATACATGAGAAAATTTAAAATGTTGTCCTCTCTCTCTCTCCTCTCTCTCTCTCTTGTGCAAGGGATGCATGGTGTCTTCTCACTTTTTACAGTGAGAAGGCCTTAATACCAGCCACTAAAAAGATTTATTACACTTGTATATTACACTTTAAGTGTAATATGATTAGATAATAATTCATGTGACACCTCTCACATGAAGAGTGATAAAATGACAATTCAATTGTTAGATATCACATAGATTTATTACCTAGTCATATTAAACTTAAGCGCAATAAACATTTCTCTACTATATATCCTACAATGTGTGTGCGTGAGAGTTGGCTGTGAAAACCAACTAACACGTGAGCCTCTACTAATGAGGCTGGACGTGTTCAATCAACAGAGGATATGTTTTGAACTTCTTTATACGTATGGAGTGGTTTTGTAGTGATTAATACACGGCATTATAAATAATTTTAATTTTGATTAAATTTTAGCGAGTTATGTATGCCTGTCTTAATTATAGCGAACTGTAATACACAACTAAAAACATGATAATTACATTTTTTGCATTTATGTTATTACGTATGTATTAGATAACTATCACAGATTCAGTATTTTTTTTTTATTTTCTAGATTTTTTATGTATGTTCTTGTTATAACAAGTACAAATTGAGTTTTTCAAAAAAATTTACTATATTTTAAACAAGTATGCAAAATTTTCGGTTCCGGATTCTGACCCGGATCCGAAATTGATCAACTCGAATCCTGACCCAAAAATGTGTCTAGGTTAGAATCCGGGTCAGATCCAAATCTTTTAAATTTGGATCTCGAATCGGATCTCCAAAGATCCAACTCAGCTCCAATCCATTTACAGGGCTAGATATATGTAAGGAGAGTGGCTGATTCAATACATTGCCCTATTTAGATCTGCTAGTGGTATTATAAGGAAACTACGACGCTTCCAACGCCCAAATATCACAGTTGGGTGAAAGTCTGAGTTTTTTAGAGATATAAAAATAATAATAATGTGAAAGTTTATCGATAACTGTTTGCCTACCGTTGATTGAGCCCTTGAGCAATCTGATGCGTGTGGGATGCTCCGCGCACAATGCTGCTCGTGATGTAGGCTTCTTTTTTTCTTTTCTTTACATTGTTTGCATCTAAATCATGCATAAAATTAAATTTATAAAAAATATCATATATATTTTTACATTAATATATATTCATAATTAACGAAAAAAATTCAATATGTCCTCACCGTCACCCCCCATCACCACTCATTCAAATAACTCTGATTAACATTAACTCGACTAGAGAAATGGAGGTCCCTGACCACACGAAAAGCATATCTAACTGCACAACTCTAGGGAGGGAGGCATCGAGGCGAGGCCTGTGCGGCAGTACAGCGAGGAAGGTGGCTCGACGAGAGAGGCTTTGATCAGGCAAGGCCTGTCCAACGACTCGGTACACCAGGTCTTCCCTGTGCGGCTCGGCATATGCTCGAGCTCCACCATGCCCCAGCTCCCTCAAGAAGATGAGGCAGGTGCCACCAGACGAGGGAGGTGTCGAGCTCCGCGAGGGAGACGCGGCCCACCTTGTGTGGCTCGGCAAGGTCTGTGCTTGTACGGCCTGACAAGGGAGATGCCATCTGCCCTGTGCGGCTCAACAAAGCCACCCGCAACGACAACAGAAGAGACCTCCCATGTAGAGACCAACCTCTGCAGTCTACCTTGTGTGGCTCGCGGAGGCCACCCGCAACAACAACAACAAAAGAGACCTCCAACGTGGAGGTTAGCCTTTGCCAGCCTCAGCACCTCAAGTTCGGTGGCCATGGTGTCCCAAGCAACTGATGGGCCACTAAAGGAGGTTGACGTAGGTGTTGTCGGAATAGATGGAGAGCCTTATGCCGACAGCAAGGATGGGGATGGAAATGAGCATGGCGACTATAGTGCTGGTGGAGGAGTTGGATCAATGTTGGGATCGTCAACGGTGACTACCTACACTAAATCAGAGAGGTTAAAGAAAAGGTGTTTTGATCAAATTACAACTATATAACATCTTTTAGAAATATTCACTGCCTCGTCGACAGAAGTTAACTATGATGACATATTTAAAAAAAATTCACGCATTAAGAATATATATAAGAATGCAAAATGAAGCATGGCATTTTTGTAAATTTAGTTTTAAGAATGGTTTACATACAAAAAAGCCTTTTTTACCACTAATATCAACAATTGAATTTCATAGTCAGTAGACTAGGGTGGTCTTTTTTTGACTAGAGAGAGAGAGAGAGTAAGATGGAATGGGACTGAATAGAGGAGAGAGATCTCTAAAGGCCATACTCCTTCTTGTCATTTATTAGTCTCCTTTTTTGTTGCTGGTCTTACCCTCATTGTTTATGCACCTTCTACATCGCACCAAGAGGAAGAAGAACTAGGAGTAATCTAAGACCACAAAATTGACAAACTGTGGAGAAAGATTTGTTGGGCTTCTCTAATGCACTTCTGATACACTTTGAGACTCTCTCATTAACCAATGTGCTATTAACACATTGTATCCACCTAATAAAAAAATCAAAAGTACACTAAAAGTGACAATAAAAAAGTACAATGAATCTCATGTAAAAAATAGGGATGATTCTATATACTCCCCAAAGCGTAGAGAGAGAGAGAGGAGGTTGACTAACAATCCATCCTCCACCTTAGTGAAAAGGTGGAGAGAGAGAGAGGGGGGCTGACTAGCAATCCGTCCTCCACCTTACAAAAAGCAAAAAGGGAGAGAGAGAGAGAGAGAGAGAGAGAGAGGAGAGAGAGAGAGAGAGAGAGAGAGAGATCATGCCCATCCTAATAATTTTACTACATTAATTAAGATGGAACATTAAGGGTGTAACCAGGTCAGATTCGGAGTCAGAAACTGCTGTTTCCGTATCCAAATTTGATAAGCATTATCGAAAATTATCAAATTCGGAATCGAAGTTTCCATATCCGAATTTATTTCTTCAAATTATCAAAAATCGAATAATGTTGGATATGACCAGATTCAAATAATCAGATAAAATGGATTTAGATAATCGGACATTACTGCTTAACAACACCCGTTGGATTATTACAAGTAGATATAACTACAAAAAGCATAAAAATAACATGTTTAGGATGGTCTTAAAATAATCTCTAGAACTTAATAATAGTGTTCAGTTCAGATGTTTTTACAACAAAACCAACTCCCTACACTGCCAAATATTCAAAACTAGGCATCAATCGATATCATAATATTAGTGAATTGGATAAACAACTTTCTACTTGCTGAGAGAGAACTCAACAATTATGCAGTACTTCAATTACTATTTTAACATAGCTCCTCATATGCCAAAAGAACAGCATACATAAGCTCCAATATGCCAAAAGAACAAGTTTCACTAAGTCAGGAACCAACACACACACGCACATCGGATTGATGATAAAAATGAAGAAAATGATCAATAATAAAAAGGAAAATCACATCAGGCGACCATTTGTGAGATTATACGAGGGACTATGGTCTCCAAAATGGATGGAAGATCTGTCGTGGGTCTCAACCTCCTTAGAAAAAGTTGAAATCTATGATTGCACGAAGTGGGAGGTCTTTCCTCCTCTCAGCTGATTGCCCTGCCCTAAGTTCCTAGAAATAGAAGGCTCGTTGGGAGTGAGAAGGATAGGTCAAATGTTAGAATGGGAGGAGTGGCAGTCACTATCTTGCCGGAGACGACAACCGCAATCTCTAGAGATGGCACGATAGCCTAGTGCAGGCAACGCAACAATGGACCTCACAGGAGGAGAGGAGGGCGACCACAACTGCTGACGCGATGGCTTGGCAATTGGAAAAGACGATGCAGCAGTGGAGCTCTCAAGAGGAAAGGAGGGCGACAGAGGCTGCTGGAGACGACACAACAACCTAGCACAGGCAACGCGGAAGTGGAGCTCGTGGGAGGAGAGGAGGGCGATGACGACTGCTAAAGATGATGCAATCGCCTAGCGCCGATGACGCGGCAATGGAGATCTCTGCTAGAGAGGAGGGAGACAAATGCGGAAGAACTCTCGTCTCTGAGGAGGGTGATGCACAGAGGTGAATGGGGTTTAGGGGGGCTGTAGGGTTGAAATTTGGACACAATGGGGGATTTCGGGACTGGGGCTTAGTTAGTATGAGATCTTAGCCGTAGGTTCTGAGTATATGAAATATATAACAATTAAATACATATGCTATCGGATTCAAAAATCGATAATTAGATACAGAATTAAAACTGTAAGTATCTAATTCCAATAACTTATCAAAATATCTGATTCCGAATCCGATAAGTTTATTGGTAGTTTTAGAGTTTCCATGTCCTATATTTTTATCAAAATTAGATCAGATAATCGGATACCATTTGCAGCTCTATATAACATGACTATTATACCCCTGTTAAGTTTATTAATCCCAGAGATATAAAGAAACCGGTCGCTGTCCAATGTCTCCTGCACTCTGAAATGGGGAGAAAGTATGGAAGGGTCGAAGAGGGAGATCCTCCTAGCTAATATGCCTTCTTTGTATCGGAGGAGAAAAAGAGAAGGAGAAGATGTGAAGAAGAAAAAGAGAGCAGAAGAGGTCATGCCCATGTAGAGAGGAGAGAGCAACGAAGGAAGACGATGCAAAAGATAACCATAAGGGCAGGGGAGATAGGAAAAGGAGGGTGCATCTTGAACGACCTGGCTTCAAGCCAAGCCACAAGTGAATCTGGATCTTCCCCTCGAACCCAACAAGCTCTACTAATTAAGTAGACCAAGTCCCCAACAAGTGAGCCCAAACATAGTACCTACAACCACGTCAACACCAAAACATCATTTCCGGAGCCTCCTTTGCTAGAATGCTAGGCATTGTTATGGACGGTACTGTGGAGGGTGATAGGGAGGGGGATGAGTGGGTCAAAATCGAGGCTTTCTGAAGACACATGTTCCGTTGTGCACAACACTGGGTCTAAGAGAGGAGGGAACATTGAGACAAAAGGGAAGATCGTGGAACTCTACGTGGATGTGTGGAGATCTCGGAAGACTATGCGGAGGTTCTCACAAGAAAAGGTCAAAACACAGAGACATGTGAGTGCAATTTGTTGAGGATTATGCATGAGCATCAGAGCATGGGTATACGGGATGGTAATAAAGATCAAGGTTTAGGTTGTCAGTTCAACCACCAAAGAATCTTGGGCCATGCTGTACTGGAGTAGAAGCCAGCCCAAGCCTATTGAGAATCCTAGGATGGAAATTCTTCTCTCTCTCTCTTTTTTTTTTTCTTTTTTTTTCCCCCCCAAAGAGAAATACCTGATGTGCAGCTTGGGCCACAGACACCTCCCATGAGGCCACATTGGCTGATGTGATCATCAACAGAAGCAAAAAGGCATGGAATAACCCATGTATTCTAGCTTCCCCCTCAGTCTTATTGACAAACATTGTCACTAGAACAGGCAGGAAATGTATAGTCAGGTGTGCAACATATGCTCAATTGCTGTCTTGCCTTGGAAAACATGGATGGAACATAATGGGCTAGGGGCTTATTGACACCTCTATGGAAGTAGAGAGGTGGCGGCAATCATTTATGCTTGGTAAAGAGACAGACAAATGCACGCAATCTATTACCCCGAGCCGAACAAACAGCCACGCAAAAGATAACTTGCACCATTCAGAGTACGCTTGGCCCCGTGGTAGACAAGCCATATACCTGATGGCATCCTCACGGATGAAAATGGAGTGCCTGACATGCATGCTGCCCTCATGGCCCGTGTGCTTTTACTTGCTGTATAACCTGCTATGGTACAGACAAATATGTTAATATGACATACAACCAAACATGAGAAAGAACACTATAGCTAAAAGAACCAGCATTGGCCCTTCTGGCTAGTGCACTGCTGAAACCTGAAACCTTGAGGACTGAATCTCCATATACCTGTCCTCCAGAACCATAGTCTAAACTTTAGCTATAGGAAAATTGTAGACGCATAACTCAGGCATGTCCCAAAGCAACCAGCCAGAAGACATGCATCCCGCAAGAATTGTTTTGATTGAAGGCTGAGAAAATAGGTAAAATGAAACATGGCTTCTACTATTTCTCGGTGGAAACTTTTTTGCCTCAATGCAAACTCATGCCGAGATCTCCTTTCCATACAGGCCAGCTATTCCTTTCTTTGGGTCTTCCTGTTTGACAAGGGATTCACCCACCAAAACCTACCAGAGGCAAAAGCAGAACAAAAACTGGGGTCAATTATATGACATGATTGAAGATGATACAAATAGAATAATTATTGAATTAGTGAATAAATGCGCACTGTGATAATAGAGATGCTATCTCTCACTGAAAATATTTACATAGGGAAATCTCACATCTTGTCAGATTGGGCAACTTGAATGAAGGCATTTATAAAGCTTATGGGCCGAATATATACAATCTGGTAAAGGTTCTACATTAGGGATAAATATGATGTATTTATCATATTTCTATTACAGATAAAATTGTATGCACCAGAGAGAGATGGCATATTAGAATATCACAACAATCACATCCACGAGACTGTCATCATCTGCCAAAGTAGATAGAGCATCAATATACTTGTCAGGCTTTCTCCCATGTAACACACATGAATAGCAGACTGAAAGCATGAGCAATCCAAAAATGCAGCTGAAATTACTTGAACAAAACACTTCAGTCATTCAGTGCAGACATATGAAGCTGTTCAACTCAATTCATATGGTTCAAGTCAAATTTCCATACTCAGTGACTTGTGGTTAAAGTTACACCAGCTCTCGTCAGGATTCTTTAAAAATAACGGAAACTAACTGAATCAAGTTTGCGATACTGTGTGATGATAAAACAAATGGGCATTAGGTGAGCAAGACAAGATAGGAGCTACAATTTGGCAACACAAGTTCAAGTTTTTAAGGAGATAGACAATCCCTAAAATCTATCATATTAGACTATATACCTCTAAAATCTGTATATTTTACCTATACCCTTGTATTCTACATATTTCATCATGTGTAACCCGACCATTTGATTCCATCCATTTAACTCATCCATACTTGAGTTAAAAAAGTAAAATACTAACTTTCCTCTCTCTCTCTCTCTCTCTCTCTCTCTCCACCCCCCTACAGTAGAGCCACCCAGTGCAGTCAAACGCCTCATCCATGGTGCCAACATAGGACCCCGCCCTGGGCTTGGGGGATGGCAGTGGAGACCTGAGGGTGACAAGGTCTTCTCTCTACGAACTGCAGCCAGAAGGGCACCCTCCGTGTTGGTATATATATATATATATAAGCTGGAGACCCTCGGCACCACATAGAACCTACTGGTCTACCTCACCATCTTCTTCCCCGTGCTCAGCATCACCGCCACCTTGCTCATCAATGTGTGGAACAGCACCATCACATTTGTTGGTGCCTTCTTGTCAAATGAGTGTATGATTGAGCCATGTCCCCCGCCATAGGCCGGTTGGACATTGGGGGGGGTGTATGATTGAGCCATGAATGCATGATTGCTGTGATGCAGCTTTCTGTCAAATATCCCTTGATTGAGATTCCTATCATGCTCTCTCTCTCTCTCTCTCTCTCTCTCTCTCATGCACACACTCTGAATAGCAGCTTGATGAGTGCATATATATGTTTCCGCTGTGGGTCATGACAACTAAGCAACACAACCATTGGAAACATTACAGGGCTTAACCATCATCTCCATCACAGGGCTGCACCCACACAAGTGCGCCAACAGTGGTGCCAGGTCAGCCTGCTTGGGAGTGATGCCATGGCAGCTAGCCTTCCTCATGTTGGGGCCGGGGCTGATGGTGGTGGGTGCCAAGGGGCAGCAACAGTGATCCCGGGGTCAATGAGGCTTTGTCTTTGCAAACCATGGTGGAATGGCTCTCTCTCTCTCTCTCTCTCTCCCCCCCCCCCCCCCCCCCCCCCGGCACCGGAGGGGGAGATTCCCCTCCAGCATCCCCCACCCCAATATTGCATCTCTCTTACCCACACTAGCACCACAGAGGTATTAGCCCCCTCGCAAGTCGCCCTCCCCCTCTCTCTATCTTCTCTCTATGCACACTTTCTTTTGAGGTAAGGGTATTTTAGTACTTTTATCCCATATTTAACAGTTTTGTCCACATGATAGTGGAATATACCTTAGATTTTGAAGGCTTGCTAACTACAGGGATATAGCTGATTAAATTTTCAAAAAACAAGGGTATAGAATATAATATATAGAATTCAGAGGTATATTTCAGATATATATATATATATATATATATATATATCAAGAATATACATGTAATTTTCCCTATCAAAAAAACAAAGGAAAAATGGCAGTTCATTAACTGATAAATGATATATTCTCCGGATATATACAAACAATGAAAATTTGCAAAATCTAGTCCCATATCCTTCACAAAATAAAACAAGTAGAATATTTACTGATTGGAATCACAGGCCTCACCGCTTTTACTCCAGCTTCTTGGACATAAGCAATATCTTGGGGAGTAAACAACCCGGACTCTCCAACCACCTATAAGATCAAGAGAAGCATGCCTGATCGTTAATCATAAGTAAATTGGGGAAATGGAGTAAAAGAAACAAGAGGTTCCAAGAGCTTTTGTGAAGATCTGCAATGAATGAGTCCAAAATAGTTAAAATGTTTAACCCAATCAAGAGAAAAGAACAACAGGCAGGATACACACCAAAAAGAAAAACAATGCTCTCTCTCTCTCCAACCTCCCCTCCCCCCAATCCCCAACATATGCACTTACACAGCTCTATACGGATTATTTTTAAGAAAGCTATTTTTTTAGAAAGGTAGCCAACCACAGTTCATATGCGTGCAAATAAGTACGTGCATGTGTTTTTTTGCAGTATATATATTGATCCCACAGAACAAACAAATCAATAACAACAAGATGTATAGGAAATGAATTTTCTTTGTGAGAAGCACCTTTGTTATCTAGGTTGGCTTCAATCAGTTAGCCTCTACTTACAGTTATGTCTCTTTGACATATAATTTCACTACGTTCTCCTTCAAGAAGCTTCTTTGTATTTGAAATATCAACCTCAAATGTTTCTGCAGATGAGCCAACAGAAACTTCAAATTTCACATCATGTTTACAGTAGTAATAAAATAGAATAAAATTTAGTACCATAAGGTTAAGAATGTTCAATAGAAATTGAAAGTCAAAGGAAAGTTTTGAACTCAGATGCAGCAACAAAAGAAAATTGGAAAGAAAAAGAAAAAAAGCACTCGTGCAAGTGGCTTTCTCACATTTGCGGTTGTGCTAGTGATGTCAATTGTTCATCCTTCTCATGCTCATGTATAAACAAAGTATGTTGTAGAGGTATACTTTAATCCCACATTGAAAGATAGTGAGAACAAGTGTGTGCTTATCAGCAAGAGCCTCACCTCTTCTCCCAAGAGGGCCCTTTTAAAGGACAAAACCCCAAACATGGGGACAATACCTCTTGGGAGGCATACTTAAATCACGTCTCTTCATTGGCGCCGTCTGTGGGAACGAACGAGAGGCCATGCGCCCTACCTGAGCGTCTCATCTTCATGAGACCCGCACACCCTTATCCTCACCGGGGGGGCTGTGTAGCGGGGCTGTGTAGAGGTATTTTTTAGTCCCACATTGAAAGATAGTGAGAACAAGTGTGTGCTTATCAGCAAGAGCCTCACCTCTTCTCCCAAGAGGGCCCTTTTAAAGGACAAAACCCCAAACATGGGGACAATACCTCTTGGGAGGCACACTTAAATCACATCTCTTCATTAAATCACGTCTCTTCATACGTTAATCCCTTAATCGCTCATATATTTCAGATAATAATTAGTATGCCTCATTTCCTTAGAAGAGTCATTTTCCAAAATAACCAATTACTCAATAAGGGATTCTAAAAAAAAATAAGAACAAAGACAATCAACGGTTTATCATGTAGACATTCTTCTGGGAAAAGTTACATTATTTCAAATCTAAACCTCTTTATGGATGGTTATTGTCAAAAAATGAGGAACTATAAAGTTGAACAAGCATGTCTTTTTCCCATCAGATCAAGCATGTCCGAGTAGAATATCTTGCGCAATATATTATTTCTGGTTATTAACATTAATGTTTTGCAATTTCAAGATAGAGAGAGCTAGAAAACAGAAATGATTTTTTGTCTATCACTTAACCGCTCTGCTAATCAAACAATATTGAGCTTAACAAAACTGCAATAAAAGTATTATTAACCATCTAGGATGATCTGTTTAGATGTGAACCATTTATCACAGCAGCAACAAAGTAAGATGTGATTTAAATTCAATTTACCAACAATAATGTAAATTTTTACCAAGATTACGGTTGTTGATACCAATAAGCTGGATCCCATCAATGCCCAGAACACGATCCAGTTCTCTTTCATCATGAACCTTAAAGAATTAGGACATGAAAGCAGTCAAAACATTCACTTTATTCCTTCACTTGGCCTAGAAACTAGAGTTGTCAAATTTAAAGTTTTTCCGAGCAAAATGGAGCCAGAGTAACATAGTCTCTCTATTGTTCATAGTTATCTTTGTCTCAATATCAGAGCAAAGCTAGGTGTCCAATGCCAAAACAATTTCTATTTTGTGAAATCTATGAGATATCATAACAACCGATGTCTAACCATAACAGGAGAAAGAGAGCTAAACCTCAACAAGGGCTGCCATTCCAAGCATTTTGCAAATCTTAGTCATATACTTGATGTCAAGATTAGGCAGGACTGCAGCAATCAAGAGAATTGCATCTGCACCTTTACAGCGAGCATAGTAAATTTGCCATGCCTCTATGATGAATTCTTTGCAAAGAAGAGGACACTGCAAATTTTCATCTAATTAGAAGCTCCAAATCTATACAAGTCTGTTCCCTTTCTCACAGGTAAACATTTGAACTTATTACTCCTGGCTGGTATTAAGTGTGTTTAAAAACAAACCTTAACTCCTGAATTGCGTATAGCCTCTAGATTTTCGAAGCTTCCCTGATCAATATGAAAAGAGGTTACATGATGGTTTAAAAACATCAAGGTAACTGTGCCAGGTATTACCTGAAAGAACTTTTCATCGGTCAAAACACTTAAGCACGCTGCTCCTCCTGCCTCATATGCATTGGCTATATGAACCTATTATGAAGTTAACCAACTGTTAATCAAAAGGAACTTCAAAGGCCTCAGAGAAATTAAAAAGGTCTACTTGATCTATATTAGCTTAGATTAAAAAAATGAAGAAATAAAATGGTCAAATAGAGTATAACAATTTGTAAAAGCCTTTTTCTCATCTGGATTCTGAAGCATCTTCACTCTGACAAAAAGTCATGGTAAATAACCATGAACGTATCTCATTAAATCTCAATGAAAATCCATTTACCATAATATAACAAATCCTTCAAAGGGGTAATATGAATTTAAAATGACAAACGTAGAAAATGACCATGTGATGACTCAAATAATATTACCCAACTAAATTCTGAGGATTTAGTTGACACAATTTCACCAAAGCTCAACGTATATAACTTACTTCACAGCCTTACAGTATCTAGAAATGTTTGGAAGAAGTCTCTGCCTAAATTCAACAAATAGCATTTCACTTGTTCTTTCATTTGGACACATAGGACAAGTACCGATCTCGTATGATAGATGATAAGGTCATACCATAAAGAAGCATTTCTCTATGTTATTATGGAGTCTAATGCCCTAATATATAGTACATAAATATCTGGAAACTTGAAAGAGAAAATGGAAACAGTGAAAGGGGACATGGCAGTAACAGTCTGCAAAAAGGACCTAAAATAAGAAAAATTAAATATCTAATCTCAAGGAGGAAAAGGCATATATCACTATAACACAAGATGAGTAGCCTTGTATCTTTCATCCTACATTGAGGATTGCATGCTTTTGACTTTTAAGGATTCTTCCACTCATGTAACCAGATCAATCAACCAAACTAGGACATCTCTTGTCTTACCTCGGGTTTCATTTCTCTACTGGTGCTACCACCATAAAGTTCAAACTCCAAACAAACAGTATACATAATGTACGATACATCCCTAGAATCCCAACCGATCCTTTCCTTTTAAAACTCTATCCTCTGTCAATTAAGTGCTCCAGCTTGGAAGTATAAAGAGTTCCCTAAATGTCTCGGTTGTTGTGTCTCCATTGCTATAAGTTGGGAAGGGTTATGTGTAGTTCCTACTACTTGGGAGTTTGTAATTTTCTTTAAGGGCCTGGAACGCTGGCAGTAATCTTACCTAGATGTATCTTCTTTTTTTCTGAACTTAGTAAACTGTAGTCAATGGACCATCATAAAAGAATGAATGAAGCATATTCTGAAGAGAAGTTGTTAATATGGTAATGTGCAGCAAGCACGCCTTCCAAAAAAATGTGCAGAAAATATGTTAGTTCTAACATGTTGACACAATTCTAACCAGGATAAATCAAAATACATGAAAGAAAAGATTGGACCACTCAAGAGATATGACCATTTCTATAAGGTTTCTAGAAGACAAAACAAGGAAAAAAAAGAATCAGATCCGGCTGTTGAACCCAAAAAATTGTTCATCATAAATTACCCAGTGAAAATGCTTGTTTTGATTTTTAAGAACAAGTATACAAGGGAAAAAAATGTTTATTCGGGTTCCCGGATACGAATAACTCCCCCGAATCCTTTAATCTGAATTTTCAGGACAAATAAATGGAGAAGAAAGCATTTGTTCTGATTTTTCAGATTAAATCGCAGAAAATTAGATGAAGGAAAAATATCTATTTCTGTGAGATTTTGAAAAAACTGAAAGTGGTCCCTCCAAGATGAAGCGGAGTGAAAACCATTTAAATCCCCGCGTTTCCGGAGTAAAATTCCCCCCAAGAAATTTATTACACTTGTTCTAAGTGTTTGGAACAAGCATACGAGGGAAAAGAATATTTAACCGGGGTCCCGGGTGAAAGATAACCCCTGAGGCTATTTATCCGTAATTTTCAGAATGAATAAATGAAATAAAATCATTTATTCTGAATTTTTGCAATAAATTAATACAGAAAAAGAAATATTTCTGTATGTCCCGAAATGTCGGAGGAATATCCCCTCGGACACGGCTACAACAAAAATCGGTCGTTTCATGTTGTTTCCGGAATAAAATCCAACTCCGGAAAGACAATTTCAATGCCCCGGAATATCCCGGCGGAAGTCGTCCTACGTGGCGCGTGACATGTCATGTGTGCAAAGGCTACGTCCGATACCCATGTTCGTAGAAAAGACGGCGTGAAAATGACGTAATCCCCCGCACAAAAAGACAGCTTCAAAGAATCTCCTTGGAACAAACCACGTGGCAAAAGCCAATGGCCCACGTGGATTATTTATAGGAGAAAGCGAAAAAAATGAGGACCACCGGTCGGACAGCCTGGCGGTGTACACCACCGGCTCGCAAAACACACCACAGGTGTACACCACCGGTGGAAGAAGCCCGAGTGGGCCCCACTGTTTGGTGGTATACACCACCGGCCATGCATACCACCGGGAGAAAGAAGAAACCGGCGGGCCCCACCACTGCTAGGCCGGTGGTGTACAGTGTAAACCGGCCCAGACTGCGCGCGCGGGCTGTGCGCGGGCTGCGCAGGCCGACCCTGTGCGGGCCTGTGGTGCACACCACCAGCCGCATAGGCCTGTGGTGCACACCACCGGCCGCACAAGCCGGTGGTGGGCCACACCAGGGGGAGCCCACCGGTGGTGTGCACCACCGGGTGGGCTTCCCGGTGGTGTACACCACCGGAGACCCCCCGTGGGGCGCCCCCCCCCCCCCCCCACCCCCCCCAAAGCAAAAAAAAGAAGAAAAAAAAACAGAAAAACAGGGAGGGGAAGAGACACAAAATAAATGCATACCTGGTGGTGTGCACCCTCCGGTGGTGTTGCCACCCACTTGCTCAGCCCCCCATAAAAGGGACCCAACTCCAAACTCCAAAGAAAAGTTCCAAGCACCAAGCACCCGGTTCCAAGTTCTGGGAAGGAAGAAGCTCTGGGCAGAACAGGGGAGAAAGGGAAGAAGAAGAAGAGAGAGGGAGGAAGGCGCCCCCTCTTGCCTTGTGTTCTTTTTTTAAGTTTGGAAACTTGCCTTGTCTTGTTTAAGGCAAGTCCATACTAGTTATGTGATTTTTGTAAATTGATCCCCATGAATTTAGAAAGAGGACTCTATGGACCACTTTATAAAAGAAACAAATGAATGAAATGATCTACTTGTTATATGTTTGGATAAAACATTATTTTCTGCACACACAAAATTACAGAAAAAACCTACTTTTTATTTATTTATATAAATGACCAAAACACATGATCATTTCAAATCAATCAACTTTTACACATGAATAAATGTTAGAAAATTCTTGAAAATTCAGGAATAATGTTCCAAAGGAATAGAGGTCAAGAAAAAATTACAAAATGACCCCTATCCATCAGAAAAATTACAAAATAACCCTCATGTGGTTAGAAATTGTGAATCAGCCCCAATATGGAGAAAATTGTGAATCAGTCCATGTTTTAAAGGGGGACTTTGCAAACCAGTCCCTAAATAAAGGGAAATTTACACATCAGTCCTCATTTTGAGAGAGATTTCACAAATCAGTCCACATTTCTGGGGTTAAATTGCAAATCAGTACCCGTTAATGTGGGAAAAATATAATTCAGTCCCTGTTCAAAAGGGTGTATGGCAAATCCGCCCCCATTTTGACGAATGTTTTCTAGAACACTCCCCAATGTGGATAAATACATTGGCGAAACGGCCATAGTTCCACGTGGAAGGACAAATCTGTGGCAAATGATGTCTTTCTTGCCTATGATATGTTTTCAATAATCAGGTCTAGCCATGTATCAAAGGTGTTCGAGTTCTCCTCGATGTAAATGAAACGTCGACTCATCGACGGGGAATGGTCCAGCGCACGAACTCCGAATCACCTGAAGTTCATACGTGGGAGATGGTTGTGGAATCCTTAATCACATGTGTGAGGGCCCTTGCACCTAGATTCTTCCACGTATTGACGATACATAGACAAAGAAAAGAACGAATCTAATATCGAAGAAAATGAAACGATATTAGAGCATATTTTATATAAATATATGCGAAAAGAGTTCTTTTCTAAACACCGGCCAATCGACGGAGGTCTAGTCAATCCTAGATCGGCCAGATTAAAAAATGTTTTTGAAAAAAATCACAGAAAATTAGGAAAAATCAGTAAAAATATGTATTGAATATTTGTATATATATATATATATTTATTTATGATATATGTAATCATACATATAAATTTATACATATACACCTAAATATATACATAATATATATGTAGTCATATCATAGATTCATATTAATGTATAAAGGGCATACCCAGTGCACGAGGCTCCCGCTAGCGTGAGGTATGGGGAAGGGACGATATACACAGCCTTACCCCAACAAGTCGAGAGGCTGTTTTTGGTTTCGAACCCGTGATTTCCAGGTCATGCTGGGGCAACCTTACTGTTGCTCCTAGGCCCACCCTTCATTCATATTAATGTATAGACATAATCAATATGTATATCCTTATAACTCTGTACATTATACATGTATAGATATGTGCAAATGTAGACAGTAATACATCATACATAATATATATTATGTATAGAATGCTTACATATGTATTTATGATATATGTAATCATATCCATATCCATTAGCGGACAGACATAACTAATAAGTATATCTTTATAATATATATATCATATGAACAAACATTTTATACATATATGTGTGTTAATGTACATACAATCATATATTAATGTAAATGCAATAATAATATGAACATACATAGTTAATGTGTGTATATATACATATATATATATATGAATGTGTAATCAATATATATGTATGTTAAATATGATATATATTACATATATCATATGTCATAAACATGTCGGTATGTGTTTGTGCACTTATTTCCATAAATATGTAAATCAATGTACACAATCATATTAGACATATTAATTTGTGTGTGTATATATATACACACATGTATTAATCTATATATGTGAAATGATGGCCTAATGCATGTATTAATTAACATATACGAGAAAAACAATTGTTTGGCAGAATCAGCTAGATCAGCCTGGGAATGGGATCAGCCAATCTGGACTGATTCTGGCTGGAATTTATAGGATACAGGGGGACACCCCACTGGAATCTGATCGGCCTAGACCAATCTGAAATGGAATCAGATGATTCAGATCGAAATCAGACGATTCCACTGCCCATGAGAGAAAAATGAAGAGTGGTAAGAACTTGGATGGAGGCACTAGAGAAAGCTTTGAAATTAGACACGTTGGACACAATTATGAAATATGACAAGGCAAAATGAGGTAATCCGATCACTATCCTTGACCCAAACCAGTTGGGATTTTTCTTTCCTTGAATGTGGATCGTTCAATAGATCACTGAACTGAAAAACAGAATGGGGTGTACATGTTTGTAAACTCTTTAAGGACACCTTGAACAAAAAAAAAAGAGGCTTCCACCATATGGCAAATACTCCAAGCGACACAAAGTGAAAGTGCCTGAACTCCACTCTACACGAGTTCTTCACCTACTCTACAATAGATGAAGATAGAAGATGACCAGTCTATCCAGTAGATCCAGTCACAAGAATCTGGTCATCTCTCCCTTAAAATTGTCCAAAATGACACATGATGAATCGGTCACCAAATCTGAAAGTTAATTGGCATTTGGTGGATGATGATGATAATTATGTTAAAAAGAAAGAGGCAGAAATTTTCTGTTGTGGGATATGTCAGGGCTGGCAGAACTTCTAGGAAGACATTAAACATTGTCCACTTTAGTGGGTAAACAAAGGTGACTTCATCAAGAAACAAGTTAAATGGTAGAAAAGCAGCCATTGGACAGAATTTATGACATAAGAAATTACATGTATAAGCTCAAAAAATCCAGGAGAAGAATCATCAATCTTACTGGATGGAAGTCCTCGCGCAACACTCCCCGGCTTGGTGAAGCCTTTTTAACTTCAGCTATCAGTGCAGGCATACCTGTCCTATCATAAGATGTCCTCAAAGCCCCAATAAAATCTCTGACAGGAGGAGCATCAGCAACATTCCCTTTCAGGAGAGCAAGAGGCTTTCTCTGTTTTAACTGAGAATAAAAGAGTGCAGTTGGCTCAAGCTCAGGATTACAACTTTAAACTATTCCATATGATAAAAATCACCTATAACCTGTTGAACTTCATTGTCCTTGTACCATATTATTTCCTCTAGAATGTTTCGTGGAGTATTCCCTTCGTTCTCTAGACGAAACTCAAAGGGGCCCACATAATGATGAGGAGGGCCTGTAAGAGGTCTCCTTCTTATTTTGATACCCTGACTTGCCGCTATATCATGAAAAGAATGCCCACTTTCCCATTGCCTGACTTCATTGGAGTTTGCCAGGGAATCACCAAAAGGGGAGTATATTGCAGACTTGTCCTTGGATTCAAACTGCAAAACCCATTGAAGTCACAGGTATTGTTAATCAATGTTCATGTTTGACATATATGCAGGATGACTATCATTCAGTTCAATTTTATCAAATTCAAAAGGAAAAATGAGAGATAATGATCTGCAATGATATTTTTTGTATAAACATTACTGCTGTTTATTCATCCAACAAACAATAAAGCAATCAGAATTAGAATCAGAAACATCTATTTTGTTCCCCAAAAAAACTTATACATGGAAGACTATGAATTGTCTGAAATAATGATGCTAGAGAGTAGAGACTATGTTAAAAGGGCGTATGCAGTGCACGAGGCTCCCGCCAACGGTCTGGGGAAGGGACGATGTACACAGCCTTACCCCGAAAAGTCGAGAGGTTGTTTCCGGTTTCGAACCCGTGACCTCCAGCAAGGATGGCAGTGTCGGTTTCGGACTTGGTTTCGGCGGTTTCAGACGGTTTCGAGAAGTTTAAGGGAATTTAGCTTCAAAGGATCCTGTTTAGGTCGGTAACGGGTGTGTCGGTTTCGGTTTCGGATAGGTCCGAAACTGAAACGTTTCGGTTTTGGCCGAAACTGCCATCCATGACCTCCAGGTCACGCAGGGGCAACCTTACCGTTGCTCTTAGGCCCACCCTTCTAAGTGGAGACTATGTCATGGACAGATATCACTTATAATAATGCCAACAATGCAGGGTCAAATCGAAAAAAGGACTTGTGCAGTTTGATACCGGTTTCAACAGTGATTTTGCACGGTCCCAACATTAATCCTTCAGATATGGAATGTTTTTCTCCTTAGACCTTGCTAGGACAGGATTAAACAATATAAAAGATCCTACTCAAGTTGATCAGAGACCAGATCAAAATACCTCTTCGTGCAATTCATTTGCACTAAACCTCTGTCTGGTTATGGTTGTCTACCAGGCATTTATGCTTTCTCCTTAAAGCTTGACTGAATAGTATTAATCGATGAAACACTTGATCGAAGCATATCATGCATGCTAGTCATTTACATTATTAATTTTACTCAATTTTGCCAGCTAATGTTGGCCCCATGACCAGCTATAGACTTCCCGACCAACTAAGGTAAGACATAATATGCATGTTTAGTTTTATAGACAAATAACTAATTAAGAAAAACCACCAGCTGTTGCCAATAAACAATGCTAAATCATGTCCAATAAAAGTTGCTAAGGACTAAGACATGGCAAAAGTCATTTAGATGAAGACTGATAAGGATTCTCTTGGTTTAATAAATATTTCATCAAACAACTTCCGGGGATCTCAAATATCTACGTCTAAGCAGTCCATCAGGACGGGATTTCGCTCATCAACCCCAATTAGTAGTGCCAGCAGGGACCACCATCAACTTCAACTATTCTATAGCAAAATGATGAAGAGAGGAACATAAGGGTAGACTTCTTTTGCATTTGGCAAAGCAGCAAGTGAATGATCCGATGCAAGAGAGAACATTTCTTTGCTCAGACTCAAAAGGATTTTGAAGAAATGCAAAACTTCCATTTCCAAGAAACAGGCGAGACAAAAGACAACGCGGAAGGCAAATAAAGCATCCACGAAGAATGGCCATCCACATGGATTCCACGTCCGACGAGTCCCTCTCTGAGCATTCCACAGACAACAAACGAATAACCACTGCACAGCACTCTCTACCATGCGTGCATGAGAAAGCATTACCTCCCACCTTCTGCTCTACCGTTCATACACTAACGAAATCCACTGAAGGACTTCGCCAGAAAACATGTAGAAAACGGAAAAGCTCCAGAAGATGGGTAATAACTACGTACAGGAAACAAGGAGAGATACAACTAACATCAGAGAATTACGAAAGGCAGAGCCCAGCTGAGAGGCTGAGACCAGAGGGAACGTTTCAAACACCTGCTGAGCTCGAACAACACCGAGTTTCTGACCAGGCTTCCGGGCTCCCGCCGACAGGATTCTCGGCACGAAATCCCGGAGCCTCACCCCGCGGCACCGGAGGCCAGACACGAGCCCCGGGACGGGTTCCCGCGGCAAAGTACCTCCAGTCGCAACGGCGGCACCTTCCATTCCTGGCCGGCGCAGAGAATTGGCCCCTCGGGCGTCCTCTGCCCACCACCTGCTCCGGCGAGGGGCTACAAAAGAGACGAGGAGGTGTTGTTTTTGGGGCGGCGCTGTGGCCCTGTGAGAAGGGATAGAGCAGCAGCCAGCAGGGAGGAGGAGACCGTGCTCTTGGGCACCCACCACCGTGAGCCTAACGCCTGCTAGCAGGGGACACGTGGCGATCGCATACGGACGTATCCCGTGGACTAGATGCGGGAACATGCCCGTTCGCTTCTCTGCAAGATTTACTGCACCCGCCCCTCTCAAAAGACGGGTGAGCCCACAGTGCTTTAAATGCTGCGGGGGCCACCACCTTAAGTGAGAGCGGCGGGGCGCAACAAGTTAGGACAAGGAGAAGTATTTGGTGCAAACTAAGTCTGTGCGCAAAGCATGATATACAAATTCATTCTCTGTCTCCATGTGAAGCATTCGTGGGTCTTCCCCATATATTGGTGTTGAACCATTCTATGTTTGTCCTTATATTTTGTGATAACAAAATTTATGATAATATTAAGTATATCTTTGTGATAACAAAATTTATGATTAATTAAATATTATGAATAACTTGTATCATCTGTATCGCATCAATCTTATAGCAAAATGTTAAGTCTCACATTGATGCAATAAGGCGCACTAAAATACTAAATCGATGTTCATTTAATATACATCGATTTCTATTCAAAGTGCCACATCGATTTCACTAACAACGATTTCATAAGTTACACAACGATTTGATCGTGTAACAATTCGTTAAGTGAAACATCGATTTTATCGTGCAACGATTTCATAAGTGAGAACAACGATTTGCTCTCATATCGATTTGGTTCTCATAACAATTCGATAAGTGAGCGCAACGATTTGCTCTCACATCGATTTGCCTTCTATAACGATTCACTAAGGCTTCACAACGATTTGATAAGTTTCACATCGATTTGCTTGCCATAACGATTTGATCATCATAACGATTTCATAAGTAAGAAACATTGATTTGCTTCTCACATCGATTTGGTAAGTCAAACATCGATTAACTTATGATTGAACATCGATTTGGCCATCGATTTGCCTATACTTATAACATCGATTTGCTTTCATGTAAACATCGATTTTGTTCAAACATCGACTTCATGTAAACATTGATTCTCTTTATATTCAAATGTTTTCAAATATGTTTGGCGCTTAAATGAAAATTCAAATATCTTCTGACAAAAAGGCTGCATGCATATCTCAGAGTCGTGTCAGAAAAAGATATGAACTGCTATTTTTATTATGATAGCAGAAACACAGTAGCATGCACGGTCATCTTATAAACACCTTTTATGCTAACACTCTCTTCTATGCTTATAGACCTCGAAGACCACCAGAGTCTGATTAAGACAAATGAAGAGAAGATCAACAACGTCTAGAAGAGCTCCAACGGATCTCTTCAACGGATCTATTCAAAAGCCTCTCATATAAAAAATGAAGCAAGGCTAAAGAAAGAGATAGAGCTTTCCTGAAAATCCTTGAAGGAGTGTACATCCAGTGAGGAACCTCAATGCCACATACACTCAAAGGAAAAGAGAGAAAGAGCTTAAGCCAAGAAGAAGCAAGCAAAAGTGTCTGAAGCATTCAAGCATCTTCAAGCTTTCTTTTCTCTCTTCTTTCTCTCTCTGAGCTGATTGTAATTCTGGGGAGAGAGTCTTTTGGTTGAGAGTTTCTGGGTCAAAGTCCATTCTTGTAGAACTCTCATCCGTGTTCTTTCTTTTCTAAAGAAAGACTTATGTCCAGTTGTAGGACTGTATACAGTGTGTCTCTTCCTGTGTGAAGAGTTGTCCAGCTGTAGGACTGTATACAGCTTAGAACCCAGCTAGGGGTTTATGTCTAGCAGAACGGCACTGGGGTTTGTATCAGAGGTTTGCTTCTGAGCCTGTAAAAGAAGTAGGCTGCCTTCTTGCCCAAAGAGAAGAAGACTAGCTGGGGTACTGGGTGTTGTAAGGTCCTTGGGGGGACTGTACCCTTGGTTAGTGAAATCCCAAGAGGTTGCTTGGGGACTGGACGTAGGACTTCCATGTGGGAGGGCCGAACCAGGATAAATTCCTTGTCTCATTTGTGTGATTGTTTATTACTTTCACATTGCTACTCTCATCACACCAAACTAACCAAACTTTCAAGTGTTAATTTTATGTGTTTTAAGTTTCTATTTCAGACTGCAGAAAACCTATTCACCCCCCCCCTAGTCAACTTGCTGCCGTACCAAAAGGGCCAACAAGTGGTATCAGAGCGGGTCTCTGAACATTTAAGAAGATCCAACGATCTTAGAGCAAAGATCCATGGCAGCTCAAGGATATGCTGATGGTCAATCAGTCACCAGACCTCCATTCTTCGATGGAGAGGACTACCAATATTGGAGATGAGGATGGAATGCTTCATTCGGGGCACAGACTTGATCTGTGGCAGGTAATTGAGGCAGGTGATTATGTTGTTACTCCTGCTGTTGGCACTACTGCCATTACTATGCTGATAAAAGTAAATTATCATTAAATTTTAAAGCTAAGAACTATTTATGTTGTGCTTTATCTAAAATAGAATTCAGTAAAGTATCTGCAGGTATCTGCTAAAGATATGTGGGCAAATTGAAGCTCACATATGAAGGAATACCCACTACTGATGAAATACCTACTGATGCTCAAGTGTTTAAACAAACAAGACAGGAAGCTATAACTCCATCATCTCCACTGTCGCCAATCAAGGGGAGCAACAGAAGCACCTCAGGAAGTTATTTTTCCACATGAGGAGAAGATGTAAAGGAGGAACCTCAGATTGAGAGGGAGCCTCATATCTTTTTCAAAAGGATATCTTTGAAGAAATAAGCATTAAAGAAGCTTCTGATGAAGAAGAAGCTGAGGACAAGGCTCACAAAATCCAAGTAACTCCTCAGGAGACACCTTCAGTGAACAACTCCTCAGGTAGCTTCAACATTAAAGAAGAAAATTTCTATCTACTGTTGATGAACAAAAGAAAAAGGCATTCAAATGGGTATGTTAGAGGATGCTTAAAATCATCCTTTAGTTTTTGTTTTTGTTTTTTTTTTTACATTTCTATTTGTTATATTCAGTAAACTACAATGCTACTGACAATGTTTGCAAGTTTTTTTTAGATAATGTAGGCAATAATTCTGAAGATTTGATAAAGAACATGTCAAAGGTCAAGAGCAACAAGATCTGACTTGCCTCACATTAAGAGGAAGTCTCATGCTCAGGGGGGCCTTCACTAAGGGGAGTCATTCATTAAATATATTATATGTTGAACCCCTCGATGGTAAGAAATTTTTTAAGGGGAAAATGTATAGTAAGATCCTTTCTTTTTGGTTAGTGACAAAAAGGGGAGATTTGTATGGTCTATGAATTTTCTGCATTTTCTATACTTCATATATTTGTGTCAGAAAATTCACATAAATTTTGTCATCACCAAAAATGGGGAGATTGTTAACCACTCTATGTTTTTTGTATTTTGGTGATAACAAAACTTATGATAATATCAAGTATATCTTTGTGATAAAAATTTATGGTTAATTAAATTATTAATATCTTGTATCATCTGTGTCGCATCAATCTCATAGCAAAATGCTAAGTCTCACATTGATGTAATAAGGGGTACTAAAATGCTAAATCGATGTTCATTTAATATACATCGATTTCTATTCAAAGTGCCACATCGATTTCACTAACAACGATTCATGTTACACAACGATTTGATCGTGTAACAATTCGTTAAGTGAAACATCGATTTTATCGTGCAACGATTTCATAAGTGAGAATGACTTTGCTCTCATATCGATTTGTTCTCATAACGATTCGATAAGTGAGCGCAACGATTTGCTCTCACATCGATTTGCCTTCTATAACGATTCGCTAAGGCTTCACAACGATTTGATAAGTTTCACATCGATTTGCTTGCCATAACAATTTGATCATCATAACGATTTCATAAGTAAGAAACAATGATTGCTTCTCACATCGATTTGGTAAGTCAAACATCGATTAGCTTATGATTGAACATCGATTTACCTATACTTATAACATCGATTTGCTTTCATGTAAACATCGATTTTGTCCAAACATCGACTTCATGTAAACATCGATTCCCTTTATATTCAGATGTTTTCAAATATGTTTGGCACTTAAATGAAAATTTAAATATCTTCTGACAAAAAGGCTGCATGTATATCTTAGAGTCGTGTCAGAAAAAGATATGAACTGCTATTTTTATAATCATGCAGCAGAAACACAATAGCATGCACTGTCATCTTATAAAAACTCTTTTATACTAACACTCTCTTCTATGCTTACAGACCTCGAAGACCACCAGAGTCTGATTAAGACAAATGAAGAGAAGATCAGCAACATCTAGAAGAGCTCCAACGGATCTCTTCAACAGATCTATTCAAAAGTCTCTCATATAAAAGATGAAGCAAGGCTGAAGAAAGAGATAGAGCTTTCCTGAAAATCCTTAAAGGAGTGTACATCCAGTGAGGAACCTCAATGCCACATACACTCAAAGGAAAAGAGAGAAAGAGCCTGAGCCAAAGAAGCAAGCAAAAGTGTCTGAAGCATTCAAGCATCTTCAAGCTTTCTTTTCTCTCTTCTTTCTCTCTGAGCTGATTGTAATTCTGGGAGAGAGTCTTTTGGTTGAGAGTTTCTGGGTCAAAGTCCATTCTTGTAGAACTCTCATCCGTGTTCTTTCTTTTCTAAAGAAAGACTTCTGTCCAGCTGTAGGACTGTATACAGTGTGTCTCTTCCTGTGTGAAGAGTTGTCCAGCTGTAGGATTGTATACAGCTTAGAACCCAGCTAGGGGTTTGTGTCTAGCAGAACGGCACTGGGGTTTGTACCAGGAGGTTTGCTTCTGAGCCTGTAAAAGAAGTGGGCTGCCTTCTTGCCCGGAAAGAGAAGAAGACCAGCTGGGGTGCTGGGTGTTGTAAGGTCCTTGAGGGGGACTGTACCCTTGGTTAGTGAAATCCCAAGAGGTTGCTTGGGGACTGGACATAGGACTTCCATGTGGGAAGGGCCGAACCAGATAAATCCTTGTCTCATTTGTGTGATTATTTATTTGCTTCCGCACTGCTACTCTTCATCACACCAAACTAACCAAACTTTCAAGTTATTTTTCTTCTGTGTTTTAAGTTTCTATTTAGACTGCAGAAAACCTATTCACCCCCCCTCTTGGTCAACTTGCTGCCGTACCAAAAGGGCCACAATTGGTGCAAGTGATATGAGAAGAGACAATTTTGCCTTCTTCTTTTCCCGCGTGCGCCAACTCCCACTTCTTTCTCTCCTACGAAAAGGATTTGACGCGATATGTTTTCTTCCTCCAGCAGTGTCACGCCCCCAAAATTCATATCTTAGAATTGTAGTGAAAATTCAAAATTTGAAATAATCGAAAGTCATCATAAATCTTGACCAATATTTCAAGACACACCGTACGCGACACTCAAATCAAATGAAAATGAGAGGATGAAATGGATAGAGCCTTAACCACTTCATTAGGGCCCACAAATTAATTTTTCTAAGAACAAGATTCTGTCGCAACAAGATTCACATTTAAATTTCAGAATTTGACTCATCCCATTACAATAAAATTTGCTATGATAATCATACAATCCCAACACATAAAACATAACATGATGAATATGTGATTCCTACATCCGTGATGCATACTTGACAAATCATCAACTGTTTCTTTTATTCATTGCATGGTTTGTACAAACACTAATTTTCAAAGAACACTCCTCACAGATCCGACCACAGTGGTCTACAAATATAATATCACATAAAATTTTCAAAAATTAAACTCCTCCAAAGTGCTTCCGAGCTCCCCAACAGTTGGTCGGCTACATGCTAAACATGTTTTAATCACCTAAAATGTCAATAGCTTTATGAGCAAACTAGCCCAGAAAGATTTATATCCCATGGTGCGGGCAAATATACTTAATTAACATTTTAACAAACTAAATTTCAAGAATAACATGTAGAATAATCAAGACAAATAGGAAGCATGAAGGTAGCGGACACGAGTTTCATACTACAGAATTCCAAGCGAATCATGCTAATTGTCAAGCCATGTGAATGACACAATAGTCAAACTATGATCTAGTAAAACATGAGACAGATGAACATATATTGGTCATTTCAAACAAATCAAATGTATCAAGTCAATGAACGAATCAAACATATCATATCAAATAGCACATCGTGCTTCATTCATATCATATAACAAAAGGCACTTTCCAATCTTGCATACATATGGATGCCAATGCCAAGCACCGCTCAAATTTGGTTGATCTATACTAGTACGTCGGGGTGCTCCTCCCCAGGACCAGATCAAGCCCCCATTGCACAGACATTTGGTCAAGGATATCATCCCAACAGTAGTGCTGAATTCAAATCATTATGGCCATTCAGAGTCAAGAAGGACAGAGTGTAAGATATCAAAGAGGCCAATAACATAAGCTCAGATCCAAGAACTTTAGAGTATAAATTGGCAAGGATTCAAGCTATCATAATGGATCAAGTCATGCAAGCTCAAAGGGGTTCCCTATACATTTGCTTTGGTTTCAATTCAAGACAAATAGATCAAGGTGGATTTCAGTTGAATTACAGAGGAGATAGAAATCAAGACGATTTAAGAGTCATTAGAATAATCTTCACCTTCTTATCACTTTTAAACGTACAAGACACTAAGATTGTTGTCATGTTAGTTGCTCTTTTATAGGATAGATCATAGTGGTCGGAAGGGCCAATCAAATGACATTCGAAATGTACAAGAAGGAACAGTTGAGGTGGCCAGAAGGGCCAATCGAAGTTGCCACAAAGGGACAGCCATAATTGCCTCAAGGGTCAGTCATAATTTGTCAAAGAGAATAGTCGAAGTTAACAATCGAAATGGCCAGTCGAAGTTGACTGTCGAAGTGGACAGTCGGAGTTGATAGTCGAAGTTGCCATGAGGGTCATTCAAAGGTGCAGATCAAGAGTGCCACAAGGCCAGTCAAAGTTTTTCAAAAGAGAACAGTCGAGGTGGTCAAAAGGGTCATTCGAAGCTTAACAAGAAAGAACAATCGATGTTGTCAAGAGACTTAAACAAGGATTCCAACAATGAGGTTGATGAAACCAGCATATGATCAATCTTGGAGTGTGCATGTCCAATTTAATGGTTCCATAAATGCATGGTGACATGGACAAATCAGATGGGTTCCTATCTAGGATGGTCAAGGGAAACTAGCCATGTTTCCTAAGAACAAAGGCCAGGTTTCCCAGGAACAGGTCGAAGCAAGGTGAATCTGGTGAGAGTGTGAGGTTCAGGAAATCCTAACACTCTACTGATCATATGTTTAGGCAAATCAAAGGTGTTTCACTAGGTTCTTAACATAAACATATCCAAGAATACTTTGAACAAAAACAAGCATTTTAATTTTTGTATGAGAAAGCCTACCTTTTTGGGTTGCTCTTTAGATCCAAACTCCTAAGGTTACAAAGAGGCCAAGAAGATCTTCTTAACCTCCAGCTTCTACAGGTCGAGGCAGTGGTCCAAGGATGAAGAGCTCCAAGCTCTCCAAGCTTCAAGCTCCAAACTACAGAATCATCCCTCCAGCTCTTCAAATTCCAAGATCACCTTCGGTTCTTCTCTGGCCAAGGCAGTGGGTGTAGAGGGAGAAAAGCTCCAGACAACCTTTAGGACATGAAGAAGGCATAAAGTTAGGTCAAGAAGGGTCGTGTAGCTTATTTAAGGGGTCTTTGGTGTCATTTAGGACCCTTTCTTTATTCCTTTAAAAGGGACAAAAAGTCCAATCTGGCCGTACATAGGCCATACCCAAACCATATGTAGCCATACCTAACATTGACTTGGTTTGCAAGAAGGACAGACAGTCAAAACCTGTAAGGCCTTGGGCCTTATTGGACCCTTAATGGGCCTTCTTCTGGAACTGTGTCTGTTGACGTCAAGGGATGTTGACGTCAACAGTGGGTTGATGTCAAATGTGTTGACGTCAACAGTTGGGTTGACGGAAAGGGTGTTGTCGTCGACTGGGTCTTGGCGTCAATCGATGTTGACATCTACCGAAGTTTCCAGAGTTCTCTCATGCATGAACTTGACGGCAATCGATGTTGACGTCAAGTTCTTGTCAGTGCAAGTTGACGGCAAGTTGACAGCAAACATGTTGACGTCAACCTGCCCGGCCTGTTTTTTAGGGTGACCCGAGGCCCCTTCTTCCTCACTTCTCTCCCTCTCCTTTCCACCCCTCTTCTTCTCCACTTCTTCCGGCGGCCGACGGGAGTTCGTGGGGTGGCTGTGGTGCTCGTGGCGGCGGCGAAACGGGCGGGAAACGGGGTTTGAAGGATCATCCTCGCGGTGGAGCTCCGGGATAATTGGCGAGATTTAAGGTTCTTTTGGGAGTTTTATTGCGTTTTGAGGTAGGGACTCTACCCCTTGACTCCCCTGTTTGTAGTGCCATGCTTGTGTGAGTGTGATTTGCATGGAAATCGAGGTTTCTGGGGAGGGTTTCTGATGATCAGTCTGTCCCCATGTGTTTTTAATTAATTATATATTTATTTTGGTGATTAACAAAACCATGTCAAAGATTACTAACACATATTCCATAAGTCTTGAGCACAGGAAATACTATAGGAAAACCAAGCAAATTTGGTAAGTATTACCTTTCTGAAGCAATATTAAGTTCAGCATGAAATTTCTCTAAGTCCACATCGACTTTCCTTATGCTACAACGATTTCGATAGAACTATAAATATTTCATAAGTGCCTTAACGATTCCTCATAACCTGAAACATCGTTTAGATTTAAACAGAAATCGTTCCCGTAACGATTTGCTCATCGCAACGATTCTTAAGTCATCGTAATGATTTGCTCATCACAACGATTCCTTAAGTCATCATAACGATTTGCTCATCACAACGATTCCTTTAGTCATCGTAACGATTTGCTCATCGCAACGATTCCTAAGTCATCATAACGAGTTGCTCATCGCAACGATTCCTTAATCATCGTAACGATTTGCTCATCGCAACGATTCCTTAAGTCATCGTAACGATTTGCTCATCACAACAATTCCTTTAGTCATCGTAACGATTTGCTCATCGCAACGATTCCTTAAGTCATTGTAACGATTTGCTCATCGCAACGATTCCTTAAGTCATCATAACGATTTGGTCATCTCAACGATTCCTTAAGATGACATAACGATTTGCTTCGCGCATCGACTTCTTTAGTAATCATAACGATTTGCTTTGCACAACATTTCTTTTATTGATCACAACGATTTCTTGTAACTCATAACGATTTGATTATATCATCTTGATCATAACGATTCTTTTGTAGAATCATAACGATTTGAGGCTAAGTTACAACGATTTGGCGGTTAGTGCATAACGATTTCATAAGTCATGAATGCATCGATTTTATGTTTATAACGACTTGATATTTAACAGTGTTGAATAGTCAAAGTCTTCGCACATATCTTTCTAACATCTGTGTATTTAATGAAGACTGAACGTATCTCTGTATGCATGCAGACGATATCGTCCATTATCGTGCTTACTCTTTATGCATCTTTTAGATACAGCAAAATGGCATTACTATTTCTATGATCTCTTGCCCTAACATTAATGACGAAAAGAGACAGCCAAGTTGTCTCCTATGTAAGCCTGAAAATGTGTGCAGTCCCTGAAGACATTCTGTCATACAACGTTGGACCATATAGATGCCAAAAGATCCTATCTCTTTGCGTGTACAAATGGATAAAAGACTGTTGACTGGAAGCTTCCAAATATCAAGCAGTCTAACGTAAACAAAGCGTAGAGACAACAGACTTCTCAACGTTCAAATTTCAACAAGAGATATATATACATAAGCAAGAGTGAAACTCCATAAGATAATTTTCAGAGACATCACTTCTAAGCAACTGTGTTCAAGTTCTCTGCGAGTTCTCCAGAAAAGAGCCTAACCTCATTCCTATTAGCTTCAGCTCTCGCTCTCTATGTTCTGTGTAGATTCTGTGATAGAGAGCCTTTGTACTAAGAAGACACTATCCTGCACATCTTTTTTCTTGGTTCTTGCTTCGTGTCAAGCACTTGTTCTATTAGCTTGATCTAGGGACACCCCTTCATTTCATTCTGTGCTTTGTTCCCTTCTGGTGTGAAGAAGACCTAGTGGTATCCAGGGTGTGTGTGTGCCCTTCGGTGTGAAGGAAGACCTGGTGGGGTATCCAGGGTGTTGTTCCTCTTCAGGCTGAGAAGAGAAGACCAGTTGAGCTGGGTGCTGTAGTGCCCATAGGGGGACTGTACCCTAGATAGTGAAATCCTGAGTTGTTGCTCAGGGACTGACGTAGGACTCCTAAGGAGAGGAGGTCTGAACCAAGATAATTCCTTGCGTTGTGTGATTGATCTTTGTGTGTTTGTTGTTTACACTAACCTTCACTAACCTTCATCGAAGAATATTTTTGTATGCATGTTTTAAGTACAGGTATTAGCTAAATAAATTATTAAAGACCCATTCACCCCCCCCTCCTCTGGGCTCGTCAACTGGGGCAACAAATGGTATCAGAGCGAGTCTCTTCGACAAAGAAGAAGATCCAACGATCTGAAGAGTAAAGATCTATGGCAGCCCAAAGTCACAATGAAGGTCAGTGTCAACCGACCACCATTGTTCGATGGAGAAGACTATGCTTACTGGAAAACAAGAATGGAGTATTTTCTACAAGGTAATGACTACCAGATATGGTCCATAGTTGAAGAAGGTGATCTCCTAGTCACCAACAAAAAGGCTAATTGGACAGATGATGACAGAAAGAAGATTTTCTTAAACTGTAAGGCTAAAAGCATTCTATGCTGTGCCCTTAGCAAAAAGGAATTCAATAGAGTATCAGCCTACAAATCCGCTATGGAGATGTGGGAAAAATTGAGAATCACTTATGAAGGCACAGACAAGGTCAAGGAAACTAGGATAGACATTCTGGTAACACAATATGAGAGGTTCCAGATACAGCCGGGAGAATCTATAACCCAGATGTTCAGTCGATTCACAGACATTACAAATGGGTTGACTGGATTAGGGAAGACTTATGAAATGGGAGATACGGTAGGAAGATCCTTAGATCTCTACCCTCTACATGGACTCCCAAAGTAACAGCCATTGAGGAGGTAAACGATCTAAAGAGAATGTCTCTGGAAAAACTCATTGGGTCCCTTATGCCCATGAGATTAATATAGAGAGATTAGGAGAATCCTCTAGAAGGAAGAAGCACTCAAATGCACTCAAGGCCGACGAGACTCATTAGAAGAATCATTAGACAATAGTGAGAGTAGCAAGGACAGTGATGATGAAGAAGCAATGCATCCAGAAGACTGCAACGGATTCTAGCAAGAAGAAGAAGTTCCAATCCGGCAGAAGGCATTTCAAGAAACACAAAGAGTTCAAGAAGTCAGAAGGAAAAGAGCAGAAGAAGGCTGAGCCGTTATGTTATGAATGTAAGAAGCCAGGACACATCAGGGCAGAGTGTCCAACACTCAAGAAAACTGAATTCAGGAAGAAGGACAGTTCAAGAAAGTTCATAAGACATAAGAAGAAAGCCATGACAGCAGCTTGGGACAACAACAGTGACTCAGACATCGAGTCAAGTTCAACCAACGAGGAAGAAGAAAAGGCTAACCTAGCCTTCATGGCAGACGTCACAGAAAAGGGTAACCTTCGAGCATCCAAATGATTTGGACAGTGGGGCTCAAGGCATATGTCAGGGAACAGAAGATTATTTTCTCATCTAGAAGCCGAAGAAGGAACAGTCACCTATGGGATATATGGCAAAGGGACTGTTATTGGTACTGGATCTGTTGGCAGTAATGGAAAACAATAATAGAAGATGTTCTTGTGTAAAAGGTTGAAGCACAACCTCATAAGCATCAGCCAGCTTTGTGACAAAGGCCATCAGATTAAGTTTCAAGAATCCAAATGCAGTATCTGAAGAATGGAGCAGTAATCTTCAAAGCCAATAGAGAAAAGAATCTGTATGTGCTCTATCTTGAAGAACTGAAGGACCAAGACATCTGTTTAGCAGCCAGCAAAGAGCAGTCAACTGAGCTGTGGCACAGAAGATTGGGCCACTGTAGTTTGGATGGCATGAATAAGCTCAGAAAGATAAGCCTAGTGGAAGGTCTACCAAAGGTCAGTTCAAAGATGGAAGGTATGTGTAGACCATGTGCAAAGGGAAAGCACACTAAGAGCTCTTTCAAGTCAAAAACTGTGGTAACTACCTCAAAACCCTTAGAACTCCTTCATATGGATTTATTTGGGCCAATGAGGACCACAAGTCTTGGAGGAAAGAATTTTGGTTTCGTAATAGTGGATGATTACTCCAGATTCACATGGATGTCATTCTTGGAACACAAAGATGACACATTAAAAAATTTTGTAAGTTTCAACAGAAAGGTGCAAAAAGACAAGAAGTTCTGCATTGTTGGAATCGGTCAGATCATGGAGGAGAATTCAAAATGAAAAATTTGTAAAATTCTGTGATGACCTAGGGATTGAGCACAACTTCTCAGCACCAAGGACACCACAGCAAAATGGAGTTGCTGAGAGGAAGAATAGAACCTTATTGGACATGGCAAGAACAATGCTATCAGAATATGACCTGCCAAGATATTTTTGGGCTGAAGCAGTGAACACAACAAGCTATATCATTAACAGGGTAATGATCAGGCCAATCCTAAAGAAGACAGCCTATGAACTATTCAAAGGAAAGAAGCCAAAGATCAGTCACTTTCGAACATTTGGATGTCCTTGCTTCATCCACAATAATGGAAAATGGATATTGGTAAGTTAGATGCCAAATCAGATGAAGGTATCTTCATGGGGTACACTTCTAAACCCAAAGGCTATAGAGTGTTTAATAAACACACTTTATTAATTGAGCAGTCTGTACATATTATTTTTGATGAAACTAAGCCTTCCTTGAGAAAGGAAGAAGATAGTGACATTGATGATGCAGATGAATTGTCTAAGAAATTAAAGGATACATCAATTGAAGACAATAATGATCCACCTCTGGAAGACCTACAACAAAAGGACATTACTCATGAAAATCTTCCAAATGAATGGAGATACAAGAAAGACCACCCACTTGAGAACATCATTAGTGATCCATCTGTAGGGGTAAGAACAAGAGGTAATGTAATACCTTGTGATTATCTAGCATTTGTTTCTCAGATTGAGCCTAAGACAGTCAATGAAGCTCTTACTGATGAATCTTGGATTTTAGCCATGGAGGATGAACTGAACCAGTTCAAGAGAAACCAGGTATGGTCACTTGTCCCAGACCATCAGACCATCCAGTTATTGGCACCAAGTGAGTGTTCAGAAACAAATTGGATGAGACTGGTGTGATCTTAAGAACAAGGCCAGACTGGTAGCTCAAGGCTATTCCCAAGAGGAAGGCATAGATTTCGACGAAACCTATGCACCTGTAGCTAGACTTGAGGCTATCAGAATTTTACTTGCTTATGCATTAGCTTTGGATTTAAAACTATTTCAAATGGATGTCAAATCTACTTTTTAAATGGTTTTATCAAGGAGGAAGTTTATGTGGAACAACCCCTAGGTTTTGATGACACAAAATTTCCTAATCATGTTTTTAAACTTCATAAGGCATTGTATGGTTTAAAGCAAGCACCTAGAGCCTGGTATGAAAGGCTTAGCTTCTTTCTTTTAAACTATGGATTCAGTAGAGGTCAAGTAGATAGCACTCTTTTTATAAAGTCAAAGGTCAACCATATACTACTTGTTCAAATTTATGTAGATGATATAATTTTGGATCTACGGATGAATCCCTTTGCAAGTATTTTGAAAAGTTGATGCAAGGAGAATTCGAGATGAGCATGATGGGGGAGCTCAATTATTTCCTGGACTACAAATCAAGCAAGGAAAAGATGGGACTCACATCTGTCAAGCAAAATACACCAAGGAGCTTCTGAAGAATTTGGATTCGACAATGCCAAGCCACTATCAACACCTATGAGCACATCAACAAGGATGGACAATGACAAGAATGGTAAGAAAGTAGATCAAAAGAACTACAGAAGTATGATAGGTTCTTTGCTTTACCGAACAGCTAGCAGACCTGATATTTTGTTTAGTGTATGTATGTGTGCTAGATACCAAGCTGATCCTAGAGAATCACATCTAATTTCAGTTAAAAGAATCTTTAGATACCTATCTAGAACTCATGACTTAGGTCTGTGGTATCCAAAATCATGTGAAATTAACTTAGTGGGATACTCAGATGCTGATTATGCTGGATGCAAAATAGATAGAAAAAGCACCAGTGGTTGTTGTCAATTTCTTGCAGGTTGCTTGATATAATGGTCCTCCAGGAAACAAAACTCAGTAGCACTGTCAACAGCTGAAGCTGAGTACGTAGCTGTTGGAAGTTACTGTACACAACTCCTGTGGATCAAGCAACAACTTGAGGATTATGGATTACATATCAAGACAATTCTGTTATTATGCGACAAACCAGTGCAATAAACCTCACCAAAAATCCAGTACAGCATTCAAGGACCAAGCATATTGAGGTTAAATATCATTTCAGTCAGGATCATGTAGCTAATGACATTTAGAAATTTCTTTTATTGATACAAATGGTCAGTTAGCAGATATCTTCACAAAGTCTTACCGAAGAGAGATTCACATCTCTTAGAAGGGAATTGGGCATGTGTAATTTGTGAAAAGATTTCTGCTTAGAGCTAAAACATAATTTTCAGAATTTAAGTAAATTTCTCTCCCTGGCTTTTAAGCAAAAGAAAAATTCATATTATCTTTCCTTGGCAGTTCTCTTTTATAAAGGCTTTCAAATGGTCAAATACTTTTGTTGTTTTCTGTCTTCCCGGTTGGCGCCTCACTTTTCGATAAAGCATTTATTTACTCCAAAATCGATGTAAAAACGATTCACCTCCTACCTTTATCCTTTTCCCTCTTTCGTTCGCTTGCCTGAGTCGATACCCTAACGACTTCGACATCGACTCTCTGCAAATTTGAAGCCTCTCTATTCTTCCGCGAAGAATTCCTTGAGGGCTTTCACTCCTGCCACCATCTCATCCCTCCAGAAAAACCTTCTACACCCAAATCCATGGCTGCATCCATTGTTTCCGCAGCAGTCTGGGGGCTACGGTGCTGAGTTTCTCACACCCGAGCAGTAGGAGAGGTTCACGTTTGTGAAGACAAAGCTATGTGGAAATAAGGCAGTGGATGTTGCAGATCTGGAGAAAAATGGAATGCATAGTATAGTGGCCGCTATGAACAGGATGCAGTGGACGGAAATCTCAACCTTCTCAGAGGTAAGCTATCCAGACCTCGTGAAGGCCTTTTATGTGTGTTTGCGATCAGAGGCAGATGGGTCCTTGACATCCTCTGTCAAGGGAGTCCAGATCAAGATTGACCATGAGCTTCTGAAGATTCTGTTTGGTGTGAGCACGTCTGGTCACAGTGGGATCCACTCTGTGGATACCCAGGCAAGGGTCTAGGAATTGTTGGTCCAGGATTTAGGTTGAAAGATGGTAAATTGGATATAATCAATTGAATGCATTCAATCGCCTTCTACACTTTATAGTTTGTCAGATTTTGGTTCCTAGAAGTGCTACCTTTTCAACCTGTACTAAAGCAGATTCAGATATGATGTTTTGGGCAATTCAGAACCAGGAGGTAAATATGGCTGCAGTGATTATTGAAAGAATGAAGTTTGCTCATGATCAAATTTGGGATACTAAGAGCAAGTTAAATGTATCCTTGCCTTATGCCCACCTGCTCACCAAGATTTTCAAACATTATGGCATACATCTGTCTGGAGCAGTAGTTGAGAAGATGGGCCAAGCAATTAGGTCCAGAAATTTGAGAAAGAGTGGCTTTTCAGCAGTAAATGGAGTATGGACCAAAACCTCTGTGGCTGAGGGTGAGGCCATAATTGGCAAAGCCCAAGAAATCCAGCAAGAGGTACCAGCAGTAGCAGGACCAGCCGCAGGAGCACCAGCTGAAGTTGCAGCGGCAGCAGAAAAGGCACCAGATTCATCAGCATCACTTGCAGTAGAAGTGGAAAGAGTAGGTTAGAGGAAGCTTCAGTAGTTCCAGCAGGAGCAGTAGTGGAAGAATTTGGTAGAAGAGTTGAGGGCATTTCTCCTGAGATTATTGTCCCTGTTGATCAATATCTAAGGAACCTCTACCCTCCTCCATAGTAGCTTCGGTGCTTCGAGATGTCCTAGATTCCATCCAAAGCACTCCTGTTATTCCAGAAGGTGATGGCAGTTCTGTAAAAGAACCTATGGCATCAGGCCACTTTGAAGAAACTTTGTTAGAAGATGCTCCCAGCCAGGGGGAGCGAATTGTTAGTGGGCCTCAAATATCTGAATCCGTGGCAGTGGGCCACACTGTTGAAGAAGCTATGGTTGAAGCTCCAATTTATAAGGAGCAAACAGTTGTTCAAGAAGATGTTGTTATGGAAGATGCTCTCATTGAGGGGGAGCATTCAGTGTCAGAAGAAATTCAAGCAGAGACTGGTGTGACATCAGTCCACACTGATATTCCTATAGAAAAAGAAGATCCAGCCCAAACAGTAGTAGCAGCAGCAGCACACACTGATATTCTCTTAGAAAGTGTGCCTACTGAAGAAGAAAATTTGAATGATGGTGAAACTCATGGGGAGCACACTGAAGGTGTTCCTGTGAATGAAAGATCAGATGCAGACCATGCTCACTTTGAGGAGCCCGTTGGCAGGAAGCAAAAGGAAGAGAATAGCACTTAAAAGGCTAAGGAAGATAGAGAAGAAGGTAAATTTGAAGCCTGTCATTAAAAGGTTGGATGTTCAAGGTGAGATCATGTGCTCAGTACAATCAAACGTGAATTCCATTCTTATGAGCCAGGCATCAACCTCCAAAGAAATATCTCAGATAAGAAATGCCATGAAGTGGTTTAATAAGGAAATGGGCAACATGAAGACAATGTTTTCTGAGATGTTGAAGGCAGATGTTCAAAGGCCATCAGGGCCAAGTGAAGCAGATGTTCCAAGGCCATCAGGGCCAAGTGAGCTAGAGGCAGGGCCACCAGGGCCAGCAGAAGCTGTCCCTCCAGTTGAGGTCAGTGAGCAAGAGCCTTCTGAGGCCAGGCAGCAAGTAGAAGAGGTCGAGCCATCTGGGTTCATTGTGGTTGAACCAGTAGGTCTGTCCAAGCCTCAGGCAGTTCAGATAGAACCACAGGGCCAGTGATCTCCAAGGATGTGCAGTCTAGTGTAGAAGAGCCAACAGTTGCTCCTGAAGCCCATGAGCCTTCATTCATTGCAACACCACCCCTTCTTCACCACCATCCTCATCCACAGCACCTCAAGCACCACCCACCTTTAAACACCTATGCCTCACCCATCTCCTCACCAACTCCTTTTCCATCTCAATCTCCCTTCTTTCCTACCTCCTCCCCAATCATTCCTCCACCTCCTCCTATCATTGCAAATCCTCCAGCTTCCTCATCTGCTGGAGCCTCCTCCTCATCTGCTCATTCTTCCACAAGACTTCTTCCACCATTACTCCAAGATCATTTATTCATCCTCCTACTCCACCTTCATCCATTACATTCATACCTGAAAACCCACAACTTGCCAGTGCTTTTTTCACCCAAGTTGAGGATGAGTTTGAACGCTCAACACTCACCTCAATCCTGGCAGTTGCCACTCATATTCATAGGCCAAATCCCCCCAGTCCTGTTCAAAAAAGAGAAAACTCTCCACTTCTGTAGCTATACTCTCTACACCCAAATTTCCACCTCTTTGGTTCTCCCTCACTATTGAAAACTGAAGGAGACAAATCTACTGTGAATATCTTCAAAAATGCATTCTTTCCACCATTTTGGTCATTCCCCATCTCAACCTAACTGATCACCTACATATTATTCTTCCTTATTGCCATATATCCAAAGTCGACCAATAAAAATCTTTCCATATGGCTGAGTGCAAGACTGAAGATCAGTGGGTAAAAGGGCACAAGTCTCTCTACAATAAATACCTCACTGCCAGAGCAGATAGCATTTCTCGTCGAGATCACCCACTCACTCTCTCTGAGTGGTTTGTTCTTCATCATCAAACTCTCTGGGGCCAGTTCATTCTTAAAGAAATCAGAATAGCAAGGTATTTTTAGCTTTATAGCGATTACTGCTATCTTAACAAGATCCCTGAGGTACAGTTTGGTCAATTCCATGGCGCTCTTGCTCTCCTCAGGACAGAACACCCTGTAAATTGCTCCTTCAAAGTGGATTTCACAACCCTCAAAATGTCTGATATAGTTTTCCTTCCCAAGTTACACTCCTTAGTGTTTGACTCCTTCGCTGGCTCTCATGCTTTTGAGAGATTTGCTCGTATAATGGGACGACTGTCAACTAAGCAGGGTCGTCTCCCCTCATTTCAGAGATTTATCTTCAGGGAGTATCACTTGGGCCACCTCTCCTCTGAAGTTCTAGCTCCGTTAATTTCCGAATGTGAAAGGCTTTCTCCCACCGACTGGGAAAAGCACTACCATAAATCCGCTCTCCAGTTGGAATCAGTAAATAGTTCCTTAGTCAGGGCAGGCAAGCCTCATCTATCTGCTGAAGCCTTCTTGGACCTGAATTCCATTAATCCCGTTCAAGAACTGTATGTTCAATGGGCTTCAAGGTATTCAGCTTTCATCTCTTTGAAGAAGAACCTGCATGATCACCAGATCTTCTATCCTATCACATTTGATTGTTTCCTTCAGCGTGCCAGTTTTGGGAAGAGCAGTCACTTCAGATTTACTCTTGACAAGGATCAGTATGCGCTCTCTCTTGGAAGATCAGCGGCAGCTTTACATTAAGCGCATGATCCCTTCCATGGGTGACTCCTTTTCTATAGCGTATGGGGTTTTCCAACAATTTTTGAAGACTAGGAGGTTAAGGCTTGGGCCATTATTTCTCAGCATGCCTCTCTTCTTTCTCCTCTGGTCTATCTTCTGTACCTCCTCAATTTAATCCAATATATTTGGTTATGTGCTTCTCTCTTAAATCTTCTTCCTCTTCTTTGTCTCAGTTTATCTTTTTGCTTAATGACAAAGGGGGAGAAATACCTAGCTTTTCTGAATACATTTCAAAAAGCTTTCGATTATTCATATTTTTGTTAAGTTTATCATCACCAAAAAGGGGGAGATTGATGATCAGTCTGTCCCCATGTAATTTTAATTAATTATATTTTATTTTGGTGATTAAAAAAACCATGTCAAAGATTACTAACACATATTCCATAAGTCTTGAGCACAAGAAATACTACAGGAAAATCAAGCAAATTTGGTAAGTATTACCTTTCTGAAGCAATATTAAGTTCAGCATGAAATTTCTCTAAGTCCACATCGACTTTCCTTATGCTACAACGATTTCAATAGAACTATAAAGATTTCATAAGTGCCTTAACGATTTCCTCATAAACCTGAAACATCGTTTAGATTTAAACAGAAATCGTTCTCGTAACGATTTGCTCATCGCAACGATTCCTTAAGTCATCGTAACGATTTGCTCATCGCAACGATTCCTTAAGTCATCATAACGATTTGCTCATCACAACGATTCTTTTCATCGTAACGATTTGCTCATCGCAACGATTCCTTAAGTCATCGTAACGATTTGCTCATCGCAACGATTCCTTAAGTCATCGTAACGATTTTCTCATCGCAACGATTCCTTAAGTCATCATAACGATTTGCTCATCACAACGATTCCTTTAGTCATCGTAACGATTTGCTCATCGCAACGATTCCTAAGTCATTGTAACAATTGCTCATCGCAACGATTCCTTAAGTCATCATAATGATTTGGTCATCTCAACGATTCCTTAAGACGACATAACGATTTGCTTCGCGCATTGACTTCTTTAGTAATCATAACGATTTACTTTGCACAATGATTTCTTTATTGATCACAACGATTTTCTTGTAACTCATAACGATTTGATTATATCTCTTGATCATAATGATCTTTTGTAGAATCATAACGATTTGGCTATGTTACAACGATATGGCGGTTAGTGCATAACGATTTCATAAGTCATGAATGCATCGATTTTATGTTATAACGACTTGATATTTAACAGTGTTGAATAGTCAAAGTCTTCGCACATATCTTTCTAACATCTGTGCATTTAATGAAGACTGAACGTATCTCTGCATGCATGCAGACGATATCGTCTATTATCGTACTTACTCTGTATGCATCTTTTAGATACAGCAAAATGGCATTACTATTTCTATGATCTCTTGCCCTAACGTTAACTGACGACAAGAGACAGCCAAGTTGTCTCCTATGTAAGCCTGAAAATGTGTGCAGGTCCTGAAGACATTCTGTCATACAACGTGGACCATAGATGCCAGAAGATCCTATCTCTTTGGTGTACAAATGGATAAAAGACTGTTGACTGGAAGCTTCAAATGTCAAGCAGTTTAATGTAAACAAAGCGTAGAGACAACGGACTTCTCAACGTTCAAATTTCAACAAGAGATATATATATAAGCAAGAGTGAAACTCATAAGATAATTTTCAGAGACATCACTCCAAGAACTGTGTTCAAGTTCTCTGCGAGTTCTCCAGAAAAGAGCCTAACCTCATTCCTATTAGCTTCAGCTCTTCGCTCTCTGTGTTCTGTGTAGATTCTGTGATAGAGAGCCTTTGTACTAAGAAGACACTGTCCTGCACATCTTGTTCTTCTTGGTTCTTGCTTCGGGTCAAGCACTTGTTCTATTAGATTGATCTAGGGGCACCCCTTCATTCATTATGTGCTTGTTCCCTTCTGGTGTGAAGGAAGACCTAGGTGTATCCAGGGTGTGTGTGTGCCTTTCCGGTGTGAAGGAAGACCTGGTGGGGTATCCAGGGTGTTGTTCCTCTTCAGGCTGAGAAGAGAAGACCAGCTGAGCTGGGTGCTGTAGTGTCATAGGGGGACTGTACCCTAGATAGTGAAATCCTGAGTTGTTGCTCAGGGACTGGACGTAGGACTCCTAAGGAGAGGAGGTCCGAACCAGGATAATCCTTGCGTTGTGTGATGATCTTTGTGTGTTTGTTGTTTACACTAACCTTCACTAACCTTCATCGAATAATTTTGTATGCATGTTTTAAGTACAGGTATTAGCTAAATAAATTATAAAGACCCATTCACCCCCCCTCTGGGCTCGTCAATTGGGGCAACAGTTTCTCCATGCGGGTTTTAGGGTGAATACGCCGATCCAGTGTTGGATCATTGTCTTCGGGTTCCTATCGGTGTTGTGAGATGAGGGAAAGCATTTCCCATCATCAAACTGCAGGTTTTTGGGCTGGATTGCCCGTGGGAACGACCTGGGGCCATTTCAGCTGCTGAAAGCTGAAGAACTTAACGTCAACGTTGGTTGACGTCAAGTTCGTTAGGGAGGAACTTGGCGGCAAGATCCCTTTCCGTCAAGATGAGGTAAACGGCAAGCTTGTTGCCGTCTACTTTCTGTAGACGGCAAGGGTGTTGCCGTCTACCCCATAGTTGGCGGCAATCGATGTTGCCGTCAACCCCACAGGTAGGTCCCAGCAGGCTGACCCCCTTTGCCGTTGTGTGAGGTGTTGACACGCAGTGTCCGCCTCCTGGCACGGTGTGCCGGACATTGAGAGCATCTCTGTTTGTGCTGGTATCGAGTTTTATCGTACTTGTGTTTGTGCTTGTGTAGTGTTTCCCAGACGTGGAGGTGAAGACTCGATCTGCATGACTGGTGTTGAGCTATTTTGCTGGTGAGCTTGGCGTTGAGTGCGACTCCGTCCTGTGCGTGCCCCTTGTGGTGGTTACCAGCCGGTTTCCTTGGGGCCCCTTCTCCACCGTTTGAGTCCGGCGTAGGGGAAAACTGGTAGAGGACCAGACGCGAGGGAAAGTGTCTGAGTGTGCACACGTGGCTAGGGTTGGAGGACTCTATGGTGTCGAGGTGCCAAGCCATAGGCCCTAGCTGGTCCTACCTTGTGCGTGTGTGTGTGTGTCTGTCTGTGTGTGCTTGTTGTGTTGTGAGCCTTTGAGGTTCTAGTTTCTTGGCGCACTCTTGCGAGGATTGCGTACCACAACCGGTTTTGTGTGTTGTGATGTGTTTATTTACTGTAGTTTTATTTTCCGCACTGCTTTTAGTACTGTTGCCGGTGGGGGTTAGTGTCCCTACTGGGTCTCTTCTTGAGACTCACTCCCTTTCTTTTCAAGTGGTTCATCCTCGGCTCCAGGTGCTGAGGAGCCTGTCACTCCGATGCTGGTCCTGCTTAGCTACTGTGAGTAGTACTTAGTTTATGTGCTCAGTGTACTCTTTACTTTTGTTGGGTCAGCTCTGAGTTGTACTATTTGATATATTATATAGTGGAATGTTCAAATTTTGTGGTGTGTACTTTTCTTATATGTTCTCCTCAGACGTTCTCTTTTACCCTTCCGAGCTTCGGCTTGTGGGTGGTGGGTCAGGGTTCAGGTTACTGGTTGGTAACTGGTAATTCAAATCTTGGGTCGTTACAGTTGGTATCAGATCTTGGTCTGTCGAGACATATAAGGAAATCCCCCAAGATAACTCAGAGCGTGAAGAGTACAGTAGAAGCAAGCAAAACTGGAGTTATTTTGTGTATTAATTTGTGTGCATGTCCTGTGTAGATCCATTATGACACCTAGGCGACGTCGTGTTGAGGAGGTGGTAGAGCAGGCACCTCAGCAGGAGGCTCGAGATATCCCACCGCCACCGCAGACGTAGCCAGGACTGCAAGATGCACACAGTGGTGTTGTACCACTGCCACCACCCCCTCCTCAGGCAGCACAGGGGTTTGACTGGACTCGTTTTCTCGAGGGGATGGCACAGATTGTTGCTCAGCATTGTGACATTCCAGCACCCCATGGAGGTTCTGGGAGGGTGCATGGGAGTTTTTGTAGTTCCAGCCTCCTCAGTTTTAGGGACAGTCAGATCCAGATGCAGCCGGTCATGTTGGACGTGATGGAGCGGACTTCTGTTCCATGGAGTGCGTAGCGGAGGAGAGGGTTTTGTTGGCCAGCTATCAGTTGCAGGGGCAGGCGTTGGCCTGGTGGACTTTAGAGTGGGAGATCACTTTTCAGTCCCGCCCACTTAGGCAGATCACTTGGCAGGAGTTTGTGGCAGCTTTTGAGAGAGATTTCTGCCCCACATATGTCAAGACTGAGAGGCTGTATCAGTTCCTGGATTTGACTCAGAGTGAGATGTTAGTGGTCCAGTATAGAGCCAAATTTGTGGAGTTAGGGCGCTATGCACCGCAGATCATGGCAGATGAGGGACTGAGGACCCAGTAGTTTGTGAGAGGGCTGAGGCCAGAGCTCAGGCAGGCATTGATAGTTGCTCTTGTCACTGACCTTAACGCAGCCTATCAGACTGCGGTAGCACTTGAGGCTAACACCTTACGGACCTGTGGGCAGACCAGAGTAGTTCAGGTACAGGCGGGTCCATCCCAGCAGAAACAGTAGCAGAGTAGCTCTCAGCAGACCTTGAGGGCCACGACCTCCTATACGTTCTCTTCTGCAGGGATGTCATCGAGGTCAGGGTCCCAGAGGAGGTGCCGACATGACAGGAGGCAGGCAGAGTAGAGGCAGCTTTTAGTTGAGAGTGTTCAACAGCCTTTTGGATAGCAGCAGAGCCAACATTCTTTCACTGGACGGTGTTACCAGTGTGACCAGTTGGGTCACATGGTGCGGGATTACCCTCTGTTACCTCGAGACCCGCAGCATCAGAGTCAGCCTCAGTCTCGTGCGCAGCAGCAGCAGCAGATCCCTGTGCAGCAGCAGCAGCAACAGCAGACCATGAGTTCAGGCAGACCGAAGACCAAGGCTCGTGGTATGCACATGATCCCAAGCAGAGGTGGAGGGAGCTCATCTTGTGGAAGGTACTGTGACTATCCTTGGTTCTGTAGTTAGAGTTTTGTTTGATTCTGGTGCCTCCCACTCTTTTGTTTCTGAGGGGTTTTTAGACTCCCTTGGGGAGCTGGACATGGGAGTGTTCAGCGAGCTTGTTGTGGAGCTACCGACAAGAGACTTTGCTCTCACCTCCTACTGTCTTGAGAAGGTACTAGTGTAGATGCATGGTCAGTGTTTGCCAGCACGGTTGTTTGCTATGCAGTTGCAGGATTTTGATGTGATTTTGGGTATGGACTGGCTTGAGCAGCACGGTGCTATGGTGGATTGCAGAAAGAAGAGGGTGTACCTTTAAATACCCCGAGGAGCTGCCTTCTACTTCCAGGGTATCGTACCTCTTACTTCCCGATTTTTGATTTCTACTTTGAGGGCAGAGGGGTTGTTGGCTTCTAGGTGTTAGGGTTTCCTTGCTACTGCTGTGCTTGTTGACCAGGATTCTTGGGGAGTGGAGGACATTTTCGTGGTTTGTGAGTTTCCAGATGTCTTTCCGGATGAGTTACCTGGTCTACCACCACATAGGGAGATTGAGTTTACTATCGAGCTTGTTCCTGGCACCACACCTTTTGCACAGGCACCGTACCGCATGGCACCAGCAGAGTTGCGGGAATTGAAGAGGCAGTTAGAGGACTTGTTGAAGAAAGGCTATTTCCGCCCTAGTTTTTCTCCTTGGGGGTCTCCAGTGTTGTTTGTTAAAAAAAAGGATGCATGCGGTTGTGTATTGACTACAGGAAGCTGAATCAGGTGACCATCAAGAATAGGTATCCTTTGCCTAGGATTGATGATCTCTTTGATCAGCTTCAGTCAGCTCGAGTTTTCTCCAGGATTGACCTGAGGTCAGGCTACTATCAGTTATGGATCAGAGACTTTGATGCGGAGAAGACTGCCTTCAGGACCAGATATGGGCAATTTGAGTTTTTGGTGATGCCATTTGGGCTCACCAATGCCCAACGGCCTTCATGGATCTAATACATAGGGTGTTCCATCAGTACCTGGACCAGTTTATTGTGGTGTTTGTTGACGACATTCTGGTGTACACTGCTTCAGAGGAGGAGCATGCCCAGCACTTGAGGATCGTGTTGCAGACTCTGCAAGAACACCAGCTGTATGCCATGCTCAGCAAGTGCGAGTTTTGGATGTAGCAGGTTCACTTTTTGGGACACGTGATCTTAGGTAATGGAGTTTCAGTGGATCTAGCGAAGGTCGAGGCAGTTTTGCAGTGGGAGAGACTCCGTACAGTGACAGAGATCCGCAATTTTTTGGGTTTGGCTGGTTACTACCGCAGATTTATTAGAGGTTTTTCACAGATTGCTGCACCCCTGACTCATTTGACGAGGAAGGGAGTACCATTCGAGTGGTCGAAGTAGTGTGAGCAGAGCTTCATAGAGTTGAATGACTGCTTACGTCAGTGCCAGCCCTGGTGTTGCCGTTAGGTACAGAGGGTTTTAAGGTCTGCATAGATGCTTCCTGCATTGGCTTAGGAGCAGTACTTATGCAGCATGGTAGAGTGGTGGCTTATGTGTCACGTCAGCTAAAGCCCCACGAGGAGAGTTACCCGACCCACGACCTGGAACTCGCAGCTGTGGTTTTTGCTCTAAGGATTTGGCGTCATTACTTGTACGGAGTGAGGTTTGTGGTTCGCACCGACCACCAGAGTCTGCGGTATGTCTTTTCTCAGAGGGATTTGAACATGAGGCAGTGTTGTTGGATGGAATATCTGAAGGACTATGATTTCAGCATTGAGTATCAGCCTGGGAAGGCGAATGTGGTTGCAGATGCCCTGAGCAGGAAGGCACAGGTGAGTTACCTCATGCTGAGAGAGTGGAAACTGTGGCAATCTATAGTAGAGGGATCCTTCAGTGTTTCCACCAGACGACAGCAGTGTATGCTAGGCAGTTTGTTAGCAGCTCTAGCTAGTATGAGGCAGGTTATTGAGGCTCAACAGTCAGATCCCGAGTTGCACAGAGTGTTACTTCTCCCAGAGGTCGAGCTGCATGACGACGGGACTGTTAGGTTATGGGACAAACTCTATGTACCTGATGAGGAGTCCGTCAGAAGAGCAGTTTTGCAGGAGGCACATGGGTTCCGATACTCGATTCATCCAGGGTCAACCAAGATGTACCACAGGCTGAGACGACAATTTTGGTGGCCTGGGATGAAGAGAGACATAGTGGCTATTGTTGCCAGGTGTTTGATCTGTCAGCAGGTGAAGGCCGAGCACCAACACCCTGGAGGACTTGTATAGCCGTTGGATATTCCCATGTGGAAATGGGACCATGTGACGATAGATTTTGTGTGTGGACTGCCGAGGACAACTAGAGGATATGACAGTATTTGGGTGCTTGTAGACAGGCTGATGAAGATTGCCAGGTTCTTGCCCATTAGAGCTGGCTAGGGTGTGAGCAGGTTGGCCAGACTGTATGTGGAGCGGATTGTTCTTTTGCACGGGGTGCTGATCTCTATTGTGCCAGATAGAGATCCTCGCTTCACTTTTGGGTTCTGGCGCAGCTTCCATAGAGCCTTGGGGACAGAGTTAGCGTTTAGCTCTGCCTATCACCCACATTCATACGGATAGTCGGAGCAGACTATCCAGACTTTGGAGGACATGCTGCGATCTTGTTGTCTGGAGTGGCAGGGGTCTTGGGTAGCACACTTATTGTTGGTCAAGTTTGCATATAATAACAGTTATCATTCTAGTATCGGCATGGCACCCTATGAGGCCCTGTACGGACGACCGTGTCGTACTCCTCTTAACTGGTTTGAGGTGGGCGAGCGAGTCATCACTGGAGCAGAGTTAGTTCAACAGTCAGTTGAGGTAGTACAACTTGTCAGATAGAGGCTTCAAACAGCTCAAAGCCGATAGAAGAGTTATGCCGATCAGCGCAGGTGACCGCTTGAGTTTCAGGTTGGGGACCAGATGTTTGTCAGAGTGTCTCCTATGAAAGGGGTGATGAGGTTTGGTAGACACGGGAAGTTGAGTCCCCATTATATCGGACCCTTCACCATCACCGAGCGTATTAGAGGTTTAGCATACTGACTTCATCTTCCGCTAGAGTTGGCAGCGGTCCACGATGTGTTCCATGTGTTGATGTTGCGGAGGTACCTTCCAGATGAGTCGCACATTCTCCCGAGTACAGAGTGAATCGAGGTGACGCCGGCATTGACAGTACCAAAGTATATGCTGTATATTGAGGATCGCCAAGTTCAAAGGTTGAGGAACAAGGCAATCCCATTGGTTCGCGTTGCTTGGCAGCAGTACTCAGGAAGCGAGTCAACCTGGGAGCGGGACGATGAGATGCGCGAGTCAACCTTGAATTTCAGGGGCGAAATTGTTTTAAGGGGGGGAGGCTATAAGGCCTGGGGCCTTATTGGACCCTTAATGGGCCTTCTCTGGAACAGTGTCTGTTGATGTCAAGGGATGTTGACGTCATAGGGGGTTGACGTCAAATGTGTTGACATCAACAGTGGGGTTGACGGCAAGGGTGCTGCCATCGACTGGGTCTTGGCGTCAATCGATGTTGACGTCTACCGAAGTTCCAAAGTTCTCTCGTGCATGAACTTGACGGAAATCGATGTTGACGTCAAGTTCTTGTCGGTGCAAGTTGACGACAAACATGCTGACGTCAACCTGCCCGGCCTATGTTTTTAGGGGCGACCTAAGGCCCCTTCTTCCTCACTTATCTCCCTCTCTTTCCCACAACCTTCACCCCTCTTCTTCTCCACTTCTTCCGACGGCCGACAGAAGTTCGTGGGGAGGCTGTGGTGCTCGTGGCGGCGGCAGAACAGGCGGGAAATAGGGTTTGAAGGATCGTCCTCGCGGTGGAGCTCTGGGATAATCGGCGACATTTAAGGTTCTTTTGGGAGTTTTATTACGTTTTGAGGTAGGGACTCTGCCCCTTGACTCCCCTGTTTGTAGTGCCATGCTTGTGTGAGTGTGATTTGCATAGAAATCGAGGTTTCTGGGGAGGGTTTCTCCATGCCGGGTTTTGGGGTGAATACCCGATCCAAGCATTGGATCGTTGTCTTCCGGGTTCCTATCGGTGTTTTGAGATGAGGGAAAGCATTTCCCATCATCAAATCGTAGGTTCTTAGGCTAGATCGCCCGTGGGAACAGCCTTGGGCCATTTCAGCTGCTGGAAGCTGAAGAACTTAATGTCAACATCGGTTGACGTCAAGTTCTTCAGGGAGGAACTTGGCGGCAAGATCCCTTGCCATCAAGATGAGGTAAACAACAAGCTTATTGCCGTCTACTTTCTGTAGATGGCAAGGGTGTTGCCGTCTACCCCATAGTTAGCGGCAATCGATGTTGCCGTCAACCCCACAGGTGGGTCCCAGCAGGCTGACCCCCTTTGCCATTGTGTGAGGTGTTGACACACAGTGTCCGCCTCCTGGCATGGTGTGCCAGACGTTGAGAGCGTATTCGTCTGTGCTGGTACCGAGTTTTGTCTTACTTGTGTTTGTGCTTGTGTAGTATTTCCCAGATGTCGAGGTGAAGACTCTGTCTGGATGACTGGTGTTGAGCTATTCCGTCGGTGAGCCCTTCTCCATTGTTTGAGTCCGGTGTAGGGGAAAATCGGTCGAGGACCAGACGCGGGGGAGAGCATCTGAGTGTGCACACATGGCTAGGGTTGGAGGACTCTATGGTGTCGAGGTGCCAAGCCATAGGCCCTAGCTGGTCCTACCTTATGTGTGTGTGTGTGTGCTTGTTGTGCTGTTGAGCCTGCGAGGTTCCAGTTTCTTAGTGTACTCCTGCGAGGAGTTACGTACCACACCACCGGTTTCTTTTGTGTTGTGCAGTGTCTACTTACTGTAGTTTTTTATCTTCCGCACTGCTTTTTAGTACTATTACCGGTGGGGGTTAGTGTCCCTACTGGATCTCTTCTTGAGACTCACTCTCTTTCTTTTCAAGTGGTTCGTCGTCGGCTCCAGGTGCTGAGGAGCCTGGTCACTCTGGTGCTGGTCCTATTTAGCTGTTGTGAGTAGTACTTAGTTTATGTACTCACTGTACTCTTTACATTTGTTGGGTCAGCTTTGAGTTGTACTATTTGATATATTATATAGTGGAATGTTCAAAATTTTCTGGTGTGTACATTTTCTTATATGTTCTCCTCAGACGTTCTTTTTTACCCTTCCGAGCTTCGGCTCGAGGGTGGCGGGTCAGGGTTCGGGTTACTGGTTGGTAACTGGTAATTCGGATCCTGGGTTGTTACAAAATTTGTCATACTTCAGGCCATACCCTTGTCCTACTTATCCTTGTCTTAATTTGAAAAAGGACAGACCCACCATGCTTGGGCCATGCCTTTTTGTCAACTCCTAAAGTGGTGTGCCTAAGGGTCAGTTTTAAGCATAAACTATCAAAATCTTTCCAATATTCAAGTCTCCAGGTAGTCCTGTTATGATGGTGGATAGGGCCTCCATTGCTTTATGTTCAAGAGCCATATCGATTGCTATATAACAAGGCAATCGATAGAAGAAAATATCGATTATTGACCAACATCAATTGGTCAGAAACATCGATTACTGAAGAAAACATCGATTACAGACCCACATCAATTACTATTTAAATATCGATTGCGGGCCAACATCGATTACTACTTAAACATCGATTGTTCCCTAAAACATCGATTACTAAAAGAACATCGATTTGTTCACTTGAACATCGATTACTAAAGGAAACATCGATTGTTCCACTTGAACATCGATTACTAAAGAAACATCGATTGTTCACTCAAACATCGATTACTGAAGGAAAGAACATTGATTACATAGAAGGCAATCGATTGGTATTTCGTCATATCTGAAGTTCTGCTTCGACTGACAGTATTTTCTTCTGTTTTATATGAAGTGTCACTTCGTCACCCACTTCATCATATACGAAGTGTTGCTTCAACTGACTATGTTTTATTCTATTTTCTACGAAGTTACACTTCGTCATATACGAAGCTAACTTCATCATATCTGAAGCTCTGCTTCGACTGACATCGTTATATTTTGACCAGTCGAAGGGTTGGTGAGCTATTGAGTTGCAACTAGTTGAGGGGGTACCAGTGTTCCCTTTTCATGAATTTCTCACGCATCCCAAGACTTCCTTTATTGATTTTTTTACTTTAATTATCCTATTGAGTCCTTAATTAATCTTGTCCACCAATTTATCCCCATTTATTTGGGATTTAAAAATTCAGTTTGTTACAGGCAGTGTCCCTGCACTTCGACTTCCCTCCAAGGATCTGCTTCAACGCGCACTCCCTCCATCGGCAGTGTCCAAGGCTCCAACAAACGTTCCCTTCGGTAGTGTGCAACGCGCACACCCTCTAGAAAGACTTGGCGCAATACGTTCTCTTCCTCCTCTAATGTCCTGCAATTTGACTTCCCTCCAAGGCTCTGCTTCAATGCACGCTCCCTTCATCCGGCAGTGTGCAACGCGCGCTCCCTCTGGCGGTGTCCAAGGCTCCAACGAGCATTCCCTCCGGAAGTGTCCCTTGCTCTTTGATCAAAAGGCAAACTCTCCCCCCCCCCCCCCACATAGTCGTGTCCCTTACGGTCAACTCTGGCATTCTCACTCGTTCACCTTCTTCTTTCCAACGTGCGAGGAAGTAGGAGCGTTGATGAATGGATTGGATTTTGTGTCCCCTTCAAAGTTTATGAAACAAGGTATGTATGTAATGCACCAACATCTGACACATGTTTGTCTAAAGTAGTATATATTGGTCTATAGAACTGACATTTGTTGGTTAATATAGCCATATGCGGTGTAACCGTATATGCTGGTCTATTGTAGCATATGTTAGTGCAAACTGATATAAATTAGAGAGGAGTGAAATATGTTTGTTTAGTGATATATGATAGTTAAAGTGAACATATAGGCTCCCATAGACATATGTTGGTTTTAACTTAGATATGTTGGTTCCTGTAATATATTAGACAAACTGATATATGTTTGTCAAATAATAAATGATGGTTTAAAGTAACATATGCTGCTTCACATAGCATATGTAAATGTAAATCTATATATGTTGGTTCAGTATAACATATGTTGGTGTAAACTAATATTTATTGGTGGAAATTGAGATATGTTTGTCAAGTGATATTTGTTTCTCTCAATAGACATGTTTGTCTGACATCACTTGTCTAATATATGTTACAGGTGAACAAAATAAAATTGAAATAGATGCATTGAAGACTCCATAAAAACTACTGAGAATTATGTGATTGGGAGGCTTTAGCGCCATGCAATGGCATGAAATTTGACTCCATAAATGATGCCAAAAAATACTACAACACATATGTGAGGCACATGGGATTTGGCATTAGTACATTTAGCAGCAAATTTAGTGGAAAAGTTTGTGCTTTTGCTCATTTTGTTTGTTGGAGAAATGGAAAAGTAAGGAAGAAGGCCAATTCACAAAATCATAAAGACTCTGCAAAAACTAGTTGCATAGCATCAATAAAAGTGAAATTAGACAAAGATAGTGGAGAATTTTTATTCTATGATGTTTTACTTGAGCATAATCATGAGCTGAATAGAGTTGTAGCTGCTTACTTAAGATCACATCGATGAATAACTACCCCGGAGAAGGCTGAAATCTTGAACATGCGTAGTGTAGGCATATCCACCACAAAAGTATTGTCTTACATGGAAAAAAGGAAGGGTAGCATACGGAGGTTAACATTTACGAAGAAAGATTGTCAAAAAATTTTGAATAGAGAATGACAATCTAAATTGAGAGAGGGTAATGAACAAAGAATGCTTCGTCATTATACTGAAATGAAATGCAAGGATCCAACTTTATTTTATTTATTTGACTTGAATGAGCATGATCAATTATCAAATATTTTTTGGATTGATGGTAGATCACGCACATCATGTAGCTATTTCTCTGATGTGGTTACATTTGATACCACTTATCTAACCAACAGATACGAAATGCCATTTGCTCTTTTTGTGGGGTGAATCACCATGGACAGTCTATCTTACTTGGGTGTGCACTGTTATGTAATGAGAAGACCGAAACATTTACATGGGTATTTCAGAGTTGGTTAGAAGCAAATGATGGAGTTTCACCAAAGGGAAATATTACGGATCAAGATAAGGCTATAGAAATGGCTATAGGTGAAGTGTTTCCAATGCTAAGCATCGATTTTGCTTGTGACATATATTGAAGAAGATACCTAAAAAGATTTGCCGTATTTGTAAAAAGTATCCTAAATTTATGGGAGAATTTGATAAATGCACCTATGATTGTGTAACAACTCATGAATTTGTAGAAAAGGGGATGATATAATGGATAAATATGTGGAATGCAGAGAAAATGAGTGGCTGTAGAATATATACCAATGTCGTAGAAAATGGGTTCCTGTGTATGTAAATGATCACTTTTTTGCTGGTAAGTTCCATCTAAAAGTATGCATATTTTTACCATATGTGATTGACATAAGTTTGGACCAATCCTTGTTCTCACAATATATTGTTTTACGTGTAGTTATGTCATCATCACAAAGAAGTGAGAGCATTAACCATTTCTTTGATGAATTTGTTCAATCTAAGACAACACTTGAAGAGTTCATACTTCAATATAGGACCGCACTTGAGAAAAGATGGGATGCCGAAGGAGAGGCCGATGTTAAGACATTAGAGACTAGCATTCTTGAAAACTTCAAGTACATTTGAGAGGCAAGCAGCTGAAATTTACACAAGGGGCATCTTTCAAAAATTTCAAAAAGAGGTTCTCGAGATGACTTCATGTCAACCTACAATATTAGATGCTAACAAAAATAGTTTGAGCCTAAGAGTGAAATCTATCGATAAGATTAAAGTGAAAGGAGTCGAAAGGATGTTTGAAAAAGAATTTACAGTGACATGTGATAAAATTGGGGTGGTTATATGTGGTTGCCGGTGTTTTGAATTTAGAGGATATCTATGTAGACATGCATTAATTGCTTTTCAGCTTGTTGGTATAAGTAGCATTCTATAGAGGTATATTTTAAAGCGATAGACAAAAGAGATGCAATACAGACATAGTCTTGATGAATACAACATGGATGGCAACAGTCTTCTTGATGAAAGTTCTCGTTACAGCTACAAGTTCATCAACAGTGAAAATACTAAGATTGGTGGATCTTCAAATATTGCATTTAATGTGGCAAGGGAGGTAATACCTATGCTACTTAAAAGGATTTTGGAAGTTGCTAATGCAAATATAGTTGAGCAACCTAGTGAGGAGATTCGAGTTTGTGATCCTCCTCGAGCATCGAGGAAAGGATGACCAAGGGAGGAGAATTCAAAGTTCTGTTGAGAAGAGAAGAAGAAGAACAGTAACTGAAAAAGAAAGTATGCATCCACCCTTGCAGCCAGCAATGCAGCCACCCTTGCAGCCAGCAATGTAGCCATCCTTACAGCTAATGTTTCAGCCAACAGTGCAGGCAACAATGCAGACACCAATGCAGACACTAATGCTGGCACCAATGCAGGCACCAATGCAAGCACCAATGCAGCCAAAATGGTTCCTTTTTTGACAGCTTGCAAATGAGGATATATATGGTTGCACCAACATATACCATTTTGATGTAAATGAATTATAGGAGGAAGGTGAAATTTGTACAAACATATGTTAGTATGCAACAACATATGGTATGGTTGAACCAACATATACCATTTTGATGTAAATGAATTATAGGAGGAAAGTGACATTTGTACAAACATATGTTAGTTAAAACTACATATGGTATGGTTGAACCAACATATACCATTTTGATGTAAATGAATTATAGAAGGGACAAGGTGAAATTTGTACAAACATATGTTAGTATGCAGCAACATATGTTATGGTTGCATCAAATATACATTTTTTTAATGTAATGAATATAGAAGGAGGATATCTTTACACCATTTTGCATATACCATTTTGCAACAAAATGTGGAAAACTGCCATATGTTTGTGCAAACTGTCATATGTTGGTGGAAACTAGCATATGTTATTGCAAACTAACATATGTTGGTGGAAAACTGGCATATGTTGTTGTAAACTGACACATGTTGGTGGAAAATTGTCATATGTTGGTGCAAACTCACATATGTTGGTGGAAAACTATCATATGTTGGTGCAAACTCACATTTGTTGGTGTAAACTGACATATGTTGTTGCAAACTGATATATGTTGGTGGAAACTGGCATATGTTATTGTAAACTGACATATTTTTTGAAAAGCTAGCATATGGTTGCAAACTGCCATATGTTGGTGGAAAACTGCCATATGTTGGAAAACTGTCATATGTTGTTGCAAACAAGAATATTGGTGGAAAATTGTCATATGTTGGTGGAAACTACAACTTGTCCCCAAGGACTTCGACAATCATACGTATGTTTGCATACGATGACACTTAGGTCATTAGGGTGGTAAGCATGCCTTGGCATTATGTGCATAAGCAAATTGTTTTGTTCCATATATTTTTTTAACCAAAGTTCTTAAATTACAACTTAAAAAAAGGTATATGAAATCAGAAACTACAACTTGTCCACAAATGACATTGACAATGATACGTACGTTTGCATACCGATGACACTTACGTTGGTGCAAACTATTATATGTTGGTTGAAACTGACATATGTTGGTGCAAACTGGCATAAGCTGGTGCAAAACTGTCATATATTGGTGCAAATTGACATATGTTGGAGCAAATCTGGGCATGTGTTGTTGCAAAATGACATATGTTGGTGTAAAACTGGCATAGGTTGGTGCAAACTGGTATATGTCAGTGCAAACTAACGTATGTTGGTGTAAAACTGACATATGTTGGTGGAAAATTGTCATATGTTGGTGCAAACTGGCATATATGGGTATAAACTAGCATATGTTGTTGCAAACTAACATATATTGGTGGAAACTGACATATGTTGTTGTGAGCTAACATATGTTGGTGGAAAACAATCATATGTTGGTGTAAACTGTCATATGTTGGTGCAAACTGCCATATGTTGGTGGAAAACTGGCATATGTTCGTGCAAACTGTTGCCCAGATAGCAAGCCCAGAGGGGGGGGTGAATAGATTGCTAAAAATTCTTTTTAACAAGATACATGTAAATAAACAGACTAGACAGACAACACTACGATCGATAGTTAGAGTTAGTGTTAATTAAAACAATGTGAACAATCACACAAACAACAGAAAATTTTATCCTGGTTCGGATCTCCTATCTCAAGGAGTCCTACGTCCAGCCCCCAAGCAACCACTTGGGATTCCACTAAACAAGGGTACAGTCTCCCTTAAGGACACATACTATAACGGCCCTGGATATTTATACCCAATAAGGGTCCATATCCAAATCCGCCTCCCGCGATCGAACAGAAGTCTCGCAAGGGATATCACTAACACGTGTCCAGTAAGAATATAAAAGACCACAAGTACAGTATATAGCACAGGAAAGTACAAGTGTATATAACTGTAAACCACAATGTACAAAAGTCCTATTACAATTATACATGTCCAAATAAAAGAGTGTACAACTACCTGGGGCATACCTCGAGGGAGCACAAGCTCAGACGACTCAACTACTCTACTGCTGGTGGTACAAGTCTGCACTACTCTGCGTAAACCACGTTGAAGTTAGCCAACACCTGCCAAGTCGGCCAACACCTGAAACAGACTATAAGGGAGTGAGCCTCAACAAGTCACCGGCTCAGTAGGGACCTCCCACAATGAAAACACAACTATACAAGAGACCTCAACCCCAGAGGGTCTCACAGGCAACACCGATAGCCGAAACATAACATGCACACACAAGCATGTTAAACATCAACTAATTATAACATACCGACTAAACCCGGTCCTCGAAAACTAAAGGAAATATAGGACTAGTTTAACACCGCTAGTCTGCCCTACAATCGAACCACCTCGACCACAAGCCTCACTGGCAGACCACTGCCTAAGCTACAGTCTCACAGGCAAACCAGCCGCACAAGGCATCGGATTGGCAATTACCAGCCAACACCCACATACCAAACCATAACTAGAATACACGGTACAAATATAAAAAACACACAACACGTGGAGAGTTACACTACAAGACCTCCACAGTATGCACAATCTCACCTCACAACAACTGAGGTCGGGACTCACGTACCACCACAACACAACTCTACCCACGAGGGGTAGATTTACCTACTACCTCGAGGTACAACACTGAACCATAGAACCGTGCCACCTTCATGGCACACAACAACGGTTAACGGTTTCACGATTATAACCTTAACCAGTAGTTCACACACAAACCACAACCGACGAGTCACAACACACATAAGCCACGACCAGTGGCGAAGCACAAGTCGGAACATAATGACTCCACCACATGGGAATAGACTACTAGTTCATGACGCCAGTATCCAACCCGGACAACACAGCACAAGAACCACCTCTCAGTCTCGTAGCCACGGACCACACAGTCCAGCTACAGCTCCACAAGCACACAAAGCAAACCACAGTGGAGACCAACCAACACCACACCTGCAGACCACACAGCTGCAGGTACAAGCCTGGCACCTTTAGGGACTCCGGCCTGAGCTCCCTAAAGTGAGGCACTGGAAATGCAGGACTAGATGGGGACCAGTATGTCTACCAGTGTTCGTCCTCTAACCACGAGCGCGCTACAAGCCACTGCACACCCACAAACACAAGCCGCTGCCCATAGTCGTCTTTCCCTCAGCCGGACATACAACTCAACACAGGAGTGAGGGTGTCCAGGAAGACGACCAAGACCTCAAAGGTACACACCGTACCGGGACATGCCCCGAGCACAACACACATGCCTGGCTCTCCTAGGAACCTGGGGTACCCGACTAAAGAGGTATTCTGGAATAGGCGCCAGACCACCAGACTTGGTAAGCACACAAACCACGGTATACATACTTTACGATCTTTACTAAACCAAAATACACAATGGTAGGAATAGCTTATCATCGGTCACCCTGTGACCCTCAAGCCATCCTATACACAAACGTTCATTAACCACGATAACACAATTTAACACTATCATTGTCTTAATGGGTCATCACGTGACCACTAAGACCACATGCCACACCTATACTCATTAACCAACACATCTAAATACATAAGCATGCTTAACTTAAACCATAAGCATGCTAACAACATACACATACCGAGCAGATCAACTGTAATAAACCTTACTTAACAGTAACCACAAGGCCTAGGCTAAGTTCACACCTGAACCTTACTGCCCAGCCAGCACAACTCAGCCACGAAACCTGAAACGCGTCCAACACAGACGCCGCGCTTCAAATCGCGTCGACCATACCCGACGCGACTCCAGATTAATGCGACAGGGCACACTGTCGTGACCAAGTCGCGACGGCCTGACTCGTCGCCACCGACAGTGAACGGTAAACTGCATCCACCTCATACGATGCCGATAATAAAACAATAAACATTTCATTGAATTGCGTCCGACCTTGTCGCCGCGTTTAACACTAACGCGATAGACCACAAGGTTGCGTTCATGTAACTGACATCACGTTAACGTTAGAAACTGGAACGCGTCGACAACATACGCCGTGTTCAACCAAATTGCGTCGGGTAACTCCGATGCGTTTCTAGCTCGCCAGTGAGCTCAGCTCACAGGCCGAACCCACTCTCCCCCACGGAAAAACCCACAACAGTTCTCATCGTTCAATCCATTAAAATTGTAAATAGGATAAGCCCAACAAGGCAAACCACCCACACATGATCCATCCCTTAATCCCCAATCCATTCATGCCTTTAAACGATAAACAAAAGTAGGAAGTCTCCCTACCGGAAGAAGACATCGAAGAACGCCCGAAACGTCCTCGTCGACGGTATGCCTACACTCCGAACGCCGTCCTTGCGTGGTTCCCGCACCGCACGAGCCACCCGAGGTCGAAAACCACCGGAATCCGCCGAAGAAGCTCCACATCATCTCCCACTACACCGGACAGAGCAACCTTTGCTCTGTCTGGGTGAAACGACACACTTAAAACTTTGATCGAAATTGCATCCAGAGCAGATGCTGCATTTAAACTCTTTAAATGCGTCCACCCAAGCCGACGCCACATAGAATCCGAACGACATGCGTCACAGAGGCAGTTCGCTGAATCGCATCGGGCAAGGCCGACGCGTTCAAATCGCGTCGCCTGGCTCCGCCGCGTTTCAAAACAGTGAACAAGCAGTGCAAATGGGCTGGCATATCCGGCCCATACTGCTCACCTTGTGCACACAAACCACACAAACAGCCCATTGACCATCTCTTGGTCAAGAGCACCACACATAGACCCGATAGACCCGGATCCGAACGAGCGTATCGTTACATTACTATCACCTAAAAAGGAATGTCGTCCTCGACATTCAGAGCAAAGCTATGGTAAACCAGACTATCACCTAAAAAGAATTTAAACCTTATATAGATCAAGTAGGATACATGTCCTTCTGCTCTTGCCTTTCAAATCACTGCTCACAGACTACCTAGATCTGCTTATTCTCATATCTTTCCTGCTTTGCCTTTCTCTTTCATAACTGCTCTGCTCTTTCTTTCTCTTTATTTCTTTTCCATACTTGCTCTATCCAATTGGTATGATCCATTCTTTCTTTACTTTCTGGCTATAAATGATTCCACCTTACTGTTGGCGCTTTATCTCCTTCGACTCAGCCTATTTTTCACACTTTCCTGGCTGTACTTGCAATATTTCATTTCTAGACCGCTTTACTTTCTCAAATCATTTACTAAACACTGCTCCACTGTAGTGCTTTACCATGTCTTAACCTCTTTCAATTCTCAAAATTTTCGGTGCCATTTCATTTCTGTTTATCATTGCCTGCTGTTATTCTGCATCATTGTTTCTCTATTCTTATTTGCCATTTAAAATCATCTCTTTTTCCTTAAACTCTACAGTGCCATTTCTTTTTCTACTCATGACCGCCAACTGTTTTCTACTTTATCTTTCTTATTATGTCTTTATACATTCAACTGCTAACTTTTCACGGGAAACTCACTGTCATTTCTAACTTTCCTTCCTTTTCATGTTGTTTTGCTTTACATTCTTTAACTCATTTTTCTCAATTTCTCGACCTCTTTCCCAACTATGCCAAATCTACAAATCTTTATCAAACAAGCAAATTTTGTGGGTTATAAACTTTCCACACTTCCGCTACGCTACTCTGATTATGCTGCACCCTTAGCATAATATCTTGGAAATTCTGTTTGTGAATTGCTTTCCATTTTCACTATTTCTCAAACCCCAGCTGGACTCAATTTTCATTTTATGATTTTCTCAATTTATTCTGCTCAACCATCTGCCACTGGCCTGAAACGTTGGAGCTTCCTGATCTGCTTTCCTCAATATATCACATATATTGGTGCTTCATCTTTGAATTCTGCACTTTGCCTCTTAACTGCTGGTACATCTTGCTCACCTCGTACCTTTCTTATCTTTAAATCATATAATCTAACTGATTTTTCACACTGCCTCTTCATTATTTCAAAATGCTGCTCTCATTGCCTTAACTCTGCACTTACTTATCTCATATAATACTGCGCTGGCCATTCTGCACAGTTTCCATATTTCTCTTTACAAATCTTTTACACACAAGTGCCACATTTTCTTAAATCCTTTTCTTTCTGTGCTCATCCATTCCAAATTTCTGCATCCCATTTCTCTCTTTCTGCTCTCTTCTGCTATATGGAGCCATATTCACTGTTTCTTAATTGATCTGCTTCTTTTTTTTACATTACCTCATAAATATTTTCCACAATTTCTCTGCTCAATTTAAAATTCCATCTTCTATACACTAACTTGTAAATCTTTTCTGATCATTTTCTTAATCATTTTTTTTTTCTTTTCTTAGCTTGCCATTCTCTTTCTTTGCTCAACTATTCACCTCGGCACCTTCTTATACAAATCTCTATTATCACAATTTGTTTACACCATCACTATTCATAACAACTTCTTATTCCCGAACTCGCGGGTGCAACCAATGCTAATCACACACACTGATGTGGTATAGCTGCCACAACTATTGCTCCTCTGCTATCATTTTCTCATCTGGGGCTAATCCACTTTATACATTTGTCACAAATCTTCCTTTACAACTTAATCACACTGTTCACCAAACTATTCCTTGGTATCAACTAGCACAAATGTCAACACAAAGATCACCTCTGCTGAGGTTCTCAACCACTAATACACACTTAATTATCTATAACTATACATTACTCTATTCCTTATTCCAACTCTGTTTCTTCTGCTATTCCATCATAGCTTACTTTATCTCTGCCTCTACCCATTTCTATTTTTTTACTAAAACATTCTTATTGGATTTCATAACTGAAATCACTAATCTTTCTGGTTTCATAACTGTGAATTCTTTAAACAACTTAACTGCCACTGCCTTTGACACACTGAGTAACCACTCAATTTATATCTCTAATCTTACCATTTTCTGCCATTTCTAACAACTACCGGGTTTACACGCAACCTTTTCATAATCTTTCACTTTTCACATACTGCATTAGTTTCTATCCATATCTGCTCCTGCTACTATCAACGGCTGCCCGACTAGCACATATTTCACATAACAAAAACTTAAGAGAAAACCATTTTAAATCACGTAAAACTGCAGACTTACTACAAGCAGTGGACAATAATCCATGTATTGGGACATTGTACCTTCAATGTCTTTTCCATATTCTAACTGGACCATTGCTCTGATACCAACTGTAACGGCCCTAGATATTTATACCCAATAAGGGTCCATATTCAGATCCGCCTCCCGCGATCGGACCGAAGTCTCACAAGGGATATCACTAACACATGTCCAGTAAGAATATAAAAGACCACAAGTACAGTATATAGAACAGGAAAGTACAAGTGTATATAACTGTAAACCACAATGTACAAAATTCCCATTACAATTATACATGTTCAAGTAAAATAGTGTACAACTACCTGGGGCATACCCCGAGGGAGCACAACCTCAGACGACTCAACTACTCTACTGCTGGTGGTACAAGTCTGCACTACTCTGCGTAAACCACGCCGAAGTCAGCCAACACCTGCCAAGTCGGCCAACACCTGAAACAGACTATAAGGGAGTGAGCCTCAACAAGTCACCGGCTCAGTAGGGACCTCCCACAACGAAAACACAACTATACAAGAGACCTCAACCCCAAAGGGTCTCACAAGCAACATCGGTCACCGAAACATAACATGCACACACAAGCATGTTACACATCAACTAATTATAACATACCAGCTAAACCAGGTCCTCGGAAACTAAAGGAAATACAAGACTTGTTTAACACCGCTAGTCCGCCCTACAACCGAATCACCTAGACCACAAGCCTCACCGGCAGACCACTGCCTAAGCTACAGTCTCACAGGCAAACCAGCCTCACAAGGCATCGGGTTTGGCAATAACCAGCCAACACCCACATACCAAACCATAACTAGAAATACACGGTACAAATATAAATAACATACAACACGTGGAGAGTCACACTACAAGACCTCCACAGTACGCACGGTCTCACCTCAACAACAACTGAGGTCGGGACTCACATACCACCACAACACAACTCTACCCATGAGGGATAGATGTACCTACTACCTCGAGGTACAACACTAAACCACAAAAATGTGCCACCTCCAGGGCACACCACAACGGTTAACGGTTTCACGATTATAACCTTAACCAACAATTCACACACAAACCACAACCGATGAGTCACAACACACACAAGCCACAACCAGTGGCGAAGCACGAGTCAGAACAAAACGACGCCACCACACGGGAATAAACTACTGGTTCATGATGCCAGTATCCAACCCGGACAACACAGCACAAGAACCACCTCTAAGTCTCGTAGCCATGGACCACACAGTCCAGCTACAGCTCCACAAGCACACAAAGCAAACCACAGTGGAGACCAACCAACACCACACCTGCAGACCACACAGCTACAGGTCCAAGCCTGGCACCTTTAGGGACTCCAGCCCGAGCTCCCTAAAGTGAGGCACTGGAAACACATGACTAGCTGGGGACCAGTACGTCTACCAGTGTCCATCCCCCAACCACGAGCGTGCTACAAGCGACTGCACACCCACAAACACAAGCCGCTGCCTACAGTCGTCTTTCCCTCAGCCGGACGTACAACTCAACACAGGAGTGAGGGTGTCCAGGAAGACGACCAAGACCTCAAAGGTACAACCGTACCAGGACACGCTCTGAGCACAACACACATGCCTGGCTCTCCTAGGAACCTAGGGTACCCGACTGAAGAGGTGTGGCGACCCTCATTATATCGGTACGGTTATACCAACCCATGTCGATATAGTGAACGTTGCCATAGTGGGACATTTACCCAACGATAACATTCAGCTGAGATACATGTGAATATAAGAACAGAGTAGCGGAAGTAAAAGAACTACTATCTTCATTTCATTCATCATCCACATTAACATACATGATTCGATTGAATTTAAAGAGCTAAAGTCCACAATCCATATAGAAGAAGTGCTAAGATAAAATACATAGTTGTGTCCAAGTTACATGATAGTTCTAATACAATGCCTCAATTACATACATCAAAATGTCAAAATGTCACAACTAAGCTCCACCAAGCTAGCTACTCCCCGCGCTCGGAGTCGCTCTCCACGGTCTCCTCCAAAGGTGTGTCACCTACTACACCTGTACGCCGAAGCAAGTAATGAGTCTAAAAGACTCAGCAAATAACACTACATTTATCATCCATGCGCATATCATAGCAAGTTTTTTTTTACATACACATTTACAAGACACAACATGTAGCATGCGTGACATTGAAATTAACAACCTATCATGGTAATTTACTAATGAAACACATGATTCATGCTTTCAGATTTCCTAAATTAAAATCTCCTATCACATGCTCAATCATTCCAACACATGAAAGTTCTACTTTCAATTAAGCTAAAACATGAAAGCAATCTAGCATGATTAGCTTACATACATGAAAGAAACATTTGCTAACATGGTTACTACTCATTCTTACACATGCACATAACCATTTTACATACTTTAAGCTTGCTGTTTTGACATGGTTTAACACTTTACAATCTAACACATGAAAGCTACATTCTCATTCAACCACAACGTGAGAGTAAACATACATGGAATGGTTTACACATAAGTAAGGATTGTCCCTAGCATGGATTCTACGCATTGTACTCATATAGCACATGATCATAACCACATTTATGTTGCTGTTCTAACATGATTTCAGATGATCATATCATGGATTTCAATTTCACATCCTCACATTTTAGTTTCACATTTTTACACAATTTCAAATTCACATACTTCACACTTCACACATTCACATTTACACATGTGATCACATTCACAATTTTACACATTTCGCATTCACATTCATATTAGTGCCGTGACACATAGTCCAAACTACCATAAGAAGGAAGGACGCATCACTCACATACACATAGACGCCACCTAGGCAATATAGTGACGACTCTTGGACTGCGCAGACCGGGAGAACAAGTCTCTACCCTGACCAGTGGTACTTGTCCACCTACAGGATTTCATCCTAATGCCCTTAGGATCACAACAGATTGAACCTTCTCATGGGGACTTTTCCATGATATGTTCCACTGCCCTCTATGGAAGCAGTGTCACACTGGCACAGTCTTACACATTTCACATTTACCAATTTTAACACATACTTTTACGCATGACACACATCTCATTCATTCTCTCAATCACAACATGACTCTATTTTTTCCCTAATCATGCCACTACAGATGACAAAAATTAACATTCAGGAAGTTTCACAATCAGGTTGGGTTACACAGAAAATAAATCGTTTCACAATGGCATGCATTAATTCACATTTTTGCATGGAAAAATTCATATTGCATTGTATAGTTGTCCAAATGACCTGAGAATTTAACCACATGCTAATCGGGTTTAGGACCACACATGAAATTTTCACATTTTCTGATCCAAATGCGATTGCAGAAAATTTAACATAAAGTCTCGTATATTCAAAATCAATTATCATGGTGTATAACATAAAAGTTCAGTTTAACAGATCATAACCCTGAACCCAGTGACACAACACCACAGGAAATTTTTCCCGGATTTATTTCACAACATACAATTTACTATGGATTTTGGAAATCCTACACATACTTCCTATTTCCATTGCAGTAATTACAGTAAGTCATATGAACATGAATAATTTCTCGAATTTGCAGGGTATGAACTGCACACTATACACATGGGGTAGAAAAATTCAGGGCAATAATTCCTCAGAAATCATATAGACAGTAGGTAATCGTGCATAACCCTTTTTCCCCAACATGTATTTCAATAAATCCAACAGTTTATGCCATCCACAGAAAATCACAGAAATTTCCATACACATCACATTAGCTATTTTACATAACATAAAAAAATTACACTATATCCTCATGCGTCAAAGTCCGGAAAATAATTACTTAAGGCAGAACAGTTCACTGTTCTGCACTGAAGAACTTGGCGTAGTGTCTGGCCGTTCAAGGAGATGGACGGCAAGATCGCTGGGCGCACACTGGAGATCTTGGCGTCAAGGCATTGACGCCAAGTTCCTGTCTGTGCAGGAACACAGACCGAGCTCCAAATAACAAGAAGAATGGGGGATCTAGGACACGAGGAAAAATGTGTAAAAATAAGAAAACCCTACTAGACATCTATAGGGACGATGTGTGTAGGTTACTTGCCTTTCAAAAACTCTCCAAAGGGATTAATGGGTTGGTGATGCTCTCCTTGGGCAGTCCCAAGAAGCTCCCAAGATTGCCTTCTCCCGGGTTCTTGAGCAATCTCCACAGCAGATCGAGGTCGGGGATGCCTTTCTCGATGTTCCAGCTACCTCCTTGTCGTGGTAGATGGCCGAAACAAGCTTCAGATCGCCGGATTAAAGGTTGCAAAGGTGGGGTTTTGCTCACAGCAGCTAGGGTTTTTCCCTATCTCTCAAAAGAGGTCAAGAGAGGGGTTTTAGGGTTGCACTCGGGTTCAGATATAGGAGAGAGCCTCTCCTGTCCCGTAGGGGTGATGTGAACCCTTTCAGACGTTGGGACAGCTCCCCAATGGGTGAGCTAGCTTGCTCCCGAAATCCGGCTCTGTAACGCATGCAGATCAGAGACATTAACGTCCACATCGCTGGACGCTGGACTTAGTGTTGGCGTCCATATGGTTGATGCCGACACAACACAAACGTCCATTGATCTTGACGCCAAGTTGGCCTTCGGCCAGAACTCAAAACATGCAGAAACCATGCACAACTTATACTTATATACGTGCTATGCATATGTATTCATGTACACACTACCACCATGCATTTCATACATTATTTACAACTAATATACACATGCATACATAAGTATATATAGTTAATACCTACGTAGATATGTACATCTACGCATATACAACATGAATTATTACACGAAATTAAATAATGCAACAAAATTCGAGGGCCTTACACCCTCTCCCCCTTAAAGAAACGTCCTCGAAGTTAGAACTAAACTACTCAACAAAAGGGATACTTCTTCTTCATCGCATCCTCAAGCTCCCAAGTAGCCTCCTCTCGTGAGAAGTTCCGCCATAGAACTTTCACCGACGTGATACTCTTGTTCCGGAGGTGCTGAACCTTTCGGTCAAGAATAGCTACTGGTTGCTCGACATACGACAGATCTGGCTGAATCTCCACTGGCTCATGACTAATCACATGAGATGGATCTCGGACATACTTCCTGAGCATAGAAACGTGGAAAACGGGATGGACACTAGCTAGAGCTGGGGGTAAAGCTAGCTCATAAGCCACGCTGCCCAATCGTCTGAGAATCTCATACGGGCCAATGAATCTAGGGCTCAACTTACTATGCCTGCCAAATCTGACGACACCACGAGTAGGTGATATCTTCAAGAAGACATGATCACCCACCTCAAACTCAAGATCCTTCCTCCTATTGTCGGCATAGCTCTTCTGCCTATCCTGTGCGCAACAAGCCTCTTTCTGATAAGCTGGATCTTATCCGAAGTCTCCTGAACTAACTCCGGACCGATCAGCTACCTATCACCGGTCTCCTCCCAACACAAAGGAGATCTGCAAGGCCTACCATACAACGCCTCAAATGGAGCCATACCAATACTCGCATGAAAGCTGTTGTTGTATGCGAACTCCACAAGAGGTAAATGACGCTCCCAATCATCCTTCCAATCCAATACACACGCCCTCAACATATCCTCGAGCGTCTGGATAGTCCTCTCGGACTGTCCATCAGTCTGGGGATGAAACGCCGAACTGAGCTTCAGCTCCGAACCTAACGCATGCTGAAGACCCTTCCACAACCTCGAAGTAAATCTCGGATCTCGATCTGAAATGATCGACTTCGGCACACCATGCAATCTAACCACACTACTAACATACAATCTAGCTAAGCTCTCAACCGACTGCTTCTTCTTCATAGGCAAGAAATGCGCAGTCTTTGAGAATCTATCTATGATCACCCAAATCGAGTCATTGCCCCTTCTAGATCGAGGCAAACCCGAACAAAGTCCATAGTGACAACTTCCCACTTCCAAACTGGAATCTCCATCCTTTGCATAAGGCCGGATGGTCGTTGTCGCTCGGCCTTCACTTGCTGGCATACCAAACACCGAGATAGATAATCCGCTACATCCTTCTTCATGCCGGACCACCAGAAGGATCTCTTCAAATCCTGGTACATCTTCGTGTTACCCGGATGAATAGAGAATCGCGATCTGTGAGCCTCCGCTAACTCATGCTCACGGACATCTACCAAATCAGGAACAAAAACATGGTGATGGAATCTAATCACACCGTCCTCAACACGAGCAATGCCTGCCTTGCCCACTAACTCTAGGAGTCTAGGGTCGGATTTCTGTTGCTCGATCACCTCATCCAAAACCGAGGACCTAAGAGATAACTGAGCTAAAAAAGCCTGGCATAGCGAAGGCTCTAACTCAGTCAACGCACAAGCCGCATCCTCCAACATCTTCCAATCCTGCTGGAGAAATGGCATCTTTCTACTCAGAGCATCCGCTACGACATTCGCCTTTCCAGGGTGATACTGATTGTCGAAGTCATAGTCCTTCAAGAACTCAATCCATCTTCTCTGCCTCAGGTTTAATTCCTTTTGGGAGAAAAGATAATTCAAGCTCTTGTGGTCGGTAAACACCTCAAATCTGACACCATAAAGATAGTGCCTCCAGATCTTTAGTGCATGAACCACTGCTGCGAGCTCCAAATCATGAGTCAGATAGTTCTTCTCATGCTCCTTCAACTGACGAGAAGCATAAGCCACTACCCTTTCCTGCTGCATTAGCACACAGCCTAAACCAATCCGAGACGCATCCGTGTAGATAGCAAAACCCTCTACACCGCTCAGTAAGACTAACACCGGAGCTGACGTGAGCTTAGTCTTCAACAATTGAAAACTACTCTCACACTTCTCAGACCAAACAAACTTCACTCCCTTTCTGGTGAGCTGAGTCAATGGGGCGGCGATGGATGAAAATCCCTCAATGAATCGCCGATAGTAACCAGCTAAACCAATAAAACTACGAATCTCTGAAGGGGTCTTGGGAACCTCCCAATCCATAACTGCCTGGACCTTTGCTGGATCCACTGCTACACCAGCACCAGAGATAACATGCCCGAGGAAATGAACCTCGCGCAACCAAAAATCGCACTTGCTGAACTTAGCGTACAGCTTGTGCTCACGAAGAACCTCTAACACTACCCTCAAATGTTGACGGTGTGTGGCCTCATCCGGAGAGTAGACCAACACACCATCAATAAACACTACGACAAAGCTATCTAAATAAGGCCTAAACACCCTACTCATGAGATCCATGAACGCTGCAGGGGCATTGGTCAATCCGAAGGAAGGACCAAAACTCATAATGTCCATAGCGGGATCTGAATGCCGTCTTGGACACATCCTCACTCCGAATCCTCAACTGATGATAACCAGATCGCAAAACAATCTTAGAAAAGACTGATGCATCTTGCAACTGGTCAAACAAATCATCAATACGAGGTAAGGGATACCTGTACTTCACAGTCACTTGGTTCAGCTTTCTGTAATCAATGCATAACCTAAGTGACCCATCTTTCTTCTTGACGAATAATACAGGTGCGCCCCAAGGGGAAACGCTAGGGCGAATAAATCCCTTATCTAGCAACTCTTGCAACTGCCTCCTTAACTCGGCTAACTCAGCAGGTGCCATCCGATATGGAGCCTTCGAGATAGGAGAGGTGCCCGGAAGCAACTCTATGGTAAACTCTATCTCTCTATCCGGTGGGAATCCAGACAAGTCATCAGGAAAGACATCTGGAAAATTCTGCTGTAAGACCTCGAATTTCCGTCGCATAATTGTATTGTGTATTTGTGCTTGTGTATGTATGTACATATTTACGTACGTATTAATTAGTACAAGTACGTGTGCATGTGTTTATATTAAATATAAATAATGTGTGTATTGAATGGTGATAGTATGGATACTCTACCTTATACATATTGTATGTATATATGCATGGTATGCATGGTTTTCTGCATATTTTAGACTGCTGGCCGAAGGCCATCTTGGCGTCAACCCCTAGCCGTTTAGGTGGTGTAAGCGTCCAGGCATGGACGCCAACACTAATCCAGGCGTCCAGCGACATGGACGCCAATCTCTTTGGCCTGCATGCGCAGCAGAGCTGCAAACTTTTGAAACAAGAAAGCCAACCATTGGGGGACTGTCCCCAACGGCTCTGAAGGCTGTCAAGTCACTGGTGAGTGGGAGAGAGGCTCTCCTTATGTCTGAACCCGAAATGGCCTCTTCCCACTCCTCTCTTCACCCTTGCAAGAGGAAAAAGAAAAAGAAAACCCTAGAGAGAAACTGAGAGAAAACCCCACTTTGGACCCAAAAAATTCCCCAACCTGAAGATTTTTCCAGAGATCTACTGCTGCTCAAGAGGTTGCTGGATCGACGAGGAGGCTTCCCCGACATCCCCCTGCTGTGGAGATCATCCAGGAGCCGGAGGAAGAAGATCTAGGAGGGTTTCTGCACTTTCTGGGACTGCCCAAAGAGGGCTTCACCAACACCCTAGATCCTTTGGAGAAATTTTAAAAGGCAAGTGACCTATCCATGATGTTCCCGTATGTGTCTAGGTCATTTCTATTATTTTTATGGATTTTTCCTTGAGTCCTAGACCCTCCCATTCACCCAAGTTTGAGAGCTCGGGTCTGTGTTTCTGCACAGACCTACATTGACGGCAAGGTCAATGGACGCCGATATCATGCTTGGCGTCCATCGACCATGTCTTGACCATGAGTCAGCGGCCAGAGACTGCCGCCAAGTTCCTCTGGACAGAACAGTGAACTGTTCTGCCCTTCCTTTACATTAATTTCGGTATGGTTTCCGTGATGAGGATATATGGTAATCCTATACTCTATGTATATAGTCAATTGGGTGTGTGGATGAGTGTGATGTGTGGTGGTGAATGTTGGAATATTGTATCCCTTAAACTTGTGAGCATGACTTGTTGAAAATCTTGCAAATCCATTTTCATGATTAGGATTAGTCTGAATGCCTTGGTTTTGTCTGATCATGAAGAGTAGTGAGTCAGATATGTGTATGCAATTTTGTTAAATTATCCATGCTTGTATAAATTGCCAATAAATCCGGTTCGGTAAGTAAAAAGACATACAAGATAGATTGTGATGATTAATCTATAGATGTATGATTTAGGGTAATCTTGTATTCTCAAATCATGTATATGTTAGTAGCCTCTGTTAAAACAGTAAGTGGCAATTTGCAAGATGTGTTAAACCCCATGTTAACTTAAGTTGTGAATAGCATGCTAATAGGTTTTTATTTTTTGTAACTTCCATTTAGCTCAGAAAAATCTGAAAAATTGAGTGTATGATCTAGAACACGAAAATATCATGTGGTTAAAATTTCAGGTCATTTGGACCAGTATATAAGAAGTTATGTATTTTTCATGTGAAAGGCAATAATCTATATATGTTCTCGTAATGTGATTAGATAGTGCTTAAACCTAACTTGAATGGTGAAATTACTGTGTGTTAAGCTCCTGAAATCTATAGTGCCATGTTAGGAAAAACAGAGATGTGCATGTGAGTGAGAAAGTAAATGAGATGAAAAGAGCTATGTGTAAAATTATGTGTAAATCGGTAAAATGTGTAAAGTGCAACTGTGCCAATGTGACACTGCTTCCGTAGAGGGCAGTGGAGCTGTATCAGGAAAAAGTCCCCCTGAGAAAGTTCAGTGTGTAAGTGACCCTAAGGGCATTAGGGGAAATCCTGGAGATGGACAAGTACCACTGGTTAGGGTGGAGACTTGTTCTCCCGGTCTGCGCAGTCCAAGAGTCGCCATTGGAATGCCTAGATGGCGTCTATGTGTAATGTGATGTGTATATGTCCTTCTTTGTGGTTTGGACTATGTGTCACGGCACCTAAAATTGTAATGTGTATGTGTTCATGTGTAAATGTGTAAGTGAATAATGTGAATGTGTATGTGCAAGGTAACCATGTGAAAGAGAAACTTGTGTAAAGAAAATGTGAAATTCTAAAAGTGTGGATATGATATTAAAATCCATGTGAGACAAATCGAAACCATGTGAAATCAGTAAATTCATGATGTTATTGTCATGTGTATGTATGCAAAAATGTCTAGAATCCATGTTAGGGATAATTGATGAGCACATACGCAAGTGGCATGATTGGTTGTTCACATGAATTGTTTTAAGCGATATTGTAGCTCTCATGTGTAGGTTTATAGCCATTAAACCATGTGAAACCAGCAACTTAAAGCATGTGAAAATATCTCTGTGTATGCTTAAGAATACGTAAAACTCATGCTAGTTGTGTTCCCTTTCATATATGCACAGTGTTTATGTTGGTAGTTCTCATGTCTTGGTTCTTTAAAGACAAAATCTCATGAGTAAATGGAATAGAGAGCATGTGATAGGTAAAGTTTTATTCCTAGAAATCTGAAAGCATGATCCATGTATCAAATTTGTAAAACTTTCATGATAGGTTGAAACCCTAATTAATTAGCATGCCATGTGTTGTAAAGTTTGAATGTGCATGTAGAAACCCCTATGACTTATACGTGCATGTTATGGATAGTGTTTCTTGCTGAGTCTCTGGACTCACTCCTTGCCTCGGCGTACAGGTGTAGTTGGTGACGTGGCACCTTTGGAGGAGACAGTGGAGACGGACTCCGAGCGCGGAGATTAGCTAGTTTTGGAGCTCCTTTGTGAATTGTGTATTTCATAGTATGTACTTTGAACATTGTATTAGAATTATCATGAAAAGAATGTATAAGTGTGGACATTATGTATTTGAATTTCAGCAATTTAAATTATGTGAACTTTTAGTTCCTTATTGTTAATTTCAAACTTCATGTATGTTAATGTGGATGATGAATGAATGGAGACAGTTGTCTTTTACTTCTGCTACTCTGTTGTATATTCGCGTGTATCTCAGCTGTATGTATCGTTGGGTAAATGTCCCACTGTGAGGACTCTTGCTATACCGATGTGGGTTGGTATAACCATACCGGTATAATGAGGGCTGTCACAGAGATTGGTATCAGAGCGACCGGTTGAGATTGCACATGAATATACCTAAGTCATCATCCCCATTGCATGCTAAGTATGTCCACATGTGTAGAAAACACTAATAAGAAGCGAAAGATAGATAAGAAAATGGTTAGAAAACTTAGTAACCTAGCTCTGATGGTGGCTGAAATTTTATTACAGCCATGGCTTCGAGAGGTAGGCGTGGTGGAGCGTCGGCCCTTGATGACGAGCCGCGACGTGATGATCAGGCGGAGCAACAGGCCCCAGCACCGTGAGGCCCTGTACTTCCCCCACCGCCGCCTGTGGACTACGGAGTATTCATGCAAGGTCTGGTGCAAGCCATGCAGACGCAGGCTCATACCCAGGCAGCACTCCAGGCCCAGTTGGAGGCCAGGTAGATAATGAAACAACTAGTAGCTTGCTATTTAAATTGCATGATATTGTGTTTATCATATATTGTTATTGTTTAATGTAGCAGGCTCAGGCACCAGTCAGGACCATGGTGGACCATCCATCATGGAGCGATTCAAGAGGATGACCCCACCCTCTTTTAAGGGGGAGAGTGATCCACTAATGGCAGAAAGCTGGTTAAGGGAGACAGAGAAAATCTTCCGAGCTTCAGGTGTCCTGATGAGGATAAGGTGACATTAGCCACCTACATGCTACAGGTATGTTAGTTTATGCTGTATGTTGTTTGTCAAGTTAGAATTGTTAGTTGGTGCTTATGAAGGTGTATTGCAGAGAGAGAGCGGATGTATGGTGGTCCTCCCTACTGCGTACACGCTTTGAGGACGGAGCAGTAGACGTGGCGTGGGACGCGTTCGTGAGGCTTTTTCGAGCCAAGTTCGTCCCAGAGCATATCCAGGACAAGATGGAGCAAGAATCCTTTCCCTGACGCAAGGATCAATGACCGTCCTGGAATACGAGGCAAGGTTTTCTGAACTTTAAATATGCACCGCATATCGTAGAGGATGAGCGCAGGAAGACGAAGAAATTCGTGATGGGTCTCAAACCATCACTGAGGACGAGATCGTGGGTTTGACCACCGCACGCTAGACGAGGCCCTCAGCGCTGCCTGCAGATAGGAGGGAGAAATGGAGCAATATCTGTAGGAAAAGAAGGCTTCGCAGAAGAGGTCGGCAGCGACATTCCAGCGGCAGGATAAGAAGAAAACAGTGTACCAGACCGCAGAAACCAGTGGCAGTCAGCAACTCTCAGGTACCTTCTGTACGTTCCCCTGGTGTGAAGAAGAGTGTCCCCACTGCGGGAAGACCCATGGTGGTTCCGAGTGTTGGTGGTAGCGGGTAGATGCTTGAAGTGCGGGAGCAGCGACCATAAGATCAAGGATTGCCCAATACTTCAGCAAGGAGCTCAGCGGGGAGCGCCAGCACCAGCAGTAGCGGCAGCCGCTCCAGCTACAGGACGACCAGGAAGGCCTCGAGCCCCAGCTCGAGTGTTTGCTTTAGCTCGCGAGGACGCCGAGCAGGCAGAGCATGTCACCGAAGGTACAGTTTGCTTTTCGGTGTGCACGCTCGGGTTTTGTTTGATACGGGTGCTACTCACTCGTTCATTTCCGAGCGGTTCGCTAGGCAGTTAGCCTAGAGTCAGGCATAGAGTCTGAGGAGTTAGAGGTTCCTTTGTCTGTGCACACCCCTGCGGGTACGGTATCGACTAGGAAGTGCATTCCGTCGTTACCTATGTGCATTGAGGATAGATTCCTAGATGGGTGTTTCTTCTTGCTAAAGATGAAGGACTATGATTGCATTCTTGGTCTGGATTAGCTAGAGGAGCACTATGGGTTAGTGGATTGTCGTCGGAAGAAGATTGTTTTCCGCATTCTTGGTGAGGACGAGTTCTCTCATCCCTTGCCAAAGAACTTAGCGGGAAAGTTAGTTATCTCTGCCATGAAGGCGATGCGCATGGTGAACAAGGGTTGTGACGCATTCTTGCTAGTGTTATGCTAGTACCCGATGCTGGTTCGTCACTGACTCTTGCAGAGATCGATGTGGGCAGGATTTTCCAGATGTCTTTCCCGATGACTTGTCTGGATTACCACCGGATAGGGAGATAGAGTTCACTATAGAGTTGCTTCCAGGCACCTCTCCTATCTCGAAAGCCCCATATAAGATGGCACCTGCAGAATTAGCCGAGTTGAGGAAGCAATTGCAAGAATTGCTCGATAAGGGATTTATTCGCCCTAGTGTTCCCCTTGGGGCGCACTGTATTGTTCGTAAGAAGAAAGACGGGTCACTTCGGTTGTGCATGATTACAAAAAGCTAAAACAAGTGACTGTGAAGAACAGGTATCCTTACCTCGGATTGATGATCTGTTTGACCAGTTGCGAGAGGCATCAGTATTTTCCAAGATTGACTTGCGATCTGGTTATCATCAGTTGAGAATTCGGAGTGAGGATGTGTCCAAGACGGCATTTAGAACCCGTTATGGACATTATGAGTTTTGGTTCCTTTCGGATTGACCAACGCCCTGTAGCGTTCATGGATCTCATGAAACGGGTGTTTAGTTCGTATTTAGATAGCTTTGATGTTGTGTTCATTGATGACGTGTTGGTCTATTCTCCGGATGAGGCCACACATCGTCAGCATTTGAGGTTAGTCTTAGAGGTTCTCCGTGAGACAAAGCTGTATGCGAAGTTCAGCAAGTGCGAGTTCTGGTTGCGCAAGGTTCATTTTCTCGGGCATGTTATCTTCGGCGGGTGTAGCTGTTGATCCAGCAAAGGCCAGGCAGTTATGGATTGGGAGGTTCCCGGACCTTCGGAGATTCGTAGTTTCATTGGGTTAGATGGTTATTATCGGCGATTCATTGAGGGTTTCTCATCCATCGCCGCCCCTTTGACAAAGCTGACCGGAAAGGAGAGAAGTTCGTATGGTCTGAGGCATGTGAGCGTAGCTTTCAGCTATTGAAGGCTAAGCTTACTTCTGCTGGTATTGGTATTGCCTAGTGGTCTAGAGGGCTTTGCTATTTATACGGATGCATCTCAGATGGTTTGGGCTGTGTACTCATGCAGCGAGAGAGGGTAGTGGCTTATGCTTCTCGTCAGTTGAAGGAGCATGAGAGGAACTATCCGACTCATGATTTGGAGCTCGCAGCTGTGGTTCATGCACTAAAGATCTAGAGGCACTATCTTTATGGTGGCAGATTTGAGGTGTTACCAACCACAAGAGCTTGAAGTATCTTTCTCCCAAAAGGAAATAACCCGAGGCAGAGAAGATGGATTGAGTTCTTGAAGGACTATGACTTCGACCTTCAGTATCATCCTGGAAAGGCGAACGTCGTAGCAGATGCTCTTAGTAGAAAGAGGTCTTCGCTCCAGCAGGAATGGATGATGTTGGAGGATGCAGCGTGCTCTATGACCGAGTTAGAGCCATCGCTATGTCAGGATTTTGTAGCTCAGCTATCCCTAGATCCTCAGTCTTGGATGAGATGATTGAGCAGCAGGAAAGCCGACCCTAGTTTTAGAGTTAGTGGGTAATGCGGGCATTGCTCGTGATGAGGACGGTGTGATTAGATTTCAGCACCGTGTTTGTGTCCCTGATGTAGTAGATGTCCGTGAGCATGTGTTAGCGGAGGCTCATAGATCGCGATTTCTATCATCCGGGTAACACTAAGATGTATCAAGACCTGAAAAAGATCATTTTGGTGTGTCCGGCATGAAGAAGGATGTTGCGGATTATGTGTCTAGATGTAGGTGTCAGCAAGTGAAAGCCGAGCGGCAGCGACCATCCGGCCTTATGCAGAGGATGGATATCCCGTATGGAAGTGGGAAGCTGTCTCTATGGATTTCGTATCGGGTTACCTCGACCTAGAAGGGGCAACGACTCGATTTGGGTATGTT